>OX637664.1:3067098-3469180 GCA_951802225.1 Euspilapteryx auroguttella | reverse complement strand
TTTTTCCCGTTCCCGTGGGAATTTCGGGAAATCCTTTCTTAGTGCTCACCTACACTCCCTAAGGAACCTACATGCCAAATTTCAGCTTTGTACGCCCAGTAGTTTCGGCTCTGCGTTGTCTGTCAGTCAGTCAGTCAGTCAGTAACGCAAGAGTTTCATATATATTGATTTAATAGATAGATCAGCAAGTCATTCCTTACTAAATTACATAGTGCTTGTTGCACTTTGAACTCGACGAATTTGTCTTATCGTAGCGTGTTCGAACTGAAATTATTTAGTTCTTAAATTGCACGCACGAGTAACCGTTCAACGAAACTAATTATTATAGGACAAACATTAAAAAAAAATTGATTCCACAGCAGTCAGGCGGGGGCGCTAGTGGCGGGCCGGGCGCGCCGAACCCGGGGCCGGGCGGGCCGCAGTCCGCCGCCTCCACCCCGCCGGGCCCCATGGGCGGGCAGTACGGGTACGGCATGCCGTACGGCGGACAAGTTCCCGCCTACCCCGGCTACAGCTACCCCTTCCCCGGGCCCGGCCAGCCGCCCGCTGAACAGCATCATCATCAGCAGTAGGGGAGCATGGTCAGTATTAGTGCACTACAGTATAGTATTTAGGCCGCTAACTCACCGAAGCGACGTCGCCAGCCACGGTATCCAAACCTTTTGTATAGGAATTTATGGCAAATAACTTTCGCCAGCCATGGTATCTTTAACTATTCTATTGAAATGTATAACAAATAACTTACTTAGGCCCGTAATATCCATCTTGGTTTAAACTGCTTCAATAGTTTAAGCTACATCAGTCACTCTCTAACACAACATACTCAGAGCCGCTAACTAGGAAAAACCTGTATCTAGGGTGCCAACATAATACAGAGACGAACATTACACCCAGACCGGAAACGAACGTTCATCATACATTGTTCGCCCCGCCGGGAATCGAACCCAGGTGCACACGCTTACTCAGTCCACATCACTGCCAAATGACTGCCTTTCTCATGTAAACAAAAAGTGTCAGCTGCAGATTAAACCAACAACACAGTTTAAACAGAGTTGGATATTACGGGCATTACAGACACTTTGGCAACGTTGCCAATTTGGAAATGGTATTGGATACCGTGGATGGGGCGTCCCGTTATTTAGCGGCCGAATGCGTACCAGATAAGTCTGTCACTGGTGGCGCCACTATATTCGTACTTCACCCGCCAAATGGCTGATTGATAATTAATTCGTATTTTGACCGCGCGCAGACTTATCTGGCATGCACTATATTTTAAGTTTTAGGATATTAGAAAAATTACCTAAAAAAGCATTACACACTGAAAATTTACACAAAAATCTGTAGTTCCTAAACGAAGTTTATTTGCATGCGCCCAGTAAATTAGCGTAATTATAATATTATAAGGGCAGGGCATCAATATTAACGGCGAATACATCACTCACCTTCGGTTTGCTGACGACATCGTAGTCATGGCAAGGTCGATGGAGGAACTCAGCACGATGCTCGAAGGCCTCAACCGAGTCTCCCAACAGGTGGGCCTTAAAATGAACATGGACAAGACGAAGGTCATGTCTAATGTCCATGTTCTGCCTACCCCAGTTATGGTTGGGAACTCGGTTCTCGAAGTTGTCGACGAGTACGTATACCTAGGACAAACCATCCAGTTAGGTAGGTCCAACTTCGAGAAGGAGGTCAATCGCCGAATCCAGCTCGGATGGGCGGCGTTCGGGAAACTACGCAACGTCTTCTCGTCCAATATTCCTCAGTGCCTGAAGACGAAGGTATTTAACCAATGTGTGCTGCCAGTGATGACATACGGTTCTGAAACGTGGTGCTTCACTATAGGGCTTATGAACAGGCTCCGAGTAGCTCAACGAGCCATGGAGCGGGCTATGCTCGGGATTTCTCTGCGGGATCGAATCAGAAATGAGGACATACGCAGAGAAACCAGGGTCACCGACATAGCCAAGCGGATAAGCTCGTTGAAGTGGCAATGGGCAGGTCATATAGCCCGCAGAACAGATGGCCGCTGGGGCCGAAAAGTTCTCGAGTGGAGACCACGGATCGGCAAGCGCAGCGTAGGACGTCCACCGACCAGATGGACGGATGATCTGCGCAAGGCTGCGGGTCCACGCTGGATGCAGGCCACCTGCGATCGGTACAGATGGAGAGCCTTGAGGGAGGCCTATGTCCAGCAGTGGACGTCCTACGGCTGAAATGATGATGATGATGATGATAATATTACAACCTTTATTTCTTTGTTGTGTCCTATCTGTATTGTGTCGTATATTTACTATATTGGTGTTGGTTTATTTATGTTTATTTTAGTCCATATACAAATCTAGCAGTGTTTAAAATTACCTGTATATTTAATACGGGGAATGCATGATTAATCTATTACTTCTCTTTCAGTTTCGCATGACTACAGATTTTTAACATTTTTTTATGCCTAAACTTTTTATTTAAACCGGTATATTTGGTGTAATTTAAATGTGTAAAATGTCTAAGTGTGTGTAGTGTTGCAGATAGGCTCCGCGCCGGTGTTGCCAGCTCGAGAGATATTTCATTATATAAATTTGGTGATATACTTTTTTCCATTGCCATGTCGGTCGTTCTTTGATTGCAGACGCTGCGCCGCCCGCCGCTGTACCGACATCATAGATTTTAATTAATAATAAACCTACAATAAGCGTCTTTCGCAAAGCTTCGACCTTCCCTCGAGTACCCACAATATAAGAACAAAGCAAAATTGTATTTTAATATATAAACTTCTTATAAAACAATGTTTTCCAAATTTGAAAGCGAATTATTACGACTAAGATTTTAAATTAAAAGTTATCAAATTCCATTTAAAAACATTTGCTTGCACTTTACTAAATTTAAATGCACTTTATATAAAATATTTCTTGTGGGTAAAAAGCGAAGCGAAGGGTAAAAGAAGCTCGCCTCTCTTACTTACCAACTCTGTTGTGTCCGTGGATTGACGGTCCCGGCTGTGTGGTCTATTCTCTATGATCGATATAATTACCATTATATTTCTGTGTGTAACGTTTATACCTTGTGTTATATTCCTTGCAAATATTGAACATTGATTGACATGCCAGTTTTGTACAGGTTTAAAGTTTAGAAAGCCACACTGCCTTTAAGCATGTAAGGGTGACGGTGAAAGAGAAAGAGAGACCTACAGACCGAGGAGTTAGAAAGAGAAAGGCAAATACTTCGCCGCCCGCCGGAGACGAGGTAACAAAATGCCAATATTACTGAGTGAAATTGTCACATTCTGTGTATTTCACACGAGAGCGAGGCATAGCTCGGGTCGCGCGCGCCCTGTACTGGGTAACCTTTTGACAAGTTATCGCCCATCTTCATTGCAATTGAAATGAATTCCGAATCAAATGAAGTCCATCTAGGGCCCGAACAGGCCGAGGCCGCGGTCGCGTGTGAGTGACTCGATCATGAAAGTATTTGGTTACATTTGTGAATCCTTCCTTTAAAGCATAGGCTTACGATACACTCCCTCTAGAATTAAGCGTTTCGACGTCTCGTAGCTTGTAAGTTCCATTGTAATGTAAGGTGTATTACCTTAATAATTGAAAATGATTCAAGTTTAACGTAGCGCGAGCGCTAGTCGCTTTACTGTACTAATATTTAAGATATAAAGTGTATGTTCATTGATAAACTGTGTGTTGATTTATTTATCTGTAATCTGATTTATTTTCAGACTGGGAGGTAAGTGTGAGTGACCCTAATAATAGTGAACATGCACTTGCAAAACTATTGCATTTTAATTAAAGATTCATTAATCTTTAAAATTGTTTTTATACAAAATAACTTGCTCTGCAATCAGTGCGCTTTCACTATTTATGTAATTTGTGATTCAATTTCAAATATTTCTAGTTCTTGCAATTTATATGTAACATGCTTTTGATTTTACATTACAAACACAATTTACACATAATCTACGATTTACATGGCATTGAGTGATTATTACGATTAATATTTTGACAAAATTGATTGAATTGCATTGCAAGCACCATTATGTTAAGTCGCAGCCATTATACGAACTTGCCTTTAGAATCTATGGGAAAATTGCTTTTCAAATTGGAAAATACTTTTAATAGTCGTTAGAGCGTCAACTAGCTGTCACTATTTTATGTTGAAGAATTAAAAGAATTGATTTTTTAGAGTACAGTATCGAGTAACTAGATGACATAGTTACTGCTTCACTATCAAACTAGGTTGCACTACACTACACTCAGTCTCTCAACTGAATCAAATCGGTGAATTGCAAGAACTAATGTAATCGTTTTTTAGCGTCCATTAATTTAATATTCGGTTCATCAAAATGCAAATCTTACAAATTACAATATAATTGGATCCACTAGGGGAGAGGGTTTTCAAATATAGGAGGAAACTATACTAAATTAAAATAACCTTATTTGGGTATTACTTTTAAAGTGCAAGAAGTACAACCATATCATTTTGGCGTGTACTGTACAGACGCCTATTTAAAATGTGACATCCTATGTCACGTGTTCGTGAGCTTATTACCCCACTGAGTTAAAATGTTGCCCCAAATGCTTGAAACTTAAGCCCAGATTTACCTAATCTTCTGCCACTTTTATTCTGTTACTCTAATGGAGTGGAGATAAACTAGATTTATTAATATGGCCTCGAAGTTTTTAAGTATCCGTGGGTTAAAATTATAACGCACTTAGAACATTTTGTCTCCGAAATAACACATGCTTTTAATCGATTATGTGTGTATTCTTTCGGAAACTTATGTTCCAACAAAGCTGGGGATAAATAAAACTTTAAAATGATCTGCCTCTTAACCTATCGTATTTATTCGCGCTATTTATTTGATGTCTCGATTATACAGGGTGTGCTATTCGATTGTCTTATTTTTTCTTTAACTTTCTATTATTGTCTTTGAATTTGATATTACTATGAATTTTAATGTCACATGTCCGTTCTGTGCTCGACAGACTCTGAGGCCACCCGTTACGTCCCTAAAGTTGGATGGGATTCGCACGACAGAGGTAACTTAGTAACCGTGTCATAAATTGTGCCTATTTTTAGGGTGTATCATGCACTTAATATTCACTTTCAGCTTTGATATTTTCGTGTTCTTTTACATCGTGATGATTTTATAACACCCCTGAACTATATACACCGTGTTAGTATTAGTTTTGTTTTTATTTTTTATTTTGTGTCAATATGATGCGAAAATGTTTTTGTTACTTTGTCTAAGTCTTGATGGTTTTGTGTTTGCAGAATAAAATATTCAATGATTTTACCATCATTCCTTTTGTGTTTTGCATTCCAGCTAGCAAGTGACAGACAGGCAAAAATAATAATAATAGCCAGGGTTTGCTTTTAATCGTTCTTTCTGAACTCGCCTAACCTTACTATTTAAATAAGTATGTTAATTTCCTACGATTTAACCCTTTTCTTTTTAAACCATAAAATGTTGTCACAGAATGGTTTCACATATTAGCGCTAATAAGCGAAATCAATAGTTAACCTCAGAGATGGATAGCAAGGGATGACAAAAACGTTTTCGTATTTTCACATTATTATGGGTTAGTTATTGATAACTCTGACATTTTGTATTAAAATGTAATTTGATTTCGTGTCCATGTCGTTATATTCCGTGTGATTTGATCACTGTCCCCTTTGTTGTTCGCTCTGTTAAAGGTGGCAGATTATTTACGACTAAAATATGACAATTTGGGTAAAAAGCAATGGCAATATAAATAAAAAACATGGAAGCTGGTGATTCAAGTGAGATCTGATGGCAGAGAGGATAAATAAAGGACTCAGGTGGTATGAAATATCGGTAAGTGCTAGTTACTGGTAGAATCAGTCGTTTTTAATGAGTTTTGTCTTATACAGAGTGTAACAAAGTGTTCTTATAATTATTAATGCCTAATCATGTTTTTATGAATGTCCAATTAACTATTATTTTATGTATTACTTTTTTTTTGCTTTGAGCGTAACCAAATTGAAAAGAAAAGATTTGCGCAGCGCAAATCTTTCTTTCTTTTGAGTTTTAAATCTATGAATTTACCGAAGAAACATCTTTCTGTTGCCTCTCTAAATCGCGATTCGAATTATCAAGACAAAAATTTTGAATTAACAAAAATCTTAGAATACTCTATTTTGTTACATCCTGTATACGTGTTAATTATTATACAGGGTTAGTTATAAAAGCTATTTCATCATGATATCTAAGTACTTAGGTTTCTACATATGAAGAAAACTTAAATTGGTCACACTTTTCATAGAAGATTATATATATGTAGCAGCTAGTGCCTACAATTTCTAAATTTAAAGTGGAAACTAGGACTTCAAGGAACTTGATAAAATCCTATTAAACGATTTTTTAAGAGTAATTTTACAATTTTCAGTGGCGGTCTAGGTCGGCGTAACACTTCCGGTTTTTCTGTATTGCAAAATAGCTCTTGTTCTTTGGTACTACAGTCTAGGCCGCTCAAGACCATAAACAAACCTATTATACCCTCTTTGACCGCCACTGTACATAGTTACACGGTCATACTTAGTTTGTCATATTCAATTCTGTTATGAAATTAAGGAAAACAAAGCTTTAAAAATGTTTACGGAAGACCATGCAGAATTACCGTGTATCATACCTAAAACTATAAATATTTTTAAAATTTAGTTTCTAATCAAAATAGGATTTAGTACCTATTTTGATGAACTTATTTATTTAATTAGATATATTTCTTTTAAAAGGTAGCTTTTGCCTACACCTTACTGTCCTACGATTTCTTATCACACCAAAAAACGATACTTATATTATAACAGTTGTAAGTTAGCTTTCCCATGTTTTGACCACCGATAAAGGTTCCTGTGTGTTATTGCCGTTCTCAATGGCTTAATTAGGCCATTACGAATAAGTATAAGCGAATCTACTATAACATCGTAAAACGTTTTTTCAATCCTATAACTATTGACAACGGCAATAACCACACTGAACTATAAATTTATAAAAATAATTCTGATTTCTACTGCGCGCGCATATCGATCGGTTTTAACCTCAGGTTTTAACTTATTGCGTTATGTTACTGCAAATTATTTCTCAAGTTATAAAAATTTTTATTTAGCATTTTTCTTTTGGTTTTCAACATTAATAAATTCACTGAATGATATAAACTTGGTTTTATTTTCTATGAAACAAACAAATCACTTTTATTTAGGTAAACTTTTATTAACTTGACTAGGTAAGAGGTAAAATCTTTCTTATAATTATACTGTGCAATACGCATGAGGTAATGAAGGTAGTGACTAAACAAGCCAGTGCGATGGGTTATTGCGCTGACAACTATACAAGCAACATTAACTGGGAAAAGCCAAATCCTAAAAACTTGTCTACTATAACAATCAGCATCATCAGATTTAGTGCTTAGTTTCTTCATTTGGATAAGTAGAATTCTAGATCTGGTTAGTATCTGGAGGAGTCTTCGGCTTGTGAGGCGAGGGAGGTGGTGGATCCACTCGAAGACCTGATGAAGTTGGAGAGCCGGGACAGTGGCGCTGTGGCCCACGGCTCCAGAGGGCTGCCCGTGTCTGGGACTGGTGATGGTGTTATCCTGGGGATCGGATTAGGATTTATATTCAACGGCGAACTTCGTACCGCTTAACCTATTACTTTTTTGTGCATGTATTATACTTATAAACCTTCCTCTTGAATCACTCTAGCTATTAAAAAAAACGCATCAAAATCCATTACATATTTTTAAAGATATAAGCATACATAGGGACAGACGCGGGAAACGACTTCATTTTATACTATGTATTGATATTGATGCTAAACGATATTGATGATTGATGTTTAACTCAAGAAAACATGTTTTGATTGTCTATTAAAATTATGGTGTGTTTAAAGATCTTCACCTATTCTTCCTTTGCCTGGCAGTTTTGGGACGTTCCCTTTTCCGCACGTGTTTTGTCTGTTGCGCAAGCGCTCCACTCTGGGCCTCTTCACCATTTCCGGCGCCTTGAAAGTATTCGATGAATTGTAGAATAGATGAATAATAAATCGATAACAGAAAACCGCTTTAGGCTGCGTTTCTAGCAGAGATGCGTAGCGAGGAATGTGTTTTTAACCTTTTAACCGCCAAGCACTTGATATGAAGTAGTCACAAAGTTCTCCCACCACGCCAAGCACTTCTCTGGAAGTAGCTTACATTTTTACATTTTATGACCCAACTATATGTTCTAAAGAGAAAAATCCAATTGGATACTGTTCTTGAAGCTTCTATGAAGTAATTCATGTTAACAGATTTTGTGAAAAGTTAATTAACTTAGAATAATAAGACGATAAACTTTAAGAAACTTTCAAATGAAAAATAGTGTGCTCTCCCACGCCAAGTACTTTACTGGAAGTGGTCTAGTGTTGTGACATTACTCGGAATTTTCGATGATTCCTAACAAATATATTGTTTAAATTATTATAACTATACACTTTTTCAACCATCTCATAACGTGTACGCATAGTGCGGACTGGAATAATATAATGTCTATTAGAATTTACTATTGATTCCTTTATTGTACACATTACAAATCCTCGCCTTTGAAAATGTCGACAACAATTAATAAGGTAGGCGGGCGGCTCTAGCGAAGCAACCCGTTCATCAGTTGTTTGATATATCCCGTACGCCAAGCACTTGAGGTGAAGTGCTGCTGTGACGTCACATACGCAAGACAAGTTTTTTAGTGCTGTGCTAAAGAGTGGACATTTTGGTACATTGTGTCTAGACTGTTGGTACGCTCAGCGTAAAAAATAGTGAAAGTACTTCTACAGATGAATTGCGCTGCGCATTTTCCAATGGTTCTAATTAGAAACTAATAAAATATTGTTCAATTGAATTAAGTCAGTTTGGATTTGGTCGTAAAAGTACCTACCTACTAATACTACGTTTACTTCGAAACGTGTACACTTAGATCTACAAATGGTCATCACAGATTTTTTACAAACATCCATACATAGCTGGGTAAACGCTTTAATAGACACCATATAATTGAATATTATACTATAGAACAAAATCACGTCTTTTAAAAAAAGCTTTCAACATTTTAAACGGTATTCACAAAGTAATAGGAAATACCCAGCAAAACTAAAAAAAAAATATTGGCAATTAATTCCATAAATGGGTTTGATTTGTTTGCTAAAGCTTTAGGTAGCAGTGCTCAGAGACAAATAGATGTCGCATTATGTTGTCTTTGTGTGTAAGGTATGTTGGATAGGCACCCCGCCTATGCGTTTATGCTAAAACAAAAGCGTCGATTCCAGGTAAGAATACTCTGCAAAAAACCCTTTACAAAAATGTGATTTATGACTTTGTTTACCTTAAAAATTATTCTTTCCCACGGCTTCTACTACTGGAATACAGATTTGCAGAGAACTATTGGGACCTTACCTCATAAGTTGTTTTTTTTGAAATAGTTAAAAGTTCATTAAAACAAACTCTACAACATATATTTGTTTACGTATGTAAATTGAGATACTTAAGGAAATTCCTGATGAAAATTAAAAAATCTCTTTGATGAAGTGTAGAGGTTGTAAAATTGACTTTATAGTATTTTACAATTATTTGTAATTTTTAATTTAAATGTTATTTATGTCCTCAAAATTAAAACAACCTTTGATTTTACATAGTTCTTTATAATGACGTTTTGGATACGATGTTATCTATGATTGATTTATGGCAATGGTCGATGGACGAACAGCTACAAACATAAATTATATTAATTTTTATATTTTAAATTTATAGAAAGTATAGTTTTAGTTTTGTACATATTTGTATTTGAGAACGAAAGAGAATAATTAAAAAAAAATTGCCAAAAGAAAACTAAGTATAGGTACTATATATTTTTTTATCCAGAATTAATTACGTATTTATACAAAAATAGAAAGAACGCGCGTGCGGTCGGTGCGAAGCCTAGATCTCTCTGGAGGGGCACGATAAGGACCGATGCGCTCGCGACACTATAGGCTCCGTCCGCCCCATTTATATTGTCTTCATAATGTAAGGTAAGGCGTAAGGCCCCTGCCCATCCAGCGGAGCATTTTTTAATGGTGGCGAAAACACCAAGGGAACATTATTTTGTTGTTACGAGAGTTAGACAAATTTACCCAACAACTTCCATGTCCCAATACAACTCAATTTTATAAAGCTATTGGTTTTTTCAAATTATAAGCTTTATAACACTAATACTATACGTTTATAACTAACAACTATAGCTTTTAGAGTATAAATTGAGGTGTGTTTCCATGCCCATTGTCCAGGTATGATTCAATGAAATATCCCGCCACGCTCATGACAAAAATGGTGCCTTAAACTGTAACGAGAAATGCATTCACATGACATGTGACTTATGAACTTAAAATTATTAAGTTACTTGAGTGAGATTATTTTGATTGGTACATAAATGGTTTTATTAAAAACTAGTCCACCCGGCGAACTTCGCACCGCCTAACCTATAACTATCTTGTGCACGTATTAAACTTATAAACCTTCCTCTTGAATCACTCTATCTATTTAAAAAAAAACCGCATCGAAATCCGTTGCATAATTTTAAAGATTTAAATACGATTAAATAAAAGATAAAAAAATATAGTACAAAAAAACTATCGACTTTGTGATTAACAACCCTTTAACGAGATCGAACTTCGCAGTTTTTGTGTCTCTCCAGCGCCGAGTACTTGATATGAAGTAGTTAGTGACGTGCCACCGCTTTAGTTTGTTATATAATTCAGTTGAAAGTAATCAGACAAAACTCCATAAAAGCAAATTCTAATTGGGTTCTAGCATTACAAAAGTTTAAAAAACGGGAAAATGTTTAGCTTTTCGTATATTAATCACTCCATTGTTTATTTATCTCACATAAAAATTTTGGTTGATTTTGTGTGTCGATTGAATTTTGCAATCACTAATGTTTTTGAAGGTAAAATGCCTTGGCGTGGGGGAGCAACCTTCGTTTATTTCCAGTGGCGCCGAAAAGGTTAAGAACCAATGGAACTCTTTAATTACTCGTTGCTAGGTAAATAAAGTAATTCTATTGGTTGTCAAATCAAATCAAAACTTGAGAGTTGATTATGGTAGGGGAGCCCAAGAGGGGATTTCGGGACTTACTAAAGCGCGGCAGATTAATATACAGGAGGATACCTTGTACCCGGTTAAGTACCTCCACAAAACATGAGGCCCTTAAATAAGGCCGCCCGTGAAGGATAGAGGATCAGATTAGTAAAAAAAAATTGACCATCAGAAATTCTCGTGCGCGTCAGATTAAGGTAGGGTGAGTTAATTACATCCTAAAAAGTGTATATTCCACTAATCTGACAATTTGAGAGTGACGTAAAGAAAGGGGAGGGCAACAAAGTTGTAAAAAAAAAACGTCAACTCGACATTCTCGAGCGTAGCTAATTTTTTTTTTATTTTGAAGGAAATAATTCAAGAATAATGAAAAATATATAATCTGACGATTTCAGCAAGCCGAAATAACAAAAATTCGTTGATGAAGTTAAATGCGTGCAGCTGCGTGATGCCTACATTTCCTTCTCCGCGTTTCTATTCCTCTCTCACTGTTTCTCTATATATTACTCTCTCACTTATTTATTTGCATGTTATTTCCTGAGCTTTTCAATTAATTAAGTAATAATTAAAAAAAGAATAAAAAAAAAATTTGAAAGTGTTTTTTTAGAATAACTTTTAAATGGCTTTATCGATCAACTTCAAAAAACTAATTCACCCTTAAGCTTGAAAAACCACGCCGATCGTCGCTTATCCGTTCAAATCGATTGATTCGTTCGAGAGATATCATGAACGAAAGAAAACCGAAAAAAGTGTTTTTTCGGGATTACTCCGAAATGTTTGGTTCGATCAATTAAAATTGCAAAATTACTTATGAGGATGATAAAACTGCGTCTAATGCCGCCAACCGCGTGAAAATTGGTTGATCCATTCAAAAGTTATTGCGGTTTGAAAATTCCAAAAATAGTGTTCTATGAAACTTCTATCAGACTTTCGAGCTGGGAGAGCTCAAATGCATAGAAATATTATTTCTTTGAAGTCAGCGAGCTCAAAATATTACATAAATTATATTTTGAATGGAATTAGCGGGAAGTTGCAGGGATGGCTTTTAAGGTGAACCGTTTTTCAAATGTTTTCGTGTCAGATTAGGCGAATCCCTCTAGATAATCGTCAGATTATGAGACAGTACGTTTAGAACATAAAGATAAACCTTATATATCTTAATCTGACGCGCTTGAGTATTTCAAAATGGCGATTTTTTTTGCACATTATGAAAATGGCCGCGAGTTTGCGTCCCATCGAAATCGTCAGATTAGTGAATGAGAGCTTTTTTTTGGTGCACTTAACACTCCCTTAGAAAATCTGACGCGCTCGATTATTTTTTTTATTTTCAACCCTAACATACAACTACCCGCATCATGCAAACGATCAGATTAACATACGTACATTATTAAAAATACGTAGGGCATTGATGCTATAAATATCTGACGCGCTCGAGGATGTCCATGCAACAGTTTTTTTTTACATATTTAAAATTCTATTGCCGCTTCCCCCACCGATGTAAAGGTATATATCATGTAACATTTTTTTCTTCTTATCATCTAAGCTTTGCAACCCAATAGGTCTCTACGACGCTCGAGTAAATCCCCATTTAGCATCGTGGGCTCCTCTACTATTAAAAACACTCCATCTCTGGTGGAAACGCAGCCTCAGGCTAGGTTTGGAACAAGGCTTTAGTCGCAACAGGGCCAATGCGGCTTCTTACATTTTAAATACAAACAAATAGGCGTAACGTGTTGTTTTTAAAATTGGGAGATGGTACAATATTGATAATCGAGAGTAGCTGAAGACCGGTCGGTATGGCGATCTGAATGGGAGGCTATAATATGTTCAGGAGTGGACATCTTTCGGCTTCGATCATGATGAAATACTGACGGATGCCCCATATACATAAACTGTATTAACACTTTCACAACCGAGGACCCGCTCTCTTGAACACTATGTCACACGCCCGGCGGGGTTAGGCCTTATATAGTAATACAATTTTGACGAAACGGTTTCAAAAGTTTTATGGATTTAGAATGATAGTAAGTAAGTAGTATAACATCTTAAACCGTATTCTGCTCACCAACAACGTAGACGGAATGCTCCTGAGGCAGCTGCCCCGCGGCGGCGCTGACGCAGAGCGGCCGCACCGCGCGCATCTGCGCCGCGTCCTGGCTGCCCCCGTGTGCGCTGAGAAAGTTAAACAACTTGTTATCCCTCTCTGTACTACACTACAGTCCTTAGCGATTCTGGGTATTTTCTAAATGCACGTTAACCCTTAATAAGGCAAAGGGAATATATTTCCCTCCACTCTATGTTTTTTTTAATCAAAAATTATGTTATCAAATCACTTCAGTGAATTAAGCCTTTGGTCCCGGCCGCAGTATATAGTTAGTTATAACAGCGGCGACAAGCTGGCCCCTTGTCACGTTGGTAATAAAAAAGTTTTAAAAAACAAACTGCTAAACGTGGGTCCGGCTCTTTGAGCTGGTGCCTCTGCCTAACCCTTCCCTTCGGGGAATAAAAGGCATGAGATTATGTTATATTGGATATTTTCTATTTTTACTTAGGTAAGTACCTAAGTAGAAGGTACAATATTTAGCAAAGAGATAGGGATATATATGATTTTTTTTTACTTAGGTATTTTCGAAGAAAATCTTCATTGATCGAAAGAAAACTTCCAGTTTTTTATAAGGATTTAGTCCTGACCTGGATAATGATACCAATCATTAGCCAGGCTAGGACTAAATGAAAATATAGGTAGGTATTATGATATAATCTAACGAGTTATTCCTCGAGTTGGCTGGTTCATCCCAAGGCGCGTCGCTTTCTACGGCGCTGCTTTCAGAAGCGACGAGGTACATGGAGCGCGCTGGCACGTACAGGTGCGGCGGCGGCGCGCGGCGAGAGGCCGAGCGAGCACGACGCGTTCTGGATGCGCGGCCTAGCAGCACTGAATCTATATACAAAAATACTTTCATAAATATTCAAATACGCGACCTAGGAGCACTTAATCATAAAAATATATACTTACCTATAAGTATAAAAAAAAAACTTTTATAACTTTGGCGACAAATTTTCAAATCTTTCCTTTCTGACTATGGGGTTTCACGTGCAAGCTGTTGTAAGACAGACTGTCGGACATTAAGACATATAGAACAGGAAATGCGGCCTAAGTATGGTGAAGACTTGGCTGTATGGACTTAGTTTCCTTTGCCTGGCCGGAACCGCTAAAGGCCTTCTCTCACTGTGAGACACACAGGAAACACAACATGGACTCGACGAGTCGACTACTGGTTACTACCTAGACCTAGTATGGTAATTACGAGATATCCAGTCTAATTTGATCCGTCGTCTTCGTCGAGTCCCAAAGAGGAGAGAAGTCCGGGTGCGAGTGAGAGAAGGCCCTTACTTTACGAACATTTTTACAAACAGGAAAGATTTTGCAAAAGAGGAAAGATTTAATTTTTTTTTATAAAGGTAAGTAAGTAAGTAGGGTTAGATACAATAGTAACTTACCAGAAACAGGGTCACTATCGCTCTGGTCGTGCCGCTCGCGCCGCCAGTCCGTCTGCGGCGCGTCGGCCGCCACCCCGAAGAGACCGGACACGGCGCCGGCGACCACTTTCTTCGCTGATCGCGCTGCTATCTGTTCGGGATAAAAAGCACATTTGTCTATAGTTTCGTCAGCCCTAGACTGTATTACCAAAAAACAAGAGCTATTTTGCAATACAGAAAATCTACTTCAATACCATTTCAATACATAGTATAAAATAAAGTCGCTTCCCGCGTCTGTCCCTATGTATGCTTAAATCTTGAAAATTATGCAACGGATTTTGATGCGGTTTTTTTTTTATAGATACAGTGATTCAAGAGGAAGGTTTGTAAGTATTATACAATGCACAATATAGTAAAAGGTAAGGCGGAACGAAGTTCGCCGGGTCGACTAAGTAGTGCTAAATACTTCTGAGAATTAAGGCGGGCATTATCGGTTAAAGCGGCAGAACTTTACCTTTTTAGCCAAAATTGTATGCGTACCTAGTCAGTACTTGCCTACCTAAGTACTAACTAATGTCGTGTTGATGGCGGTTAAATTTCGGTTAAACTTAAAAAATGGTAGTAAGTAGGTAGGTAGACCTTCGTAGGTAGGTTATCTCACCTTGATTTTTAACCACTTCGAAATCATTCGTGTACTTAAATCCCCTGACCATAGTTCACTTACTTTACTTGGCAATAGGGTTATTAAATCGACTGATTCGTGGACTTAATGCACCTGGGTGATCTACCTAGGGTCACTAAGTGGACTAAGACAACTACAAATTGGTAAGTACAGCTTGGCACAGATAACTAGAAAATAATGGGGGCGCCACTTTGTATGTGGACTAAATAATTTTTATTCAATTTCTCCCTGAATAAAACATCATTAAAGCCCAAAGTTAGTCAAAATGAAAAATTAACAAATTCATGATCTGTTTCTTTACTAGAAATCATAATTTATTAGGTTATCCAACTTAAGATAAAAATGGTTCCGTGTCAAGACACCGTTGCCAAGCTGTGCTTAGGTATTTTTTTATTATAGTGCTATATTTACAATAACGTTAATGTCGATCTCCGGCACCCCGCTCAAGTCCGCCGCCTTGGCCGCCAGCTCCTTCAGCTGGGACTCCCTGGGGCTGCCACTTTCAGCTAGAGTCACCAGCTCTAAGAAGTAGTCTTCAAATGTTTCGTTTGTGTACGCTGAAAATAAATGCAAGCCTTAGCTCTAGGATTTACCTGTACCTTACTTAGGTATACTTACTTATACTTTTTATAATATTTGTAGACGTGAAATTTAAGGCTATATAGGTAAGCTCAAGATTCAAATACGAAATATTAGCGCTGTTGCCGTTGTACAAGCTGTACATTGGACTATGTTAGCGCAGCGGTCAGCATAACCTAGATTTAGTGTTTAATGTATAACGTAGTTTAAGCCACTCGCGGAATAACCATCCTCTTGTCAACACCATTTCCTTACCATTAATTCTTACCAATAAACCATTTTAATTACCATAATTCCGTGTGCCTTAATAACCATTACCAGAACATTTAATTGTTGGTACCATTTCCAACAGCCGTAATACAAGCGCCTACCCACGGATCATTACCCTGTTATCTGATCATCTGCTAAGCACATCGCTGTAATGCGCCTTCTTAAATATGGACCTACCATGTCCAATAAATGGATCAAGTAAGTAATTCTTTTTTGTAGAATATAAGTAAGTAGGTACTTATACTTACTTATACCTAACTTTAATATTAGCATTGGAACTTGGTGGTATGAGTATGGTATCACTAACATGAACTTACCAGGCATAAACGGCGCTTGTGGCACCTGCAGGAAGTTCTCAGGAGCCGCCATCGGGGCATTCGGACCCATCGCTACCATTTGCCCATTCGGTCCTATCACCAACATCTGACTTTGGACATTCGGATTCAGAATTTGGGCATTAGGGCCCATTGTCATTATTTGACCCTGGGCATTCTGGGTAACTTGAAGATATTGATTTTGTACAATTTGGGCGTTTGGACCCATTTGCGTCATTTGCCCGTTTGTACCCATGATAAGACCTTGGGAAGTTGATCCGACTTGACTTTGCATCCCCGTTTGAAGACCTGTATTTACTGGAATATTTGCTGCGGTTTCAACCTTGAAACTGGGTATTTGTCCCTGAATATTTGGTGTAATGGGTATTGTGCCTTGCACATTATTGGGGCCAAGTCCTTGCAAATTTGTTCCAGGTCCTTGTCCTTGAAGACTAACTCCTGCAATAGGACCTTGGGAATTCAGCCCAACTTGTGCAACTAGAGGCTGCGCTACCCCAGCGGTCATCATGTCCTGTGATAACCCGGTGCTGACTTGGTTTTGACTTGAACTCTGCACTGGCGCCGCTTGCCCATTCATTATGAGGTCTGGGGGCTGTTGTTTTTGATTCAGGTCGGTTCCTGAAAATATAATTAAGTTCAGTATGTTAGAGGTTCTTATCCATTTGGGGTTAAAAATGTAAACGCTTTAATTATTTTAAGAAGGGAACTTCTTTATGTTTGACCCTAAGTACTTACTTAACTGCTCCGTAGCAGCTCAGTTGGCAGTGATGTGGACTGAGTATACGTGTGCACCTGGGTTCGATTCCCGGCGCGTCGGGGCGAACATTAGTATGATGAATATTGATGCTTGTTTCCGGTCTGAATGTAATGTTTGTCTCTGTATATGTTTCGGGCACCTTAGATACAGGATCTTCCTAATTAGGAGCTCTGAGTGTGATGCGTTATAATTTTTATTACCTAATATAAAGTCAAATGTAGTTTCAAGATTCATTTCAGATTTTAAGTACTTTTCTATGATTTGACTAATGAGTTGATTTGGCAGTTATTAGGTACCCTCTCTTAACATTTAAGTCTTTGTCAAACAGAGACAGCGCTAAAGCGTCGCGTTAGAGCGCTAGCCTGGCGTGACGCTATAACGCCATAATTTTATTACCTGTTAGGTCCATATCATGTGTGAAAGCCATGACATCCAGGGCCGAGGACAGCGCGGGGCCCACGCCCGCGCCGCCGGCCGGCATCACGCAGTCGGGAGGCAGTTGTATCCTCCTATATATTTAGATTTATTTAATTACGATAAGTGGTGGTGATGCAAAAAAAATGAGCTAGGTAACACAGCATTGACTCAACGTTCCATCCATATTCATTCCATAATGCACATTTATTAGCGCTTACTAAGAGTAGACAGGAACACAGACAGGAGAGTAGACATCAGGAACTAGACTTCTTTGGGATAAAGTGTTTTTTTATGGATAAAATTCTGATGTCCTTCAAAATTGCCTCTAGTAAATAGTGCGAAAATTTCCTCATCATCATCTCAGCTGAAAGAAGTCCACTGCTGAACATTTGCCTTTTTTATTAGGGGCGGAAACTTCCAGGGGTTCGAAGGGCTCACGTCGAACAGAGGTTTTGGGCCCCGGTGGTAGTATCGGCGGTTTTTGGGGACGACTCCTATGACTGGTCTGTGCAAATCGCCTCATTTCATGCGAAAGACGTCCACTGCTGGGCATAGGCCTCCCCCATATAATGCAACAACGACCGGTCATGAGCGACCTTCATCCAGTGGATTCCCACAGCCTTCACCAGGTCGTCTGACCACCTTGTGGTGGGACTGTCTACCCTCGACCATCTGTTCTTCGAGCTATGTGCCCTGCCCATTGCCATTGAAAATCACCTACGGGAGCTAATATTTACTGACTGCTTGGGATGCTTGGTGGGGCTGGAGATGGACACGCGGCCCCACATGAGGCGCCGCAGCTCCTCGCCCGACAGCCCGCGCTTGCGCAGCTCCGCGATCGTCACTCGCCCCACGCGCTGTTAACGTAAAAAAATTCAATGTGGGTAATATTTAACTTTCACTCGAATCTTACTAAAACTTTATGATCATGTTCAGTTTAGTAACTTTCAATGATAGGGCAATCAGGAAATAAAGAAACCTTTCGAAAAATTAAACTTTACAAAAAAAAATATAATGTAAGTACTTATAAGTAAATCCTAACTAAGGAAATAGCGTAGCTACTTTATGCTAAATCTTAAGGAATGTACTTACTAAGTAAAACAAAAACTTACTAAGTTCATAATAATTATCATGCAGAATTTCTTATAATAACTTATTTTTTGTACTGCTCATAATTTTTTAGAACACCTTTTGTACCTACTTACCAAATGAAGGAAAATAAACTATTGTTTTCTATTATCATAACGTATTAATTATCCTCACTATAGGCATAGTTATTATAAAATAAATAAGGTAGGTTTAGCACACATCAGGGTCAACTATGTAACCGACTGATCTGTAATGTACCTAATACGAATTTAGGTAAGTAAGTAAGTACATGTCTAAGTTTTGAAGAAAAAAGTGTCAGTAGGTATTGCGGTTATAAATTCGCAATCCGTATGCTAATATACCCAACCTACCTTCCAGTTAGCCAGCGCCCCCTTCCGCTGCTTGGCTCTGGTCTTGGCCTTGGACTTGATGACCATGACGCCGCGCTGCTCGTAGCGCGGGTCGTCGGACGGGCCCAGCCCTATCGAGTACTCTTGCAGGTAGCGGTGCGCGTCTTCTTGGGCTACCGAACGTTCCAGAGAGACTACTATCTTTGCCCACTGGTGAAGATAGGTACAAAAAAAAATACTTTGGATTTGGTATTACATAAGGTTGGACTTATAAAACTCACGGAAGGAGTTATGCCGTGTTTGAAGGTTTTTGGCAGCACTTTGGTTTTATGCTAGTGAGAAAACTCGAGTTCGCTAGTTAAGTACTAATATGAAATTACATTCATTAAGTAGTTTTTGGGTATCTAGGTCAGTAAACACCACTTATTGCTTAATACTTAATAAAATTATTGCAAAAAATACTGTAGAAATAGAACCCAGTTTGGCTGAGCCAAGAACTAACAACCTGGATCCGTAGCATGACCGACTAAGGACCGACTATTTGTCGAATCTTTCTGTCACTTTTGATATCTTTACTCATCTAGAGTACTTATAGTGCGATACAAAAATCTAGGAATTAAAAAGTTGCAACACTGTATGGAAATTTGACGGATATTCCAAAATTTTCATGCCACTTTTTAATTTCTAATTTTTTGTGGAAAAATGTAAAGAGATGATATCAAAAGTGAAAGAAAGATTCAACAAATTGTCGGTCATGCTACGGCCGCTAGACCGACAATTCTTAAATACCTAAGTACTTATTGCCTTATCTTACTTATCACAGACCTGTTTCACCCATTCCTTCTCAGACTGCTCGATGACGTGAGCATACGTGTTGCCCATCATGGCGATCAACATGTTCAGCAGTAGAATGGGCACGAACACCATGAACAATGCGAATACTGTCTTTGATAGGTTGGGGTACGTTGTCATGCCGAGGTCGCTGTACTGGGGGAAAGAAAAGAGGATAAGGATTTTTAAATTATGAAAACTTTAGGTAGGTCTATAAAAATGAATCCCTTATTTCCATTGGTTACATCATGTGTGAACGACTTCTCTGTTTGCTTTTTGTTGTTAGGGGACGGTTCATACAAGGTTCGAAAGAAAAAATAAGAAAAAATCAAAAAAATATATGAATTAAGTATACTTACTTAATTATTGTTATATTATCTGAAAAAGTACCTATGAAAATAATCAAGGATCAAGGACCTACAAGGTGCAAGTACGTAGGTAGGTAAGTATATACCTACTTACCCATAAATACGTACGTTATCAAAAACTAAAGTAAAGATAACAAAAACTTACACTATAATCTCCCAACGTTATCTGAAACAAAGCCATCCATGTGCTAGGATAGCTTGAAAACAGAGTAGACTGCACGTTTGGAAATCCTGAAAAGAAATAAACAAAATTATAACTGACATTTAAGTAAGTATACTAAGTACTAGAAATCTATTTATTAATAAGTACCTATAGGTAGGTACTTACTTACTTACATTACTTAGTATCGAACTTAGATAGTCTGAGTTACTTAGGTAAGTAATTTAAGGGAAGCAGTTTCTTTGAACTTGAAGAGCCGTATTGTATTGCAGTTCCGCATGTTCCTTGTGGAGATCAGTAGGGGAGCTCTATGTCCAACAATATACAGTTCTCGGCTGATATGATTTTCTCATCATGATTATGATTTCGGATGTTATTAATGACAAATTTGTTAAGTTCCTAATATAAAGGTACCTAGTACCTACGTAGGTAGGTATGTCCAAAGTAAACCTCACCTTGGCATTCATTGAAGAATCCCAAGCACAAGTAGCAACACACAGAGGCTCAGTTGAAGACTATATTGGAACTGCCTGTCGTCCATATAGTTGGTTTGTCACCTACCTTTGTAAAGAAAGAAGAACGACTGCGAGAATCCAAAAAGGACGATGCAATAGATAATGCCGAAGGTGAACATGTCTCCCGTGATCATGCTGTAGATCATCGTCACGAACGGCCCCGTCAGCTTCACGGCTCTGTAGGTAGATGAAACAATTTGGTTACCTAGATCGTATTAAGATAGGCAAACACAAGAAATAAAAAAGAGAAGGAAATCAATCAGATAGGTATCTTTCTTCAATGACTATTTCAACCATGAGAATGTCCAAAGCAAGCGGTGGCAGCGTGCTTTGTTAGTAAATTTAAAACAGCCAATGTCATACTGCAAACTCCAACCTGCTTGCCGAGCGTGGTGGTTATGGCAAAACCCCCCACAATGTTTGTCATTGTGGTCATCTGTGGGGAATATCTATGACCAGCAGTGGACGACTTTTCGGGTGAGAAGATAGGATTTTTATGAAAGTTAAGGCGATATGATATGGTAAAGAAAACACCTAACTACCGAATGTTACAAAACAATAATGGTTCGTTTGTCTCGCTAAAACTCTATAACATCTGAGCCTATTTAGCTGATTTTGGTTTTGAAATATTTGTCGCAGTTTACATATTAATAATATTAAAAGTCACAAAGTATTCCACTCCACATGGAAGAAGTCGCGACGCGAACACAGCCTATAGTAGGTAGTATAATCTTATAAAGATGAAATAAATAACCAGAACTCGTAACATAGTCAGCTTTTCTTACCCAGCAAAGAACATGAGTAGGAACCAGGATCCAGGCAGCACGAAGATCAGTATGGCCTCTTCCAGAGTTGTCTGCCGGGACAGCCGCGCCGGGATGCAGGCCAGGAGGAGAAGATTCGACGACAGGAATATGAACTTTGCTGGCTCGTGGATCTGCGTGGACAAGCCTAGACACTTATTTCAACGGCTTACACAAATATTCTAAGGCTAACACGGTGCAAAACTAGTGTCACTTCCGATAAATAATGAATTGTGTAGCTTTCAGGTCCAAAATCAAATCATAACGGTTTTTTCTTTGATTTTAAACCTGAAAGCTACAAAAAAGGGCTTAAAAATTCTAAGCTAGCTTATCTAGGGAGTCGCATATTTTTGATTTCGGCCATGGTTTAAGTAGATGATATCAAATATTTATCAAAGTGGCGCTAGTTTCGCCCCTTTATTGTACAGTGGCGGAGTGGAGTAGCGGTCTCACTCCGCCTAACACTTCGGTCTCGTGCACCCTAGACTGTAACACCAAACTACAAGAGCTATGTTGCAATACCTACAGAAAAACGGGAAGTGTCCGCCACTGTACGAAGCAATCACTTAAAATTATAAGGTCGCACTTTGCATTGTTCAATGTATACTCTAATGTTCAATGCCATTTATTTTCTTTTTTGATGTTTTATTTTAGTACTTAGTATACTTAAATATTTAAGTACCATCCTATACTCTCTCATCATAAAAAGAACCTATGTAATAGTGTCAACACAACACTCAAAACTACGCCTTTTATTTTACTTCCGCCTTGACAGAAACAAGCAGTTATAATGAGTTACTTACTGAAGATTTTCGCGAGTTTCATAAAAGTTAGCCCAGTAGTTTAACAATTGAGCATGTAAAAACATACATACATACAGATTTTCCAATATTTTTACTTTGGTCTTCAGCTACATTGACTTTCGGTCAGAACTCACCTTACACTTTTCGAAAAATGATGTCAAACAAACTCACCAACTGCTTCAAATAGGCGACAAGCCCTTGGTTCTTAACTTCATCGCCCTGCTGCAGGATAATGTAGCACAAAGTACTGACAATGGTACCGAGTTCACAGGTCAGCCTTATGCCACTTCTGGCGTCGTCCACGACCAGACCCCAACTGGGGTCGCCGTCTGACTCCAGGCTGCTGTGGCGGAGGTACACGGAGACTGATAGAAGGATCAGGTGCAGCATCAGGATAAGAAGGCGCTTGAGGAATTTTGTCTGTTCATCAGATGTAAATTCTGTGTTTTATTGGGGTGCTTTAGTTAAGTCCAGTATGCCACTCAAAAACATACAATTTTTTTTTTAGTAATGCATAATAAAAACGAAATTGTTTGAAATTTTTAGTTTTGGTTGATAATTTTGATAAGTTTAAGGTTATTTATAACATTTAGTATATTCTCATTTTTATAATTTGTGTAAACTTCATATTCCTGCAAATAAAAAGTCCCCAAAGAAACAAAAATAAAACCACAATTTATCTTAAAATATTCTTATAATATTAAACTCAAATGAAATGGGGAAGATGATTAAAAAAGGTAAAATTATTGTAATTGTTTGTAGTTCATTGTTCAGACAACTTCCTCCACTTCAGCTTCTTCCTGGCCAATAATGGGGGCCGACACCAGGAGCCCAGTCAAGTCGCTCTCATCAGTAAGTGCATTTCGCAGACCATTTATCAGAACCTTGTTTATGAGGAGCTCAGCAATCTGGCGTTGTTCATCAGCCATTCTGCGAAGCTTGTAAGACACATTTGCGCCAACAGCCTCAAACTCCTCATTGCTAACTTCTCGTACAAACATGTACTCATCATTGCTGTCGTTTGCAGATTGGTTAATTGTTGAGTGATTGAACAAAGATTGGTTGTTCATGGTACTGGTCTTTCGCTTCTTAGTCCTGAAGTGGATTTGCGGAGATTCTGAGTAGTTTACAGTTTCATAGTTAGACGTCTCAAAGGACATGTCCTCTTCAATGTCCCCGCAGGTGCCATCAAGATTCTAGAAAAAGAGTCAATACTAGTTTTAGCTATCAAATAAAACTTTCTTACTAAAATAATATGTTAAAACATTTCTTGCTAGCTAAGTTCATCACAGAAATTATGTTAAGTACCTACAATTTATTATAATTTTGACTGGACCTATGTCAATAATTTATTGTTCATGTCATTTTAATGGTTTAGTTTTTAGACATAATTAGACTTCAATAACGACATACCGTTACAACAACGTATCCAGGTTCTGATTTCATATTTATAATGGAAATGCTCAAATTAACTAAAAGTACTTTTAGGTTAGAATCCTAACAAACGGTGGAATGTAATTTAGCAATAGCTCGAGGTATTTTTGTGTATTTTATTAGAGATCTTTAATAACAGAAATATAATTAATATTATGAGCAATCGGTCTTATATGCCGATTCACAATCAAATTAAGAGCATGAATATATAAATTTTAATCGATCAATCAACTGACATGACAGTTGAACAAACCAAACCTCAATCAATCATCGATAAAAAAAAGTTTTAGAATGGAGGGAATTTTAGGGAAACTCATATGGAATCTCAAAGAGTACCTATTGTGAAAAACACAAATAAACACATGAAAAATAAAAAACCTCTCACCTCAGATTTGTGTATCACGGGCCGCTCGACACTATCAAGAAAACGCAGAGCGTAGAACTTCCATGAGGTAGGTATAAATCTGTATACTTCTTCTCCATCAACAATACTTTTTGAAGACAAGTGGCGGCGCAGGAGACGCCTGTAGTTAGAGCGAAGACTGTTGATCTGTTTCTTGACGCACTCACGGGTAGCGTTCTCATCCAGCTTTCTGAGAACGTCCAGGAGAACATCGTACGCGTTGTTCCTCTCGATTTGGTTGGAATAGTGCACGTGCCGCGTGTCCCACAGCACCGGACATTGCTCGTAGGCCGAGATGAACTCTTTGTAGATATCGTTCAAGCGTAATTTAGAGTAAGCATTGTTGGGATTGTTTGCTTGATGGTACTTCTTCTCTTCAATGTTGGGATTGTTTGCTTGATGGTACTTCTCTTCAATAAGTTCCACGGTTTGCATCTTGAAAATGTGACTGAACTGATGAGGCACTGTCCGTCAATGTAGAATTTTCTTGAAAATTGATTGATTTGTTTGCTGTGCGCGTCGCGTCGCTCGAGCTCGCAAAACAAAATGGCTGATTGAATTGAAATGAAATTTAATTGAATGACGCGACAAAACCTTCGTCACAATTTCTTGGAAAACATAACTTTAGTAGTGTTAAAAATTATTTTAAAAAATATTTCCTAATTTCATGTTTATTTTAATAATACATAAAATGCACTTCGGGATCGTACAGAATTTCCTAATTTTTAGAAAACCTTCACAGGAAATGATAACCGTACAATGTGTGTGATTGGTGAATCACAAAACATGCTAGCTCTTTCTAACAAAAATAAGTTACTACAGGTAAGACAGAGATAGAACTAGAAACGCCCGCCACGCACGACGACGACGACGCCCGCAGCCAACAAACAACGAGAAATGGCGCGTTCGGGAAACGGAAGTTGTTGGTTTTTTGCACCGTGGATCGATTTTTGATTTTTTTTAGGTAAGGTTACGCGGTTTAACGCAGTTTGCACACCCTGCGTCTGTTAGGCGCGAAATTTAAACTTTCTTTTAGTGATTTACCTTCTCTCTGTTTTTGTTAATAATGTATGAAATAAGTTAAAAGTAATAAGTTTCGTTGTAAGTGCTTGTTTTGATCTCGGAAATCTTTGAATTAAGTTAGTCTTTACCCTTGCAAATGTTTTCCATTTCTCTTCGAGTAATCGCTGAATTATTCCACCATCTAACATATTCAAGTGTTCCTGTTTTGTACCGTTTAATATTATAAATAATGCAGAGTTCCAATCTATAACAAAAAAATAGATACCTAGGTACTTAAGTAAATTAAGTAATTGCCTACCTAAATTTTTGAAATTCTCACATTTGCATAAATTATTAACAACGGTATAATGAATGCCGGTAATTTTCAGTTCTTTAGCCAGTATGTAATGTAGGTACTAGGACTAGGCACCTAATACAGTACATAATATTAAGTAGGGATTATTAAATTTATATATTATAGGTAGACCTAAGTACCTACATATAATATAATTATGTAGATTCATAAAGTTTAAGAAATTTTTGGATTAAAGGTAGGTGATTTTTTTATGTAGGTAAGGTCAATGTGGGGAAGTCCGTCTGGGAGGTAAGTCCGTCTAGCGGCAATAATGTTGAAATAGTAGTACTCTTTTGTATTAGGTACTTATTTCTATATTTAACAGGATTTAATCAAAAGTCAAATTGATGTGAGTGACATGTAACAAATTTGTTTGTGAAAACAGAGATACTTAATAAAAACACGTCGTAGAACAAAGTCTACTTTTATTTCACTTAAATCTAAATTCTGCTCAAATTCCAAATATCACAACACGTTATCAGCACGAATAATTGTGGAATTAGATTGAATACTAAAGTAGTAAAGTTTTTAGTTTTGGTCTACGAATTAATTGTGTTTTTCAAAAGACAGTATCATGGCTAGCGGTGATCGAATGGTGGATGGTAGGGTTTCCAGTCTTCCAAATAATATACGTCTGAGTGGTAGAGAAGGCTACCCGACGTGGAAATTTAAAATGCGAAATTACCTCATCCACGAGGACCTATGGGAATCAGTAGTTGGTTATCCGGAAGGGGATACCACGCCCGCAGCAAGTAGAACTCGCAACGATAAAAAGGCGTTGGCGAAACTATGCTTGACGTTGGATGGTCCGGCAATTACGCATGTCCGAAGTGCGGCTTCAGCAAAAGAAGCATGGGATTCTTTAAAGAATGCTTATGAAGACCGTGGCATGGGACGTAGGCTAGCGCTTGAACGTAAGTTGTACAGAATGAATCTCTCGGACTACGATAATATGGAGACGTACATCAATGCTGTGCTTAGTAATGTCCTTGATCTAGACGATATTGGCAAGAAGATAGACGATGCTTCAGTAGCGGCAATATTATTAGGAGGACTCACGGCGAAGTACGAACCAATGATTATGGGTCTAGAGAACAGCAACGTGGAGATAACAACTACACTTGTTAAGACAAAGCTCTTGAATGAGGTATCGCGTAGTGATGAGCCAGAAGCGGCTTCTGCTTTAAAAGCGAGGAATTATCCAAAGACGGTTAATAGAATTGTGGTGTGCTACGATTGTCAAAAACCTGGTCATAAGAGGCCAAATTGTCCACTTCGTAAAAGGAAAGGAAAAGCTGGAGAAAGTACCGCTTTGACGGCCTTGGCTTTAACTAACAAGAAGGACGTATGGTTTATCGACTCGGGAGCGACAACACACTTGACGTCAAGGTTGGACTGGCTATCGGATGTGAAGTCTGTGAACGGTGGTAAGGTTACCGTTGCTAATGGTGAAGAGATTCAATGTACCAGTGTTGGTAATGTCAGTATTAATACTAAGAGTATAGTAGATAGTATTAATGATGTTACGTTTGTACCGGAGTTAAATACGAACTTGATTTCTGTAAAAAAGGTTGTAGATAAAGGATTTAGTGTACTTTTTGATATAAATGGTTGTAACTTCTTCAACTCAAACACTTTCTCTTATACAGGTAGGCCTGTTCTACACGGTTCTCCCTGTGGTGGTCTGTACACTTTAGATTGTACTACCAATAACGCCCCTCATATTGACGCTTACGATGTGCACTCTGACTCTAGTTCTAGATTCCAATTATGGCATAGGAGGTTGGGTCATCTGTGTCGTTATGGCATGAATCAATTGAAGAATGGTGGTGTCGGTGTTGACTACACTGACGTTGATAAGAGAAGTTGCGTTGCATGTGTTGAAGGTAAGCAAGCCAGAAAACCTTTTAAACGAGTTCCGTATGAGAAGGGTACAAAGATATTAGAGTTGGTTCACTCTGATGTATGTGGACCGATGTCTGTACCATCCTTTAAAGGTAACAAGTATGTTTTACTCTTTATTGATGATTATTCGAGGATGATATTCGCTTATTTCATTTCTTCAAAGACAGAGGTTAAGGATAAGTTCTGCGCGTTTCAATCATTCGTGGAAAGGCAGACTGGTGCTCAGATTAAAGTTTTACGGAGTGATAATGGTACAGAATACGTAAACAAAAGTTTTCTTGACCATTTAACTGCTAAGGGTATAGTTCATCAAACAACAGTTCCTCACAGCCCCCAACAGAACGGCGTTGCAGAACGCACTAATAGATCTGTTGTGGAGAAGGCGCGTTCGATGTTGTGTGAGAGCTCACTTCCAAGAGCCTATTGGGAAGACGCACTTGCAGTTGCAGTTTATCTTAAAAACAGAAGCCCACATAGAGCATTGGGTTGTGGTACACCTTTTGAAAAGTGGTATGGTACCAAGCCTAATTTGAGTCATCTTAGGGTATTCGGTTGTAGAGCACTTGTAAATATTCCATCTTGTCATAGAAGTAAGTTAGATAGTAAGGCGAATGAACATATTTTTGTAGGATATTCTGATAATCCTAATGCATATTTTCTTCGTGAAGCTGCGAATCCAAGGAGATTAGTAAAATCCAGAGACGTCGTATTTTATGAAGATTGCTTCACAGGTTTGAAGACTAATAAATCTTCGGCGGGTGACATTCCGGCGGCTGTCCCTATTTTACAAGAAGCAATTGATGAGGTGGTGCATGATGACGGTATTATATTCGACAATACCGCGCCACATATTGTTGCTACAGATTCCTTACCAGTAGATTCTATAGCAGTAGAAGAAGTTCGTCAAATTGAGGAACCAATCTTTGCTCATAATAATGACGAAGACTACGCAGATGCAGATAATTCTGCTCGTGATGATGTGGGAGAAATCTCTGGAGCTGGTTGTGATGAGCTTGAAGAAGAAGTCGAATCACAGACTGTTAATGAAGGGCGGAGATATCCTTCAAGAGACAGAAGACCTCCTGATTTTCTCACCTATCATGTAGAGGATAATTTAGAAGAACCTCTTACTTATCGTGATGCGATAAATGGCCCCGATTCCGATAAATGGAAGGCAGCAATGAAAGACGAGATAAATTCTCTTAAGAAATTGCAGACGTGGGAATTAACCAATAAGCCTGACAAGAAGGTTATTCCTTGTAAATGGGTCTACAAGCTAAAGAAGGATGCGCATGGTAATATCCTCAAGTATAAGGCCAGGCTAGTAGCCAAGGGCTTTACACAAAAGGAAGGAATCGATTATCATGAAACTTTCGCTCCTGTCGTCCGAAATTCATCTTTGAGAACCCTATTTGCCTTAGCAGCAGATACCCATCTCAAGATGAAACATATGGATGTGGATACAGCGTTTCTTAACGGAGATTTAGAAGAGGAGGTGTTTATGACACAACCAGAAGGTTTCGTTGAAGGGGGGGAAGATAAAGTTTGCTTGTTGCGAAAGTCGCTGTATGGCTTGAAGCAAGCTCCCCGAGTTTGGAATGATAAGCTCAACAAAACCTTGTCGTTGATTGGTTTTAGCAGGTCTGTGTCTGAACCTTGTGTTTACACTAAACATTTTGGGTGGAACTAGTCATATTGGCTGTCTATGTCGATGACATTATTGTCTTTTATAGACAAGAAAAATCATTTGACATTGTCAAACGTGACTTATGTAAATATTTTTCACTAAAAGATTTAGGCGAGTTGCGTTATTATTTAGGAATTAATGTACATAGAAATAGCGAGTGTGTGCAGATAAATCAGTCTTCCTATATCAAAGAACTGCTAAAGAAGTATGGTATGCAAGACTGTAAAGTTGTGAAGACCCCGATGGCTATCGGAGGTACAAAGCTAGAGGTAAATAAAGGTGAGGCTGAGTCCAATTATCCTTTCCAGAGCTTGATAGGCTCCCTCATGTTCCTGGCGACAAACACTAGGCCAGATATAGCTTTTGCTGTGAGTTGCTTGAGTCAATTCAATACATGTTACGGAAAAGCTCACTGGCTAGCTGCTAAGCGAATTCTTCAGTACTTGAAAGGTTCCATAGATTGGTCTATTACTTACAAGAAGAGTGATTTGCCATTGCAAGGCTATGCTGATGCCGATTGGGCAAATTGTATTCGAGACCGTCGTTCTTATACTGGGTACTATTTCAGATTGTCGAATGGTCCAGTTTCTTGGGAATCTAAGAAGCAACCAACTGTTGCGCTGTCCTCAACTGAAGCAGAATATATGGCTTTAACAGCTGCATGTAAGGAGGCTTGTTACTTACGTCGCTTTATATGCGAGATCACGGGTAAGTTATATGCCACTGTAACTATTTTCAACGACAGTCAGAGTGCGCAAAAACTTACCGCGAATCCTGTCCACCACGGACGCACTAAACATATTGACACGAAGTACCACTTCATCAGGGAGAAAGTGTCGGAGAACATAGTTGATGTAAAATACTTAAGTACGTCAAGTATGCCTGCAGATGTATTAACAAAACCGTTAGGTTCTGTTGCACATAAACGTTGTGTAACAGGTTTAGGTATTTGTTAAGGTGTACTTATTTAGTTTTTTTTACTTTAGTTATTTTTTATATCGACTATTTGTTTTTTCTGAAATTTCTTGTGGTGATTTTTTTTTTGTACTTTGATTTTGATTAAGGGCGGATGTTGAAATAGTAGTACTCTTTTGTATTAGGTACTTATTTCTATATTTAACAGGATTTAATCAAAAGTCAAATTGATGTGAGTGACATGTAACAAATTTGTTTGTGAAAACAGAGATACTTAATAAAAACACGTCGTAGAACAAAGTCTACTTTTATTTCACTTAAATCTAAATTCTGCTCAAATTCCAAATATCACAACAAATAACTTCCGTTCAGTGTTGCCAACGATTGAAATAGCAATCCACCAGATAAGGCTCCTCAAACCACCAGAAAACCACTAACAAAAATATGTCCCCCTCTGAAAACCACTAAAATTTCCACTAGGGTGCATGTCAGATGAGTGGACATACGTAAATAGAGAACAGTGCTGACCCTTTGCTATACGTTCTACCCCAAATATATGACCTGGGAGGCAAATTTCTTAACTAAAAACGATCGACTCGTAATTGACTTGTTAGCGAATTCGTTAACCTTTGCCGCTTTAACAAATGTGATTTCTGTTACACGCCCAAAGAAAACAGCAATGATTAACGAAGTCGCCAAAAAGAACAAGACAATTACGAGTCAAGTACGTTTTTAGTTAAGAAATTTGCCTCCCTGGGCCCTTTTATTTTTTAAGGATTTTTTAATGTTCAATTTTTAAGACTTGAGCCCTAACTTGAACTTAAAACTTTAACGTGGTCCCTCTGGGTATGGCACGAAATTAAAAAAAAAATCGCGTTTTTTATTTATTCTGGCGAAAGTATTAATTTAATAAATTTTTAATGCATTCGCTTTGTAAGAAATAAGAAACCATCTCCCACATTGTGAAAAACGCGTTTTTTTTTTATTTTGCGCCATACCAAGAGGGACGACCTTTTTCTAAAAATTAACCAATTCGCAACCTTAAAATTTTATTGCCATCTGGATCTATCTTCTTTAAAAACTATAATCAGGTGCTCAAGACAGCTACAAAGAAAACTAAGGGTCCAGTAAGGAAGTATGTAAAATAAGAAAAAAAAATTACATTAACTTTGTATTTAATTGAAAAAAAAAAGGAAAAATGTTGTAATTCTACTAAATTGTCTAAAACATATTTAGTTCATACGCTTTGTAACAGCATACCGCAATTCCAATTTATTCAAAAACTGCAACAGTTCTTGGTCTAATTTTTCCACTAAAAAAATCCACTAGCCACTAAACGCAAAAAATGGCCACTAAATGGGGGTTCCAAACCACCAGATTTAGTGGAAAATCCACTAAGGTGGCAACACTGCTTCCGTTCTGAAAGGAATTTAGCGGTTACGATTCGATCGGTAAAGCAGATCTGTAAATTACTTTTCAGCTAATTATCATAGATGTCGCTACAAGCATTATCTTAGGAGAAATTTGGCAAACATTTTTTTTGCATATTTGAACTTGAAGTGTAGCGGTGACTTACTTTCGAAATATTTTTTGAAAAAATGAAAATTGAAGGAGTTTTGCCATTTCCTGTTTCTACATAGGTAATTTAATTATCCTTTTTTGTTTTTCTTACACTGGATTTGATAAAATCACTTGTTTTAAACCATTTTCTCATCCAAAAAGAATCATAACATTCAAATGTAAAAGTTGGGAAGTCCGTCTAGTAAAAATCGGAAAGTCCGTCTATGACGGAATTCCCTTAATATCAGATATTGTAAACCTTGAGTATAGTGCAGGTTGTTGAAAATCAATTTTTGAACAGCTTTGAGCTTGATATGATTGAAATATGAAGATGAACTTCACGGCGAAATCGCCTTCAGTTCAATTCATTATAATGGGGGTCAATTATATACACAATTATTTATTTAGTTACAGTAAAAAAAAAGTTTACAACCCCTGCTTGCTTGAATATGACGGTCTTGCCCTAAAAATGATAAAATTGGATTATTATCGAAATCTCAACTCTATTTACAATGGATTTAAAACCAAAGTGCCAAGCCATAAGTCGTTATCATCTGAAAGAATTTCTCAAGGGTATTTCCATAGAAGATTCTGATAATAAACCACTAGACGGACTTGCCCTTCATTTGCGGCAAGTCCGTCTATTTTCATTTTTTTTTTAAATATCTATATTTCGAAGCTTATGAAAGTGAATACATTTTCTGCTTTGATAAATAAAAAAACATTTCATACTCTACATATTACCTTCGAGCACATAAATCGGCGTAGAATGCAAATATCAATACTAATTTAATCTCAAAGTGAATATGGTAAAAGTATGTCGGACTTACCCACACTGACCTTACCTAATTATTCTTTTTTTTTTCAATCCCGATTAAGGATCTCACAAAAACCGAAAAAAAACTTATGTTTTGTAATGCAATAAGTAAAAGCCTCTATAATACTTACTAGTTCTTCCATCTGGCAATAAAGTATCCAACGCATTCAGAGGATAAGCTGAGCAGGTAATGTTAGAGTACCTCCAGAATTCCCTTGCTGACAGTTCCAACATCTCTCTAAAAACAGAAGCTCTGCCGAGTTGGCAAGCCAAGGTCAGGGGCGTGAAGCCGGCCTTGTTCATGCGACCATTGCTAGCCGGATTTCTTGGATGCCGAAGGGCGTATCCAAACATGTCCTTTAAAATAATAATAATGCTAAAGACATTATTGCTATTAAATAATTTTATTAAATTTGTACCCAAGGCTGTAGATAACTGATTCTTCAACAGAAACAGCAGACAATGCAAATATGCATGCACTCATAATTAAATTACTAACCAGCTTATCACAAACGACGACCATATGCAAAATCATGTTTCCAAAAGAGTCCTGGGCATCAGGATCTGCTCCCGAGTCTACAAGCAGGTTGTATCCAGACTCGTTAGCGCAGCATGCAGTCCAAGCTAATGGGTATTCCCCTAAATAGGCCAAACCTTCGTAGTTTGTCTGCCTTGCTGGCGGGTTGCATTGCTGGTCGCGTGGCAGAAAGAAACTTCCTGGGCAAAAAAGAAAAGTAGAGTTCTGGCTTTTGAGACCTTAAACACTTGGGACCGTAAAATAATATCAGTTTTAATACCTATAGCTCTCTGATGGACATTAGCTCCAGCGTCTACCAAATCTTGAACTAATTCATTATTGCTGTACGCAATAGCTAAATGGAGAGAACTGGCACCTGCAAATAAATTTTCAGCTTTTCAGCTTTATGCTTCTGACTTTATTTAGAATTTGTCGTATTTATTTGCATAAGTTGGACTTACCCAAATATTCTTCTCCTTCTACTACATCCAATGCGAGCTTCGGATAACATTTTACTAATGTTCTTGCTAATCTGGTGTGTATCTTTAACAAAAGATGTTTTTTTTAAGAATTTGAAAAAGGTATTTTTTCATCATATCCAATGTTATCAACTAAATTATCTATACCAATATTATAAAGAGGAAAGATTTGTTTGTTTGTTTGTAACGAATAGGCTCCGGAAATACTGAACCGATTTGAAAAATTCTTTCACTGGTAGGAAGCTACATTAACCCCGAGTGTCATAGGATAATTATATTAGATTTTCAAAAAAATTAGGGATCCTTACCTAAACTCAAATAATGTTACCCTAGGTGCAATATTTTTTTCGTTGTTTACATATTTTGACAGGTGGTTTGTTGTTGTTGTTTGTTTTTTATTCGGCCATTCTGGCCAGTCAAAAGAACATAGTCTATAGAGCCAAGTCTTTTGTAGTATCTAATATTCTATGGCGTAACGTAAGTAAGCCAGGAAAGCTCGTCAGTCATAATTTCCTAATGGGCATTTCTTAATTTATAACGTAAGCAATGTTTCTGTTTCTGGCACCTTAAATAATAATAATTATAAATAATGAATGTTTATTTCCAATAACTTTTACAAAATACGTCATGAGTATTTATTGGGGTCTCTTTTTAAGTAGAAACTACCTGTATTAAGAGATCTCCACTCTTCCACTATGTCAGTGTGCTTAGAAATAAAACGTCTAATCTAACGTAAATACCTTACCTTAGTATCACAAATAATGAGTAGATGCAAAAGGGATTCCCCAATGGCGCCCCTGTAACACATCTGCCAACAAGCCATGTGGTCCTCCCATTTAGCAAGTGGATCGTGTGGAGAAAGCGACGCTTCGATCGGCAACACCACCTTGAAATAATCAATATCAATACATAGTATAAAACAAAGTCGCTTCCCGCGTCTGTCCCTATGTATGCTTATTATCTTTAAAACTATCCAACGGATTTTGATGCGTTTTTTTGGAATCGATAGAGTAATGAGAAAGAGGAAGGTTCATAAGTATAATACATAAGCAACATAGCAATAGATTAGGCGGTACGAAGTTCGCCGGGTCGACTAGTATTTAATATAATGGGCTTCATTCATAATTAGAGAATCGTTATTTTGAACCGGTTCTTGGCAAAAAAAAAAACTGAAATTGGGAAATGGCCCTTTGCTTTTGAATACTACCTACCTGTTCCTGATCCCTGAACTTCCATCGTAGGTACTCAGCTCGGTTGATGACCTTTCCCTGACCAGCTCCATACATGTAAGCTGAGAACTCTTCCCTGATCAACTTCTCGGCTGCTGCCATTCCACCACGTGTGTATGCTTCTAATAACAGTCCACCTAAATAAAATAATATTTAATAATTCCCAGTGTGCCTAAAATTATTTTTTTCCTCATTTTTTTTTAAATAACAATACACATCGATTTAAGTATATTGCGATGCGTCATGCGATTAAAGTACTTTCTTAGAAATCTGTAAACCAATGTTTTGCGTTTCTTCTTGTACTGTACTTTTCTTTTAAGGACATTCTTTTTTGAATACAATTTCTGAATTACCTTTTTTATAATCAGCCAGTTTGTAGAGCACTGTATTGTCTTCACTTGAAGCCTGGGATATGACCCGGTCGAGCACTGAACCTGCGGCCTGGACCCCATTTGAGGAGACTAGCTTACGGCACGCTGCTCCCATCACAACTAGAATAATTATACGTTATCCCTACCTGTTAAATTAAAAAAATAATAATAAGAAGAAATATAGTAGGTGTAGATTTCTGAGCCGTGAGTGTTCTTTGAGAAAGGTTCATAATCTGATTTACCTGGTCGTTTAGGTTAAAGATAAATTAATTTAAGCTTTTTGTTTTCTGGTTTCTTCCAACTTTTTATAAAGTTATTTATTTACAAACTTTAACTTTATTTAGATTTTGTCGGTAATTATCCGTCTACGTAATTTCTTACATATACAATTAACTTTAATAATTAACAAAATTACCTTTCTGCTAACATTGATTTATTTTGATCACACTACTTAACACCTAGCAGCAGCCACTCTTCAGCAATTCCAGTTTCGCTTGTACCTTATAAAATCTTCTATTACGTATTTGTTAGAAAGCGTTACGAATCCCATGATCTTATACCTGCAATATTTAAAGATTCTAGTTACCTTGTACGAGTCTATTATACCATCGTATCGTAGCCCTTGCCCACTTAATATCCAACTTCTTACTCTTAATACCTTTGAGTAAGTACCTAAATTTAGTTTAATTTTCAACAAAAACAATTGAACTCAGATTCTGCACCGATTACACACTGCTCTACTTTAGTTAGTAACTATGGTAACGCCTTGCGAATGCCTTCAACATACGAGGACCATTCGAGAAGTGCAGTGTATCTCGCCTGCCTGTGCCTGTGCCTGTCCACACTCTAAATTTTGATCGTGCTACCAAACCAACCTCTCGAAAAACAGTAATTGTGTACTCGTAGAAGACTTCAGTTAACTATGCAGTCGCAGCTTAAAGTAGTCCATCCTGCCTTGAACAGCTCAAGCTGTCCGTATATGGCTAGCCAGATTCTAATATAAAAATTTGGTACCATACGTTGTAGGTTTTATGTAATAATTTAATACTTTAATCCTGTAGGTTATTGGTGATTAGGAAATAGATCCACATTCAAGAACATTTTAGTATCATACTTAAGGGTTCTTAAGGGAAGAGGGTGCAAACTGCTTATTAAGGGATATTTCTTTCTTTCTTTCTTTCTTGTAGCTTTCTAGAACCTGACTGTGTCGGTGCTAACATCATAGAAATCTTTCAATGTATATTATACAGGATTTTTTTCCGAATTTGCGATAGAAATATAATCCTGCGAGAAAAAAATAAATATTTGTATGCTGTGATTGATTCCACTTTAAATGGATTACATTCCCCACAAATTTTGCAGTCAACTGCAGTGTAGTGGTGTAGCATAGCATGTGTGCTAAATAATACTAACACTGCATTCTTTTTTCTTATATCGATGTTCGCCGCGCGTGTCTCGCAGTCAGCTGTAGACGCGTGTTCTGCCCACTTCACCCCTCGTCTGCCCCATGCTGCTTTCTCGAACGCCTCAAAGTAATTTCTCGGTCATACTCGTCACACCGCGCCCGCCCGCCCGCGCATCGTTCTTCTTTCCCACCGCTCGCTAGCAAGCTCATGCGCTCTACACTACATCGAACCGCGGAACTACTAAACTATGAAACTACTAAAAATTCTGTAAAATCAACCAATATTTGTAACAAGTGTCAAGGAAGGTAAAATTATGTAAGAGTAAGTAGGTTTAAATTAAACCTTAACTTCCAAAAAATATTTTTTTATATATATACCTACATCGCTAGCGTGTTCGCTACAAAGTGTATACCTTATCGTTTAAATTCAGTCTCCTCCTGCCAGTACCTTTGTTTTCGTATTTCTGTTAGCGAATTCACAAAACTGCAATAAGTAAAATTATAAAGGGCACCGCACCATAGGCTAGCAGCGCAGGGTCTTGGATCTGTACCAATTCTATCTATACTAAACATAGGTATATTGTTGTAAATGCTTGTTAATAATATTTTAATAAATAAATAAATATTTTGTTTTTGTTTTAGATATTAAAGATTCATTCGAGGGGAGAACATAGAGCGAACTGAAACTTATTTAGTGAAAAAGCGATAGATAACAACAACAAAAATGAGTAAATTAATTACCGGAAAATCTACCACCGGAATTATATTTTGGAACCAAAGAATTTTGGAATAATCCTTTGAACTTACATCTTTATAGCTTATGCAAAAATGCAAGCGTTGTTCTACATGATATAAAAAAAGATATTAGCAAAAAATAACTTATCCTGTTTTAACATGTATTGAAGATAGCGATGGCAATGATGAAGAAAACATTATTGATGTAGACACTGATGAAGAAGACATTAGTGGTGAAGACATTGATGATGAAGACATTGATGATGAAGACATTGATGAAGAAAACATTGATGAAAAAGACATTGATGAAAAAGACATTGATGAAGAGGACATTGACCAAGAACAAATTGATGAAGAGGACTTTTATGAATAGGACATTGATCAAGAAGATATTGATGAAGAAGACACTGATAAAAGAAGTGATAAAGATGGTGTAACGATGATCATCATAGAGCTACAATATCAAAGTGACTATGAATATTACACTGTTAACTAATCTGGCAATCTTCAATCATTTGAAAGGATGGTAAAGAAACTTCCTAAATGCGACATGCATGAAGTAAGGAAGGAAATGCTTGTGTATTGCTGGTATAAAATAGAAATGTTTATAAAAAACTTCCTTTAAAAAAAATATATAAACGATTGGACTTTTAAATTTATAAGAACTAGGCATCAATGCCGGTTGTCTGCATGTAGCTGCTGCGAAAACTGTATATCAAAAGTTAAATGCAAGAATAATTATAAAAAAACGCGTAGTAAAAATAAAAAACTAGAAAATTTGATTTCAATATCATACAATAAGATGCCTCCTAAAATTGGAATAAAAAATAACTGGGAATCGGAAAACAATTTAATGGCAAAAGTAAAAAAAACACATACAAAATGCATCTAAATCGAATAATTCATGCAAAGATTCATCTATAACAGGAAAATCTGACAAACGTAAAAGACAACTACAAAATAAAATCTTTATAATTCACAAAGTATTGGTCGATGGCTCTAAATACATAGAAATTTATGACAATGGAGAGACTTTTAATGCAGTGTCATGTTATTTGTTTCTTAACTTTAAAAAACCAATTGAAACTCCATTGAATGAAATCACTAAAAGAGTAATTAAAAAAAAACTATTTGCAATTTTGATATAATATGTTGCTGGTTCAAGCGGGAAGAAGTTGTTAGATCAGTAATCGATAAGACGAAAGCGACGGTGGAAGAGTTATCATTTCTAAAAAAAACGCATAATTGTTTGTAAGATAGCATGTGAATGCTGTTGCAAACCCAATGCAAGTCAAGTGCAAAGTACTATTATAGAAAATAATCTAATAGAAAATGAACTTCAGGAAGACTAGTTAATATTAGTTGAACCTGCTGCAGATGATCAACTCGATCCTTTAAACACTGTCAAAGAAGAATTAGGAACTTTTGATACCGTAAAGAGTGTCAGCCAGTCGTTTAATAAATTATCATATAAAAATGTAATTGAATCAGTAAATCAATCATTAGATTATAAAACACAAACAAATGCAGGGAAACAAGGAAATAATAATAACGGCAGCAAAATACCATTATTCCACAAACAATTAATGAACAAAAATCAAAATGCTATCCATCGAAAACATCAGAGCCCTGTTCCTAAAACTGTTATTACTCAACCAACCATATCTGTTGTTAAACAATTATATAAATGTGAAATGACTAAGTATCATACAGTTAGACAATCAGAAAGTGATTATCAACAAATTCCTCAAGCAGTCCATAGGCCTAAAACTATTGAAAATATTTCAAAGCATATCATAGAACCAGATACTTATATCTAAATTAACTTTAATAGAAATAAAATTAAAAGAAATACAGGAAGAAATAATGCGATTGCCATCAGTTACTATTTTAAATGCAGTAAATGATATTAAAGAAAATTTTCAAAACATAATCAATAACATGAAATTAAATCGTAAAGTTGTACCGATAGAAACAACACAAAATGGTAAAGTGAAAAAATATACTAATAAGAAAAAAGGCAAATCACTACATATTAATCAAAATGCGACATAAATAAAAAAGAAGCAAAGAAATTCGTTAAAAGCTTTTAAATTCAACGAGTTTTTATTTGGTGAACAAAAGGGTACACCAATAAAAATTAAAGGGTTTGCTAAATTAACCATCGAGCAGCCGCCTCCGAAAAAAAAGAAGACTACTCGCAATGCTGAAGAGATAAAAAAAACATAAAGACTATGTGATTATTTGGAGGATTTTTATAAGAAAATGTTATTATAAAATTAAATTAATTTAACAGCAAGAGTTTGTGTTTTATTAATATCCTATACAGCCTAATGTGTCTCGCTAACGTATCTTAAGCTTAGTTTTATTAAACCTAATTTTAACCCATAAGCCGATATTGATAGTTCCTAAGTCAAAGTCAACACGGAACCAAGTTTCGCAAAGTCCGTCAGAAATTTGTAATATACTTACCTACCATTTTTTACCTATTTTAAAACAAAATGTAAACAACTGTTTTACAAAATGGTAGGTACTAGATTAATTAACTAATTAATTAACGTACGTCTAAAGATCTATCTTGTAATAAATGTTTATTCTATTCTATTCTTCTATTCTATAATTTCTGTACTATGAGTTTTTTAAATTTTCACCCTTTAAAATTATGATATTACATTCCCGGACACATTGCAGGATTTGCAGGTATATACCAAAGTATAAGTAAGTCTTGCAAGGGTAGGTGTCGTTAACTATTTAGTAATCTGTGGTGTCGTCGTGCCCTTCTCCACTACCTGCGTGGACATTCCTGCTCCTTGCACGTCATAATGCATTTTTTGCCGTCGAGTTTCGTTCGAGTAATGTAAAATTTATTTCTATTATTAATAGCCTTACCCCATACCTAACATTAACCATACCATTATCTCAACATCATTATACTTACACAAACTAGGTAAGTAGGTGTACCTCGGAATTCTAAAGGTTCAATAACCTACCTCTAGAAGACACCATAAGGCGGTAACTCACGGTATGTCGCGAAATTCAAATTTTTTCACGTTTTTTAATTATTTTGGCGAAAGTATTAATTTTTAATAAAGTTTAAATGAATTCGCGTACGTAAAAACCTATTTCCCATATTGTGATATATCGTTTTTGAAAGACAGAGTTACCGAAATTGTGTATATTCAAGGAACTTGTTTTTTGGCCTTTTACCCCTTAGACACAAAAGCTGTAGGTCTGTCTTCCAAAAACGTTGTATTGCAATGTGGGAGATGGTTTTTTACATACGCGAATTCATTTTAACTTTATTAAAAATGTATACTTTCGCCAGAATAAATAAAAAACACGAAAAAATTTGAATTTCGCGCCATAGCGAGAGTTACCACCTTCGCGTACGATTGCGTAGGTACCCTACCAGCACGCCCTGCAGTACCGGGCCGAAGAATAGGACTGAGGTATCCCCTGCCTGTCGTAAGAGGCGACTAAGAGGGGACCCCGGGGTCGTTGGGTGCACGAGGCGGGGGCCTCGTGTAGTCATATAACGGCCCCGAGAAGGACGGCGGAACGCGGTGTCCCGATTCCGTCGTCGAGTGTAGGAAGAGCCTTCCGCGCTCAGGGGGGACTACCATCACTCGTCCCCCCGTGAAGAGGCTAAACAGCCAGTGCTGGAGGGGGTCGCGGAGTTGAACATAACGATCGAAAGATCACCCGTGACCCCCTTGCCAACAGCCGAGATGGACACCGGCGGGGTTTTAGTGGGTGCGAACCCCACATAACCCTGCGACTCCCCCCGGGTTCGCAGGGTACTCGTTAGGAGTTTCCCCGCCTAAAAAAAAAAAAAAAAAAAAAAAAAAAAAGGTACCCTACCAGCAGCCGGTTGGTTTATTTTTCTGAGAGCAGCCGTAACACTGTTTTATTTTAGTATTATCTCTATTTAAACAAACATCTCTACCAATGTAGGTAGGTAACTAAAAATAGCCGTTTATCATCCATCAAGTTTATAATCATAAAATAATAATTTAATGGAACTTAATTAAGTAGGTATACTTACTTACATACTTACCTACACAATTAAATAAAATCTACTATGGAAAAAATGTAGGTCACGCAGGCAAAGTGGACACGTCCACCTAGCTCTGTTCTCCGCGAGAAATAAAATTTTCGTTCGATTGGAAAAAGAGAAGGCAACGATCGTACCTCTCGCTCCGTTTCGTGTTCACCCGTGTAGATTTGCCGGCGCGGCCGCGTGCCGGGGGCATTTTGTCATTTTGTGTTCAAACGTCACCGAGTAAAGAGCTGTGAAGAAATAATTTTATAGGCAGTATTTTTGTGCATAAGAGTGATAAAAATGTTTGGAATTAGTGTGAAACCCTAATTCGAATAAATCTACGAGATTTTTACCCGTTCACATCGAGTATCCGCAAAAATCTGGTAAATATTTTTTGTATGTAGTTAAGTTAATTATATTTTCAAGACTACCTTTCCTACCTTTAGTTGTACAAGGTACTTACATAATGATAAGTTAATTTGTCGGTAGTCATAACAAAGATGTTTAAATGCGAATGAAAACATAATATAGATAAGTTAGGTTCCTGCCGTTACGCGCATGCTACGCGTGGCGTCATCATAGTCGTTGTCGTCGTGGGCCGTGGGGCGCTATTCATATTCCTCACGGCCCGCGCGGGGCGGCCCCTCATTCTACGACCGGACCGACACGACCGCTTGGTATGAAAGGCAATGATAAAATACACGCTCCGCGTGGCAAAGAGGAACGCGCGCAGAACCAAGCCAAGGTCGCCGATTTTTTTAAACGACAGAGAGAAATTAAATGATTATTTTACTCGGGCGGCTCTACCTTTTGTTATTTATTATACCTAGGTATATCATCAATCTATGTTAGTAAGGTATATAAGCTCAACGTTTACTTACCTTACCGTACATGCCTACTTACCATACTTTTAAGTAAGTAAAATAAAAAGTATAAGTAAGAAAGTAGGTACTTACTTTCGTACCTTAGTACTTAAGTACTATGAAGAATTAATTACTAATAATAGCAAAACAAGATCTGTCCATTTTTACTCACTATCTCGATTATTTTATTTAATGGCAAAAAGCGAGAGCGATAAAAAAAAAGAATTACCTACCAAGTGCATGTCAATTAAAGCCGTTGGGTTCCGTACCAAAAAAACTTCGTAGGTATAAGTACCTTTGAAATATTTTAAGGTTGCCGTCAAAACAAAACCAAAGAGAGATAAGATAAGGGAATACTTACTTAATTGCAATCAAAATAAAACACAAAAAACATTAAAGGAACAAATTACAAAGACCTACATACTACATGCAAAAAGCGGCCTAATCACTAAAAGCGATTTCTTACAGGCGAAATAATAAAAGTATTTAGGCACACATATTAATAAATGCTTTGAAGTAAGTTTTGTGATCAGATCTCCTCTTCTTGTTCTTAGCGAGTCAGAACAGATAGAAAAGTAAGTTAATGTAACTTACTTAAGTAGTAAAATTTTTTTTAGCAGCCTGTATCGTCCCACTGCCTTTTTCCCCTTTCTCCACTTCTCCCGATCCTGGGCACATTCCCACCAGGTCTTAATATTATGTAATAACGATTGACCCTAACGTTACGATGAGGACTTAAGAAAATTTTATTTATTTAAGGACATGGATCCGAAAAAATATGTTTTTATCTGGATGAAGATAGTGAAGGAAAGGGATAATATGTGAAAAACGAGTGAGAAGTCTTTGCCCAGCAGTAGGACAGATAATTTGGTAAAAAAAAACGAATCACGGTTAACTCTTCCACCTCCACCGCGATTTCAAAAAACACAACGCGCCACGCCACCATACAAAGATTTCGTTCGCCGCGCAAGGCCGACAGTGCGGCGTCCCCTGGCGCTGCGCGAGCTGTAAAAATCACCTAAAAAGCTACCGATTTTGGCAGAAAAAATGGACGTGTTTACGCAGAAAATTTCTTATTCAACAAACAAATGACTAACAAACAATAACTTTAGTTTATTTATTGACTGACTAAAGTAACAGTTTTTAAATGTAGCTGCCAATTTATTTCTTATTTTAAGAACTAAAAAAGGTTTGGTGTATTTTATCAGAAAAAGAGGTTTCGAATATTATAATATTTGAATTTGAATATTATATTTTTTTTTATAATAATTGTTTTGCAACTTAATGATCTTACAATTTATTAAAGGTCTAGTCAGGTAGTCAGGACCGATATCATGATTAGGATAAGTCCTTAATATTTCACAAAATGTTGTCTCTGAGGACATAAAAATAAAATAGTTATTGCCGTTTCGAACACGCCACCAAGTTCTGGAATAAAAATGATTAATTTGTTATTATATTAATATTATAATCTTACGATTATGTCGATATTTGTCAACGCTGAATGGTGAAAACCAGAAATGTTTCGAAGCATAATTAAGGCAGAGTCCGACTCTGTAGGCAAGATAACGACTAACTCTCAGCGATTTTCTCGCTCAAGACAGGAACAATACATAAAAACATTCTGTGTAAAGGAAAGTAATGCATGTATTAATTATATTTCGTGGTTTCATTTTCGATATAAATCATTTCACTAGGTAGTCCTTTCACCTACAAGGCAACATTCGCACGTTCTTACAAATAACTATTAGTCGATCGATTTAATCGATATCGATTACTCGATTAATTTGAAATTTACCCATGCTCCCATCCCTACCACTCTACGCGCCCATCACTAGCAGCGTCCGCCAAGCCTGTCATTCTTTTTCCGTGCGAGGCAACGAAAGCACGCGTTCGGATCTTGTTCGCAAAAAATAAATTTTTCAAGATACCGAAATCTTTTCAAATTTTTAACAAAAAATTAAGTGAGGTACTTCAACTTTGATGGATTTCATTATCCTCATACTATAAATCGAGAGACAATGTCTAATGTTACGGTAAGTTCATCTGCTTACCTACCTTCAAAAAAAAAAAAAATAATTTTTAGACAGAAATTTCGAATTGAAATTCTGCATAAACTTACATTTAAAAAGTGTAAAAGAAATATTTTTGCAAAGCCATAGATTCGAACAAGAACCAGGCTGCCAAACTGCCATAGATTCCAATAGGAACGCGGCAAAATTCAAAACTGTACATCAGTTTTTATCATTAAAATAATTTTATTTGCAAAGCCATAGATTCAAATATGAACCAGGCTACCATACTGCCATAGATTCCAATAGGAACGCGGCAAAATGCAAAAATAATCATAATTTTTTATGTAAGTATAAAAATATAAAAAGCATAATTTTCTTTTTTCTTCTTATTCCAGTAGGCGAAACGCCTTTACAATTTAAGGAATGTGCCCAGAGCAAATATCATTCGAATATGAGGATATATTTCTAGCCGAAACTATTCCCTACAACCCATGATCAGGTCTAAATGAGACTGAATCACCAAAAATCATGATGGCGACATACCAAGTGCCAATTGCCACCACTGCCCCAACAGTGACCACTTTCAATACCGTCACCAAAAACAGATCCAAGCACCAGCAATAACTTCCTTATTGGAACTGGTAACGGTTACAACAACCAATTGAACTCGGACCCTGAGGCAAAGTTTAAATTTCCGGAACTGGACCCATAAATTTTATTAACCCTGGGCGAAGCCCTGGATGATGAACTAAAGTTGTGTGATTGAATCTACGATAATCTCTCTCAAATGGCTAGAGAAGTCAAGGAAAAAATCCTTCAGCAATATACTATACCTAGCAACTACATATTGGTTCAAGCCTCAAAGCTAAATACTAAAATACTCTCATCTCAACTTGGACTGACTTCACATCACATCGGGGAGTAGGGCCATGGCCATTCTCCTAACTCAAGATATAAAATAGAGGCAATCAAGATTCTAAGCGAGGGCTCCCGTAGTTCATGCGACCTTTATAGCTCGGAGACACAAGCTCGCATTTAAAAGACCGCACCAGGTCTACCAAGACGTTTTTGAATATCTTTCAGTACAGTAAACGAGATGAAGCACTGTTCGGTGCCAAATTTTAGAGAAAATTAAATTAAGCTTCAAAATTGAACAGCAATGCCTTCAAATCAGGAAGACAGTAGTCTTCCCAGAAATACTGTTGCTTACACAACACAGCCGCCTCTACGAGCTCCACGGGCACAGCTTGGCCGCAGTTTCAGAAAAACTCAGGCCCTCCTCGCTTTGCGAAAAACAAGGGGGGGGGCGTGCCAGGGCCAGAGTACGAAGATACCACTCGTCAAGTTCCAAATTACAACGACCCATATACCGACGCAGTCGCACGTTTAGAGAACGACCCAAATCAGGCCACGTGCTCAACCACCATTCTGGCAGAATTCAGTACAATATTTTTAAAATGTGTTGGTTGTATTGTATATCACAAACAATAAAGGTATCCTTAATTGGATTTGTAACAAAATAATTAAATCTTTTTCTAATTTTCCACTTGAGCAATAATATGTTCCTGTTGTAACATGGTTAGCACAGTAACAACAAGAAATGTCAATCGCAACTAATAATTTGCTAGAAATCGTATCTAAAACCTTTTTGACACCAATTCAAATGGAGGTAAGAGATTTCATTTTAACCTAAAACTGTTAAATAAATTTGTAAGTAACTAAACTTCATTTCGAAATGGCAGAACAGCATGCAAGCTATTATTACATGGCATCTATTGACCTAAAATGTCTCGTAACTTTTTATTTCTGTCGCTTAAAACTATCGTAAGTACTTACCTACGTTTCCTGTTTAAGGATGTGAACACACAGAATCTTGTTATCCACCTATGATTTCAACTCAATGCCTTATCTTATTGGCTCACGATAGCGCCTAGAACTTTTACTAAGATTAAAGAAGGGGTCGTAGGTCACTTGCGTTCATTTGGTCAAAAATTGGTAAATTTTTGTATGTGACGATATCCTTTACATAGACCGTAGTTACATGGAATTTTTAAATAAAGTTAGGTTTACACTCAAATCACTCGAGTGCTTGGGCTTTATTATAAACTATGAAAATAGTAGCTTATAGCCACAAAATAATTACAAATTTTCAGGATTTAAGTAAGTAGATGACTTAAATATGACTTTATCACTTACAAGCCATAAACGTAATAAAATAATAGAATTGGTTCTGAAGTGTTCTCAACTACCACCTGTTACAATCAGAGAATTTTCACAAATGATTGGCATCCTAATGTCCGCTAGCGCAGCATTACAAAAGGCTGGTTGAAACCAAAAATACTTAAAAGGCAAAGGTACAGGTACCTTCTACCTACCTTCTATTCAGAGAATACTATGATAATTATTTTACAGGACCTGAATTGATGAGATAATAATATTAAAAGCTTTTAAAATTTCATTTAAACACAAAAATATGATTCATAAGTTAACACGGACTCGAGTCGTAAAGGCGTAACTCAAACTTACTATAGTAATTATATGTCGTATTATTAGCAATATACTAAGCCTTAGATGCCCCGAAACTTAAACAATTTGTTAATTTTTATTATGGGTAGATAACATTAGCATTAGCTATTAGCTACATTACGACACGAAGTTGCATACAATTTCCTAATTTCAATTAACTTACCAGATATATTTGGCCTTGGTTCGAGAAGCGAAAAATCTAGCTATTAGCATTTAGCATTCTATATTACACGAAATATAATTAAGAGGCAGATCGAAGATTTAATTTAAAGATGCTTTTCAAACATTCTAGCGCAAAACTTAAGAAATACTTTTCTTTGAAACAAGACCCAGATGCTACAAAGGGGCAGATGCATATTTTTTCTATACCGATCCTTCATTTTCCGTTTTTCTTAACGGCCTACAAAAAATTACTGAGGACGAAACGACCAGTATTCTAGTATTCCCTTCTAGTACTTCTAGACCTGCCTGTTATCCTCCATTGATTGATATATAGTTATTTCGTAATAATCACTTGAGGGCGTGACGAAAACCTATGTTGTCTACTAACAGGGACCGTCACCCTCTCCTACTCACGTTTACCCTGAGTGCCGCAGTATGCTCGAGCAGGCAATGCCAGGTCTCATTATCCCCTCAACAGCATCTCATCAGCATCTTATACTAGCCTCACTTTCTAATATTACTATTCAACAATATCAATATAATGTTATTCAATACTATGATTAAATTAGATTCTTTCGAATGTTCTGTTTTTAGTGTAATTACTTTTCCCTCCAACGTCTTCGAAAAAGACGCATCACAGGATTCACAGGGCATCATCATAAGAGCCATCGCTTTATCTCTGCTTTTAGGCAGAAATATTTCTTCGGATGATTGCATCAGCGCCTTCCTTAAAGATGTTATAAACTAATACCCAATCCACCAAAGTACACAGGTACTTGGTAAGTATCCACAATTGGTTCTCAAAAATCTCTAAAAATGTATACCAAACAAGAATGAACTTATCCTAGACAAAAGTAGCTTTACTAACATTATCTACAGCCTACAGCACACATGGTTGAAAGTCTTTCTCTAAATAACAGATTATTATAAATAAAAATAGCAATGGCATTAGAATCATAAAGTAAATGAAAATTTTATCAAAACTATAGGCGCTAAATGCAATCAAAAGCTATCCACCATTGTTAGTTTTACTTTATCTTACGGTGAATCCGTCTATATATAAGACGGTTATATAACCTTAACTAAATAAATCAGACCTAAATAAGCCAATCACCTCTTAATAACTGTGAAGCGTAACGTCCTCACAGGAACACAACAGCATAGTCAATAAGCATGTGGATCAGGCAGATCCTTGCGGTGTACGGCACACACAGCAGCACGCGACACGCCGCCGCCACATCGGCTGCTCATGCTACCGGCGTCAATCTTGATCAGATCAAAAGACGGCCGCCTGGACCTCTACCTCTAACAAGTTTGCTAAATTTATCAATGTCCTATGATGATTGATTATCAATTTTTTATTAAATCTCTGACCAAATTAGTTCATTAAAAAATATACAATAAGTATATAAGTATGTTATAAATAATGTAGCTGAGTACCTACCTACCAAGTAATTACCTAAGTAACTACGCAATGTTAAACTTTGAAGTACTCTATAAACTAACTATAATGATTACTTTTATATGTTAAAATATAGTGTTTTTAACTAATAAGATGAGTAATATTATTTAATAATATTTGTAGGTACCTATACTAAGAGTTCAAATAAAACTAGCCAAAATTACATCTTTTTAATTAATATTGTTTCATTATCATGAAAAAATATAGACAAAACAATGTCTCTAAACATCTACCTAGTGAAATGATTTATATCGAAAATGAAACCACGAAATATAATATATGATCAAACGAACTTCTCAAGTGAAGTTCGATCAATATTATATGAGTGGTTTCATTTGAAGATATAAATCACCCTCCCTACCCAAATCCCGAGTTTTGTCAAAAAAGTCAATAAACGACGTAATTTATGCCAGAAAACTGAGCAGAAAACTATCTCTAAAAAGAATGACAGGCTTGGCGGACGCTGCTAGTGATGGGCGCGTAGAGTGGTAGGGATGGGAGCATGGGTAAATTTCAAATTAATCGAGTAATCGATATCGATTAAATCGATCGACTAATAGTTATTTGTAAGAACGTGCGAATGTTGCCTTGTAGGTGAAAGGACTACCTAGTGAAATGATTTATATCTTCAAATGAAACCACTCATATAATATTGATCGAACTTCACTTGAGAAGTTCGTTTGATCATATATAGTTGCTCTCTGACTGTTCACACTGCCGCCGGCTACGACTAGCTTTTTAAAAAAAGAGCTCGTTCAGCGATGCTCGCTCGCACTGACCGCAGCGACAACGGGCGAGTGGCGCGAGAAATCGCTCGTTGCCCGGCGAAAAAACTATCCAAACTACACAGTCGCCTTCCACTGATCGTCAACTCGTTTATAGTTTCTAGTTCTACTCGTTTCTCGTTTATCGTTGGCGGTCGCACCACTGCCTAAAGAAGGTTGGATGGTGGGTAAACGATACAAGGATAATGGCGCGGACATCGAGATCTAGACTTATGGACGGTTTGGAGAAGTTATTGCCTTTCACAATGAAAATAAAGAATGAGAATTTTTTTGACATGTGATAAGTATACATTGCGGGTTTACAGCTGAATCTCTTGTGTAGGTAGACAAAATGATTCACCTATATACCCGCAACTATACATATTTTATGTCAAAATGATTCACATTCTAATTTTCATTTTGAACGGCAATAGATCCCCTGGCTTTTAAGTCAAAGCAAAGTGCAATTTGTCGAAATATGTGGAAGTAAGAAACAGGTTCGAAGCATTTATGTTTTTTTTAGTTAAAAAAAAAACAGTTAATTAAGTAAAGAAAAAATCTAGTATCTAGTATCAAGTCCAACACGCTCAGTGAAAATGTTTACATTTGACCTGATATGTGGATGCTCATGACTCCACTCTGGCGTTTCGAGGTCAACATCTCTATTATAATTCTTCAGCAAAAAAAAAAAAATAATAAAAATATTATTTTGCTGTTCGCTATTTAATGATTCTTCTATAAAATTTCCTCTTAATTACATTCATTCAAATCTGATGAATCATTCCAGATTCAGGTTCCGATAAATTACCAGTTTCAACCACTAAGCCCGCAAATTCATTTTCAGAAAACTCATCGTCCATATCTGTTTATAGCAAAATCCAATTTACATACCAAATTTAAGAAGTATGTAAAAGGATTTATAGGATTCTCTGAATTAAGATCTAGTGATTCAATTAGCAAAATTTGGACTGAACACATAGTCTAGATTTAATATGGCAAACAGTTGTAAACAGGAAACGTTATCCTGATAAATAAATAAAAATTGAATTCTGTAGTTTACACACTTAAAATGATGTCCATTTAAGTACTAGGTACTAGTTTCTTATGTACTAGAAAGTACTTACAGTTTATTGCGATAACATCTCTGTTGATTACATGTTCTGAAAAGGGATTCAAAGAACTTATTTTTTCTGTTTTTATAGCCAGATCAATCTTCAAATGAGGGTTCAGAGTACCAGTTTCATTTCCCATATCAATCGTAGTGCCAGTGTTCATTGTCAGATCAGTCTAAGGAGGGTTCGTAGTTCGTAGTGCTAGTATCCATAGCTAGGTCATTTGATTCAAATCGGAGTATCGGGATTTACAACCAGGTCACAAATTTTACAGAAATACAAACAAGAGATGAGATACGCCGCAGTACCTAACGATTAGACCAAGGCTAACCTGCCGTTGCATTAACTACCTAAAACTAACCTTAACCAAATTTTTTTTTTATAAGTAGGTATGCTCTCGGAGGCAATATTTACGTGTACACTTTTTCTAAGAAGGATTAATCTGCTAAAACAAAAAAAAAATGTCGACACATTTCTTTATTTTTGAAAACAATAGGCAATGAACCGACGCTGTGCACTTTTATGTTCGAAAGACAAAAGAATAGCGAGCGGCGACCACTCAAAAATATCCTAATCTTATGTTAAAAACAATGAAACGCACAGCTGCAAAGATTATGTATTGTGTGATTTTCGGAATATTTTTGAAATGTTTCTTTATAATTAACCGACACATTAAATAAAATAAAACAAAAAATGTTTCGTTTGAACTTAAAAGCACCGATAAATTACCGCCTTATCTTTATTTCATTGAATACAAAATTGGTGATATGATGCTTGTTCAAATCTACGGTCACCTTTATAATTACAAAAAGTCGAAACCGTTTACCACTTCAATCCTAAAAGTGACGTTAACTGCTTGCTTACAAATCACATTTTCCCTTGCACTTGGACAAAGTAGCACGCGCGAACCGAAAAATACACTTCCTCGAGCGCCATCGGGCGCAACGTATGTGCCCTGTCCCAAAATATACTAAATCACAACATAAAAATTTCAAAAAATTACAACGTATAGTTCTATTAAAATTATTAAATTCTGCATTTAAATAAAAATATTTGAGTAAATAGAATTACATTTATCTCAAGTTGAACTTCAATGGCTATTTTTATATAATAAATGTATGAAAAAAGTATAAAGCATGAATAAGATCCTTTTAATCAAATCCTTAAGTGTCTTTTTTCAGTACAAATAATATTGTAATATCCTATTTAGTATGGTTTTTATTGAAAATAGTGCGAGCGCCAGCCGGCGTCCTCGGCGCCTGGGGATATGTTTTTAACGGACGCATAGGTTGCGCCCGTGGCGCTGAATGGGTTAATGTACGATTCCGTAGCCACAATAATAATAAGAGTAACCTGAGAATGATGAGATGTTTTCTGTAGTGCGGGTAGTTTCAATATACTTACTTCTATCTACTATATATATAAAAATAATTCATGGTTCGTTCGTTAGTCTTGCTAAAACTCGAGAAAGGCCGGGCCGATTTAGTTGATTTTGGTTTTAAAATGTTTCTAGTACGTTAGGAAAGGTTTAAAAGGTAAGAAAATGGAGAAATTAAGAGCAGGTTAGTAAAAGTAAAAATTTCTTTTTCCCATACAAATTTTGTAGGGAGAGATATGAAGTTCGCCGGGATAGCTAATTTTCCATAAAAAAATTGTAAGGCACGATACGAAGAATTTAGATTTGTAGTGTTACCTACAGTTGGTGGCTTGTTACAGAAATGTCGGAGCTAGACCGTTTCAAGCGGCGGCTGGTGCGGTCTGTGTCGCGGCTTCTGCTGCGCGAGCGCCGCCCGCCAGAGGAGGTCTGGGAGACCTTGCGCAAGGGCACCGGGAAGGACTGCAAGGAGCTGTGGTAATTATGCATCATTCTCGTTACCAGTCCGTCTGTATGAGCGCTTGTAACAACGCTTCGTTGTTCTGTTAGCAGTGATGTCGACGTGACCCTCTGAGGTTGGGGTTCGATTCCCGGTCTGAGCGTGTTTTTATTATCTTCGTATGCGTGTTTTGGGCATCCTAATAGATTCTGGGCCCTCTTAGTGAGATGTGTTTGAATAAAAAAGTAGAGTATACAACGCAGGCCTAAAACCTATTCCGCTTTGGGTGCTGCCATTACAACCCTCATCACCCTTGTCTACTAACATTATTAATTTATATCGTTCGCTTACAATTTGTAAGAAGATGGTAGCACACCGCCGCTGCTCTGGCGTAGGTAGGTATGTAACTGACTATGATGAACATGATGGTGTCGCATTTCGCGCGGTGGTTTCGCCCTTTGGATTTCACGGCGAAGGTGTGCTATAGGTCACGATGCAGGAAGAAAATCGTTCCCGGTTCTATTTGTCTTTGTCGCACGTGCGTATTTCGTATTGCCGTCACGCTCGCACAAGGTCACAAGCTTGTGCGAGCGTGACAGAGACAACTAGAACAGTGTCAATGTACGAATTTCTTCCTGCATCGTGACCGCACTATACCTCCAATAACTTTGTCATGTCTCGCACGATTCAGGTCCCGAATGCGCACGCTCACTATAAAGAAGTTGTCGCGGTTACTGGCGGCGGACGACTACCCCGCCAAGGTGCCGAGTGTGGCGCGCATGACGCCCACGGACTGGCTGATGTTTGACTTAGCGCTGGTGCATGAGGACATTGACGTCATAGATACGGTATGTTGCATAAAGATATCCTGGCCAGTCGACACACACACACACGGAAAAAGAAAACGTAAACAATGTTTTTTTTTTTATTCCAACAAAGGATATTGACATACTTACTTAATTTTTGTAACGACCGTAATAAGGATATCTGCTAAATTTCATTCAACGCCGGAGGTAACATAAAAAAAATCTGTGTACCTAATTGCTCTGATATAGTTTACGTAAGTACTTACGTACTTAGAAAAAAAAAAGGTTTCTTGTATGACTGCGGAACCCTAAAAACCGCTTTAGGTTTGTAAACTGACTTGTAACTTGTAACTAACTTTTATTTTGTAAATTTAATTGGTACCAGTTATATTTAGGCTTTGAAAATTTGTTTTTATACTTAGGTGTGTAAGTAGATACTTACTTAGGTACTTGTAAAGTAACCAGCGTTAGTGAATAATCGGCTCTAATAAAAAATAACGCTTGTTTTAAAATGATTTGCATATTTATATTGCGCGTGCACATGGCATACCTACACCTAAGTACCTATAGCTATATTCTCATCATCTGCAGTGGTAACATGACGAAATTTTGTCGACTTTGTCGTATCTATCTGTCACTTTTGTCGATCGTCTCCATACATTTTCCCGCATTGAAATGTCAAAAGCGATTAAAAATGACAGAAAGATTCGACAAATGGTCCGTCATGCTGCGGGGGCTGCAGTGGTAACATGACGGACAATTTGTCGACCTTGTCGTATCTATGTGTCACTTTTGTAGATTGTCTCCATACATTTTCCCGCATTGAAATGTCAAAAGCGATTAAAAGTGACAGTTAGATTCGACAAATAGTCCGTCGTGCTGCGGGGGCTGATGCGTTACGACTAACGACGCACTGATTACTAATAATATAGAAGGAAAGAGACAGCGTGGACGACCAAGGGGAAGCTAGTTCGACCAAATAAGGGAGAATCAGTGCAGAGACTGTAGAGTCGAATCAGATGGTCAAGAAGCTGGCAGGGAACTGGGGTGAATGGAGGAGGCTCCACTAACAAGAGCACAGCTCTTAAGAGAGAAGAAGAAGTCTCATCATCATCTTAGTCGAGAGACGTCCACTAGTTATACAAAGGCCTTTTAGGAGGGCGCTGCTATGATCACCTCGCTTAGAGGACTGGGTGGCGATCGCAGTATGTCTATACCTACTACTCCCCAATAATAATGATAATTTTAATTTGTGTTCCAGAATGATAAGCTAGGCAAGCACGCGGACAAGAGTTCTCCGCTATGGGCGCTGATGCGGCTGGCGATGACCTTCAACGTGGACACGCTGTCGGGCCCCAGGCTCGCCGCCGTCTGGGTGTCCCTCGCCAAGAATTATAATAGCAAGTAAGTTTTGAAGGAGTTCATACTAACTTAACAACGCATCACACTCACTAGGAACAACCTGGGCCCGTAATCTCAACGCGCATAATTTCTTATTTGCAAAAAGAGACCCGACTTCAACAAACTGACACAGACATAATCTGATAACTTCCTCTTTTTCGAAGTCGGTTAAAATAGGTACTAAAACCTTTCCCTGAATGTAATAAATACATTTCTAAAAACCGCATCAAAATCGGTTCAGCCAAACGCGAGATAATCGCGGACAACCATACATACATAACATACATACATACATACAGGTCAAACTGATAACCTCCTTTTATGAAGTCGGTTAAAAATAGCAACTATCGGATATTACCTAGTAGAATAATAATATTAACACATTACACTAAGAGACCCTAACAAGGAAGAACCTGTATCTAGTGTATCTAGGGTACCCGAAACACACACAGAGACGAACATTACAGAATAGAAATGGCTTCTTAATTGCAAGATAATACACATTTGGTATTCTCGTAAACAATAGTTTAACAATTTTGCTATAACTATCGCATTAGTATCGCAATAGATTGGACATACAGAGACGAACTTACTTAATTGATCATAACAATGTTCGCCTCCGCCGCGAATCTAACTTGGTGCACCCGCGTCTCAGTCCACATCACTGTCAACTGAGCCATGGAGTAATTGAACTTAGATTTGCAATTTTAACTGTCAAGTTCACATAGCGCGCAGAAAGTAAGCGGCAAAGTTCTGCTTGTGGCACTGTGTGCTGCCGCAGCTCTAGAGGCGACCCGCGGAACCGGGGAGGGAACAAGGCGTGGGAAGGACACAGGATAACGATCATCAATAAGGTCACCGGTGTCCTTCCATAAATCGGTGAGAAAAGTTTTGTGCGTGAAAACACCTGAAACTCGGGGGAAAGACAAAAATAAGAAGAAAAAAGTTTGTGTGTCACTGCGAGCATTCTTAAGGAACAACTGATATTTTTTTGACTGTCAGCTACACCTGTATATTGATTATGTGTATTTTAAGGTACTTATTACTTATTATGTTTTCAGTGGCCGAGAATGTTCTCCGATGTTGCTTCAGAGGCGCTGGTACCAGCTCAAGGAGTCTGCGAGAGAAAAGTTCTACTTCTTCTGGCAGGTAAGAGTAAATGTCTTATTTTTTTGAAGCCATAGTTTCTCATATTACCAGACTTTATTAAGGCATACTGCTTCTTTTGTAGTAGGTTATTACTTACTTACCTATTTTACCTAATTATTAATAGATTACCTATTTTGTTAAAACTCAAGTTAAAACTCGATATGCAAGGCTAAAATATAAGACCCTGTTTAAATAACTGTAAGTAACCAGAAGCTAAAGCGGCCGTTTTTGGGTATGATGACTAATGACGTTTTTAAGTAAGTGGGTACTTAGGTAAGTACTTACTTATTAAGCTGATCTGGCGAATTTCGTATCGCGTTTAGCTGTCAAATACGGGAAATGCCTTAAAATATATTTATTAGGTTTATGTTCATATAATCAATATATATAAAACTTTTCCGTTACTGACTGACAGACAACGCAGAGCCGAAAGTACTGGACGTAGCGGGCTGAAATTTTGCATGTGGGTTCCTTGCAGTGTTGCCGTTTTAGCGCTTTTCGCGCTAGATCTAGTGCATTTTAAGAGTCGGTAGGTAGGGTGCAGTAATAAGTGTTGAACGTGTGTGTTTGTGGCAGGAGTGGCACGGCGACGTGCGGCAGATGGCGGCGGCGCGGCACCTGGCGCCCTCGCGCGTGCAGGCCGTCGTCGCCAAGTGGTCAGTACAGCTATGCATTACACTCTACACTACATACACTAACCCTGTTATTCATAAAAAGTTAAAGAGCATTTCAGTTATTTGACTTATATCAATTTAGACTGGATTTCACGTATTTACCATGCAACAATCCAGAGAAGTAGACCTCCAGTAAAGCTCCTTAAAACTTACTGTATTACTTATTATTAGAACTAGTCGAACCGGCGAACTTCGTACCGCTTAACCTTTTACAATTTTGTGCATATATTGTATTTATAAACCTTCCTCTTGAATCAGCTGACCCGGCGAACTTAAGCTATCATTTATAACATAAAGTAATTTTTATTTTACATAGTAGATTGCAATGGGTGTTTTATTGCTTAGAGCAATTTCTTCCAGACAACCCATTACTAGGATAAAGTTTTAAGTATTTGTCAAACAGACGGCGCTATAGCGTCGCGCGTCGGGCGACGCCTAGCGCCGTCTGTTGTTGAAAGTGTATTATAAAAATGTATCAATCTGCGACCCGGAACCTCCTCTATTCTATTACTATTCTACTATAACGATTGGGTCAAAAATTGCAAGTCTCGTAACTTTGATCGTGAGTATACAAGTATAATCGTAAAGATTAAACTTCTATTACTTATACTATGCTAATACGATTGCGATTCTCGAAATTTTGATAGTTACCTATCTTCATTTTACTATTTTTACAAGATCAAAGTTACGAGACTCGCTTTTTTGACCCAATCGTAGGTAATAGATTAACAGTAATAGAATAGGAGTATAATCGTAAGTTTAAGAGACAAAGAGGCCCCGCTCAAATAGTTGTTACCTTTGGTTTCAGCAACCCCTCGCTAATAACGCAGCCTTTTACAAATTGGGACGAACTGAAGCAACAGGAGAAAGTTATATCGGCTGAAACAATGGTGAGTACGATCGACGTTATAAGATGGCGCAAAGAAATAATAAATTTCAAATAGTATCGATCACCTAGTCGGTTCTGTAGGTTCATCTGGCAGTCATGTAGACTGTGACTTCAGAAATCCTGATTCGATTTCCGTGGCGAACACTGTTTTTACTTGTCTAAGTATATGTTTCGACAGTATAATAAATAGTACAACGTACAGTACGGGCACTCCCTGCCTCCCTCAGCACGTGCGCCCCGCGCTCGGCTCCTCTCAGTTACCGCTCAGTCTCATCTCACTCACACAAGCATGATACGCGTGCACGTACACAGGTTTCGGCTGTGTGCTAAGCAACGCGCTTTTTTAGCGCTAAAAAGTGTCCCTGGTGTGCCTGTAATTTCTTTAAATACAGGTTGCACCTGGATTATTTATAAAAAAATCCTGTGTTCAATAATTTTAAAAATAAATTTAAATTTAAGAAACTATAACAAACCAATATTATGTAAATATACTTAGTTAGGTTGCGTTATAACGGCTATTAAACATCTTTTTTTTTTTTTTAGCAAACCATTATGCGAGATATACAGAAAGCTTCAAAAGCGCCCACAGAAAATGGTAAGTGCTTCCTTTTTTATAAATCGATTAATATTTTTTGATTCCTGGTTGCCCATTCACAATCTAGTGATATGATAATAATTTAAAGTGAACTTTCTTCTTTCACACAGGGTCAAAAAAAATAATAACTTAGTCTTAGGTCGGCCAATGATTTGGTGTCAAACATTACAGCAACTTTCATTCATTTTGCAAAACACTTCACTGTCATTTTTTGATGGATTTAAGAGCATTTAATTTCTAAAGTTGGTACCTATATTTATTTGTTTGACTCAAACAAATGAATAACAGAAGAATTTTCATATTTTTATAGATAATGAACCAGAGGTTGTTTTGATGGAGCCCAAAATTCCTACCATCGACCTGGGAGCTGACTCCGATGAAGAAAGCAATAAAGAAGCCAACAAAGATAAACAAGATAAAACTCAAACAATCACATCACAAAGTACACATCGCATCACATCAAATATCACAGTTAAAACGGAACCAGTAGAACAAACAATCATAGAAGGAGATTGCTTAGATAACATTAAAATAATTCAAACCACGCATCTACCGACCGAGGAAATAGATAGCATAAACGACGTTGCCATAAATACAAACAAAGTTAATCTTAAAACAGAATTGGACGAGAATATAACTATATCAGAAACCGTCATAGCCAAAGTACCAGAATATAATGAAGTAAAAACAAAAACTGAAGTCGAAGATATAGCTTTCAATAAGGAAATTATAACAAGCAATGTTATTTTAGAATCTGATAATGAAGATGATCTAATAATGTTTGATACCACGGATTCCAATGAGAAATCAGTACCTGGTGAAATTAAGGAAACTGTGATAGCAAACGATGGACCAAATACTACAATAAAATATAAAAAAATTGCAGAAAGTGTTAAAGATAATTCTGTTCTGATAAGCTCAGAGGAATTAGAGTTCGTGGATGACGGCATTGAGATGATGGAAGAGGGAGATGAAGGAGAATATTTAAATGAGACCGATAAACCTGATGGTAAGTTTCATGAATAAATAGTTTTATTTTTTAATAATTGTATAAAAATATCGACGATGAAATCGTAATACATAACCTTTATTATCTTAAATTGTGCTTAAATTCAGTGCTTTTGTTGATTAATTTATTTTATTATTTTCAGAAAGTGAACAATCCAAGTCAAGTTTCGACACAAGCGAAGGCATTGAAAATTCTGGTAAATTCGATCTGAAGCTCATAATGAAACCTGTTGTGTTCACCTTAAAACTAGATGACATGAACGTCATGAAAGATAGGACAATAGATAGTGTGGCTAGTGAAGATATAATTGAAGCTATCCTCAAAGAAAGTAAACCTGTTATAGACCAAATAAACATACAGCTTGAGAAAAACACATCAGTAAATTCCTTGAGCAACGATGATAAACATATCAGTGATGATATCATACAGTTAGCACCTCATGAACCCGATATAAAAACCGAAAAAGAGGCAGAAATTTTAAAGGCAGAAGGGGATGTGCAAGGAGTACCTAAAGATAATAAAGTAAGAACTCGGTTACCAGAAGAAACATTTATAGACAAAATAAACATACAGCTAGAGAAAAACACATCAGTCAATTCCTTGAGCATTGATGATAAACATATCAGTGATGATATAATACAGTTAGCACCTCATGAACCCGATGTAAAAACCGAAAAAGAGGCAGGGATTGTAAAGGCAGAAGGGAATGTGCAAGGAGTACCTAAAGATAATGAAGTAAGAACTCTGGTACCAGAAGAAAATATACCATTAGTCGAAGAAACTACTCTGGACTGTAAACAAACAGATGAGGATGAACAAACAAACGACTATAGTAGCGATGATGAAATAGTTAGAGTTTCCATTAATAATTCAATATTCAAGAAGCCAAAAGTCACAGAGTATTCTCCAATACAACTTTGTAAGAATCCAGATTTTAACACGAGACTGAAGCGTTTAAATGTTATGTTTTATGCTTTTGAAAGAAACCAACAATATTTAAAAGCTTGTAAACCAATGACTATCGATTTGGCAAAGACCTTTGAGAGTAATCTTCAAAATAACACGATATATCTCAAGCCAGACAGACAGAAAGAACAACTTAAAAGCATACAAACTGACAGTTCTAGTTTTATGCAACCCATGGACGGAACAACGACACGCTTATCCCCCCCAATAACTAATACCACAGAACATGATAATTTTATAGATCATAAACCAATAATCATAACACCTATAGAAAAACTACTTACCGATTCATTACCAGTTAAAAATAATAATACACCGAATCTATCAGTTAAATGCATTCCAAGTATCGACAATCCGAATATAAAATACTTAGAAGTGGCTATGAAATTAAATATAAATGAAAAGAAGGAAAATAAAGAAGTTCAAGAAGATAAAGAACCGAGTCCTACTAATTCCAATTCAATGACAAACGATAGTGCACAACCAACAACAAGTAGCTGTTTAGTCAATAACGTAACATCAGATGTGAATCCAGCCGTAATCGCACCAACAACTTCTAGTATTGATGCTGTGATCCAATCCGTTATCGAGTCAGCAATGAATTCCACTGCACAACCACAAGTTCCACAAAGGAAAACTATTGCAAAGAAAAAAACAACAATTGCAAAACTACCATGGTATAAAAATTATATACACAGAGAACCCGTGCCATTGTGGACAAAAACAAAGGTGCCTAAGACCAGGCTTCTGCCCGGCAGCCTCCTCACGCTGGACGCTTTAAACAAAATGCTCAATATTTGCCTAGAGGCAGAAGGCGCGCCTCCTAACCCTCAGCCAGTGTCAAAAAACGAAACTACTGGCAAGAAGAAAAAACCCAAAAAAAATATCATTCCACAGAGCGACAACAAATTCTGCTGCTGGATCAAGGAACTGTTTAGCACTAAGGAATTCGGGAAGCTGCGAGCGCACCCCTGCGCTAATACAAATAAAGGTTGCGTTTGCTGTTGCCGCAGAGACGACGCCAGCACTCAAAAGCCTGCTGCTAATGAAAAAGAAATAACTGATACAAATGAACGCCCTAAAGAAAGCACAGATTTAACAGAAGTGGACATAATAACGAACCCTACAGAAGATGGCAAAAATAATAAAATTTTGGAAGTAATAGATGTTAAGACTAATGATGAAGTATCTACAAAAAAAGGAAAACCAAGAAATAGACGAACACAAAAAAATGCAAATAAAAAACAAATCGCCAGTGATGATTCCGATGTCGATGTTTCTGAGATTGACGTGACTTCTGTACCTGCACCTAATATAATTGCGCCCAACGTTACAACAAGAATTATAACACCTATTGAACCAGCAATAAATAAACCAGTATTTTACAGGCATACGGCTCGGCAAAACGACAACACACGTGAAGAACTGCAAGCTGCCGTCACTAATACCGCAAACGTAAATACTCTTAATGTAAATGCCTTGAACACTGTACATGTAAATACAGTTGACGCAAACCCCGTCTATCAAACGCTTCCAACTATGGAACCCATAAAACATCCTCTGCTAGAGATAACAATAGGTGCACCAACACCAAAACCACATTATAAAGAGCTAAGCCAACTTATTAAAAATTATCCAAAAAATAATACGAAAACGATAGATAATTCACGCATAGATTGCATAGAGTTATCAGACGACGATAGCGAAGCGAACAACTTGCCTTCCGTGCCAATTCTTAAAAGACCAAGAGGTCGACCTAAAAAGTTTCCCAATAATAAAATCAGTGGTTTTATTCAGCAACCTAAAGGCAGCGGACCAAAGTTATTACGAGATAATAACCATACACGAAATATGGAGTTTCTAAAGGTATTCGCAAATCAGTCGCCTTTTCACGTGGGGCCAAATAGAATTTTGCTGACGACGGCTGAAATCCCTCCAGAAATGTACAAGTCGCAGACGGTGTCGAAAGTAGAGTCCCCGCCTAAAGCCACGGCCTGCGAAGTCCCCCTCGTAGAGCTCCCTCGTGGTATTAAATTTGCAGTTTCGCAAGATGGTGAGCTAAATTGTTATATTGATCGTGACTTGTATGACCCGACCAAAATGTCTCTAATACCCGATATAGTAGAGCGCGTGCGAAAGCAGTTAAATTGCAAAACGATACCGTTTGTCTATACTTCCAACTCTAACAACGACTTCACACCATATAATTTAGAAAATGCTGGTGATGGAACAATAGTTATTGATACTGACAAAGATGTTCGGACTTCAATAGGTGAGGTAAGCAATAACGCCTACGAAAAAGAAAATAAAGCTGCATGTGTACAAGAGGGTGTCGAAGAAAAGAATGCATTTAATACAGCAATAGAAAAAGAAATATTGTCAAATGAAGAAACGAGTACAAATTTAGTTGACGGAGATACGAAAGCCAAACAATGCACTGAAAAAACTAATGTTTTTAATTCAGAAAATGATATTGCCATAACAAAAATCACAGATGTGGAGATCGATGATGAAATTATCAATCCTCAGCAGTTATCCACCAGCAATAACACTGAATCTGTTGGAAATGGTACTTCAAACAACAAAGAAACAACTGTAAATATACCGCAAGAAAATTATGAGATAGACGCAGATACTGGTGAAACCCGTGTGTCTATAAACCAAGAAAATACAGATGTAATAAGTAATAATACAGCTAATGTAGAAAATACTAAAGAAAATAAAGATAAAACTAAGAGTCCAGGGCAAGATCAGGAATCAATTGAAATTAAAACGCCTTTAGTAACTAATAAAGACTTTGCCGAGGCTGCCAAACCGCCTGCCACTGTCGCAGCCAAAAAGACGATCCTGTCAGATCTAATGGAGATGTCGGGAATCTCCGCAGACGACACCCTGCCCGAATTAACCCCAATCTCAGATAACTCCCATATTCTTAACACATCACCGACTTTATTCCCAGCTATGACATGTGACACTGATGCTCCATTGCTTCCAAACATTGCATCAGTCACGAACAACATGGTGTTCCAGTCACAAGAAGGCACTTTAAAATTGACACCCGTAACATCTGTTGAAATACTGAAGTGCGCTCGATTTCAGAACGCTAAGTTCTATAGGCTGGATCTTATGACTGGAGCGATAGTGTCCACAGAGGTGTCTATTATACAGAAGACTAAACAAAGGCCTAAATCTCAGAAAAACGAAGTCGTCGTCGATCTAACCAAGCCTAATAAAGAAGTGTTTGAGATACATTCGAATTCGATTACGGGTAGCAACGCAAGGAAGTCACATGTTCTCGTTCCCACCACCAGCAATGGAAAAGTACTACCAAAGCCTTCCATCTTCAAAAAGATATCCCTAAATCAGAAAAAGTACCTAAACAAGTTGCGAACCCTAATGAAAAAACCGCCACCTCCAGTGGTACGAAATAAATATGCAAAGAAGACGCATATTTTGAAAAAAAGTCGTAAAGAGAAAATCGAGGCCAGAATAGACATGGAAGACTCAGACGCCCCGATGGAGGAGGAATACTTGGTCGATAGTTCTGATGACGAAATGATGAAAAACAATTTAATAATTCAACAAAGGAGTCGCAAACCAGCCGGTATGACCTCTATTCTTAAAACATCAATATTAAACAGAATCCACAACGTTCCAAAGGAGACGCCAAATAAAATTTCCGCCGAGAAAAGGCTACATAGTGATTCTGACGATTCAGATGACGAGCCGTTGGCTAAAAAAGTATCACGGAAGGCTGACGACAAGGGTAACGAATCGGAAATCGAAGAAGAGTATCTTGAGGATGAAATGAACAGCTCCTTCTCTATAGAGGGTCTCATCGACGAGATAATGTCTGACGATGGTGAAGATGGAAATTTCATTTTGGGAGCTTAAAGCAACCATACCAGATACTTATTTTCTGTTACCATTCTACCACATAGTAAAAAAACATTTAGTGATAGTAGAACTGCTGTGTCGGAGAGCAGATGTGTTTGTATTTACTTTTTATACGATTATTTAAATTCAGTTTACAGAATATACTCAAAATTTGGTATATCTGTAATAAAGTAAAGAAAAGAAGTGCATCAAGTTACTCTGAAACTATGTATTTAATTTCAAGTTTGAATTCATGTTCCGAGAGAAAATTGTTGAGTATTTGTGAGTGGAAGCACTTCTTTAATTTAAGCGACTTGTAAGAAGAGTTTTACTTTCACTAGTTGCTCCTATAGATCATGGAACTATAATATAACGGTATTTTATTTATTTAAAAAAAACGATTTTAGTCATATAACGTTTTTACTCAATCTTATCAATAAAGCGTTTCTTTAAAAAAATCTCTAGTAATTCCATATCTCTGCAGCTAGTAGTAATACGTTCCTAGTATTAAAAACCTCATAATTATTTTGTTTTAAGTGAAAAATACTGTGATAGTAGTTAGATGTTTGTGGGTTTTAAAAATACCTACTCTGCTCACAATTACCTCGTAGTAATTTTTGTGTTATTATAATGTTTTAATTAATAATGTTGAAAGCCTGTTTTAAAACGACAATATTATATTTATTTTCTTGTCTACGTAAAGTGGCGCTCTAGGACGGTGTAGTAATTCCGGTTTTTCTGTATTGCAAAATAGCTCTTGTTCTTTGGCAATACAATCTAGGGCGCACGAGACCATAGACAAAGTTGTTACGCCGTCCTAGATCGTCACGGTACAAGCATTATGCATGTATAATTTTGTAGTTTTCAAGCTAAGTATTCACAGAGGCAGGCACCCAGCTCAAGATACAACTACATTACTTGATACAACGCTACGCAATCCGCAAACACAATTAATCTTGGATATCTTTGTTCTTTCGTTGGTAATGATTACATTTTGACTCTCTATGAATACGATAGCTTTTATTTTATATAATACTAGTCGACCCAGTGAACTTCGTACCGCCTAACCTATTACTATGTTGTGCATGTATTATACTTATAAACCTTCCTCTTGGATAACTCTTTTTTTTTTTTTTATGTAGCCTTTATTGTATCCCACTGCTGGGCAAAGGCCTCCCCCCTTTTCCTCCATTCCACTCTATCCAGTGCCACCCCCAACCAATCCTCTTGAAACTTGTCGAGGTCGTCCCGCCATCTCCACCTGGGTCGACCACGCTTTCGCCGTCCATCATTCGGAACCCACTCGGTAACGATTTTGGCCCACCGGTACTTATAACTAACTCTTATCTTTTTAAAAAAAACCGCATCACAATCCGACGGATAGTTCTAAAGATTTAAGCATACATAGGGACAGACGCGGGAAGCGACTTTGTTTTAAACTATGTATTGATATTGATGTGCTTTCACTACAGTTTTATTTTTTTTACTTTTTGTAAAATAAAGCAATTTTTTGTTTTAATAAAAATAAATAAATAATAAGAATTATGTGTTTTTAGTTTTTTTACTATTTGTTTAAGTACTTAAATAAAATATTTATTATAAATAAATTTTACTACCTACATAACATTTTCTTAATAAAATTAATAATTTGCACTTTAAATAATACGACACAACAAATACAACACTTACCAAAACATTACTTTCGTTTTTCAACAAACCTCGTTTTAGGAATTTGGACTATTTCCAATACTACTAAAATACATACTATGAATAGATCACATTTTAATATTGCACTATTCTGAGGTATGCTTCTGGTTTCGGTCGATATGTCTACGGCAATCAAGAAGTTTTTGTTTACTGGGTTCAGCTCACCATACCCAAGAACTTACCCGCAGGAACTAGGATTGTTATATTAAAAAAAACAGCTGTTCCTATAAATCAGCTCGAACTCGAACCAATACCTATATATGAAAACAATTGTTTTTAGATATTTTGATGCTACTTTCTGTAAAAAGTTCTTAGGTACATACTTAAGGAGAGCTGAACCAATCCTTCCATTTAATACCGCCTTGCCAAAAACACCCAATATATTACAAAACACAAAATCAAGTCAATTCATTGGATAAAATCTATCTACAAAAAACTAACTAAAATTATCTGGTACTTAATTATTCTAAACTTTTTTACCATTAATCTTATTTAGCTTACTCCTATGTAACTTGTCGAAGAACAGAAGACCAGCGGCTTTCTCTATCGACTCTGGAGGTACCTGGATGATAAAATAATAATAATATTTATATGTAGTAAAGTATATGAAGATATACCTCTTTGTAGCTTATGTGCTGTGCGCAGGGCATCACTTGCACACTTCCGCTGGGAAATCCAACCAAGGGCGAAACGGCTGGGACAAAATCGTTTTAGAAAGAGACAAGATCATTGTCAGTTTCGTACGTCTGAGCAGGGAAATTCGCACCTGTTTCGCCGCCGGAGCTTTCTTTATCGTGACGAAAGTACGAAATTGACGATGATGTGGTCTCTTTCTAACATAACTTTTATTAAATGAATGCTTAGGCAACAGTGCGGCACAAAATTTTATTAAGTTAATAATAATTAATTATTTACAAAAAAAGGAACCCGCCTTCAATAAACTGACACATAACATCAACTGAGCACTTGCTCTTTTGATAAGTCGGTTAAAATAGGTAGAGTGGCGGACTAGGACGGCGTAACAGATTTGTCTATGGTTCGCGTGCCCTAGACTGTAATACCAAATAACAAGAGCTATTTTGCAATACAGAAAGCGTGGAAGTGTTACGCCGTCCCAGTCCGCCACTGTACTAAAACCTTTTCCTGAATTTAACAAATACATCTGCAAACCGCATCAAAATCGGTTCAGCCAAACGCGAGATAATAGCGGACAAACATACATACATACAGGTCAAACTGATAACCTCCTTTTTTGAAGTAGGTGAAAAAGAAGCAACATTGTATTGCAATTTTCGAAAATCCCACAAATTTCCATAGTGTTGCCACTTTTTAATTTCTACGTTTTTATGCCAAACTGTACGTGCGTGATACTAAGTACAGTGGCGGACACGGTCGGCGTAACACTTTCGGTTTTTCTGTATTGAAAAAAAAAGCTCTTGTTCTTTGGTAATACAGTCTAGGGTTGACGAAACCAAAGACAAAGACAAATCTTTTACGGCCTCCTAGTCCTCCACTGTCCCGTTAATAATTAAAACTCAACCAACCATGAATGAAGACAGAGGCACGTCGTCAGGTATCCTCTGGTTGGGCATGACGTAGGCCTCCATGTCGAGTCCCGCGGCGCCCGCGCCCACCACCACCTTGTAGAAGTGCGTCGGTACCGACACACTGTTGGCTCCTATCACCTGGTAACGAACGTACGATTTGCCGTCCGCCTCTTTTCTGGTAAGGAAGTTAGTCTCTTTTAGCTTTGTTCAAAATGTAAGGCGACTCGAAACTACTGGTTTGGTTAGATAATATACTGGATAATATATAAAATAATATATAAAAAAAATAACTACAATGAGGGGTTTTGAAAGTGTCAGAAAAGAAAAAAAAAGTTTCATAATACGCCCGTAGATGGCGCTGTCTACAGCAATATCAGGGAGACGGGAGATCGAGTATTGACTTAATTTTTAGATTTGATCATTTTCTGTTAAGTATAAATCTTAATTTCACCCACTCTGTCACTACCTCAGCAAAATTTTAATTTATATGTTTTATTTTGGGCTATTTAATCATTCATTTTATCTTGACCTATTGCTCCTGGCAGAGCGCCATCTGTTAGTAGCATAATAAAACTAAAATGTTTCTTATCCCATGTTTACTTAACTTTTTATCTCTTCACGGTATCTATGCTATGGTAGATTATGTAAATAAATTACAATCACTAAGATAACAATGCGATCTAGACACACACTAACCTGGGCAGGTAGAGAGGTCCCGTGCAGCAGTAAACATGGTCATAGACCTTCGTCAGTTTCCTGACATGCTTTTCTAGTCTATTCCATGCGTGACGGTTGAAGCCTTCACCGACCTGGAATTAAAATATAAAAATGAGGAAGGTGACTTCAATATTTAAAATTACCAAATAATAATAGGTACTAAAATACTTTGTTGCTATGTAACAGTTTAAGTGAATTATATTAAAAAAAAAACAACCACAAATTTTAATGTTTTTGAGTAAATATTGTTTTATTAAAAGGTCTACCTAAACTTGTGCCCTTCGTATATTTAACGCCAGGCGGTGAAAAATCCCCCAGCCCAGTGCTCGGCGGCTCGCGAAAGCAACATTGCGTTGCGGTGCAATTTGCGGTGTGCATACAAACAAATGACAATCAAAAAATTTGACACTTATTTTTTTATATTTTGTTGAGAAGCTGTATTCGATTTGGATTTCAATCAATCCGCTTTTTACCATTCTTTCAATCATTCATAGAAGGCAATAAATAATTAAATATAATGTAAAAATCGAACACGGAAACTGGTCGGTGCACTAATTGGTCAGCTAATAACAGTTTTCCTGGTACTGATCAGTGCACTGGTTGGTGAGAAGGTTAATAAATCTGATTGCATTCTCATGTTCAAGTAACTACCTGTGGTGCCATATTGGTAAGGAAGAAGGTCTGGTCACAGTGCTTCTGTTCCATTCTGTGATTGCCAGCAGCGGCGAGGTGGCCGCGGTCAAAACCAGAACCTTTGTAGTCACTATTTTGTGATCTGGAAACAAAATATAAATTAAACAAGGTTACTCATATTATTTGGCTTGAGATGGACAGACAGACAGTTTTAGGTTTAACAAACTTCAAAAAATATAATGTTCACAGTTTATCCTGTATGTATGTATGTATGTTTGTACACAATTATCTCTCTCTCTCTTTTGGCTAAACCAAATTAAAATTATTATTATTATTTAAACGGACCTCGTAAAAGAGGAAGTTCTTAGTTCAGCATGTATGTGTGAAATTATGCAGTTTAGATACAGTTACAAAACTACATGCAAAATGTAGCTTTGCAGTTGAAATTTGAACTGAAGTGATAATAAAATCAAGTGAAAATATAAGCTGGCCTTAAAAAAATTAGTACCTACCTGAAAAATGGATGTATACTCTCATCAGGTTTAAAGTCACATTTGCTGCGGTCCACTTTATCATTACTTTTAACATGTTCTCTTGTCAGATGCTCAAACACCCAGTGGGCGACCCTGTTTCTTCTGTCATAGGACAGTACATAGTCGTCATAGGAGCGGACATTGTCTAGTCCTGGGAAGCCGTATTTCATGATCTCCGATATCTGTTACAGTTTTAAAATTGAAGTTAAAAGCTAAAGGCATGTACAGGCAAACTGATGTAATTAAAAACTTATAGCTTAGATAACAAATACATTACCCTGTCTTTACTGCTACCACTATCTGTGAATGGTGTCGCTGCGGACACAGTGCCAAAGAGGGGTAGACCCGGCATGTTCTTGATGATCTGACCCTCAATTTCCATGGATTCATTGTCAATAAAACTACCGCATCTATTGCGGCTTAACCCTAAGTAATAGCCCGTTAAACCTACGACACTCAATTGTGCGAAATTTAACAGTCTTTTAGGCAGCATTTTTGTTTTTGATTCACTCGTTCAAAATCACTTAATATAAATTATTTAATTAAAATTATTTATTTACCTAACCTAAAAAAAACATCATAGGTACCAAACCTACCTGACATCATAGCTGTCAGTCGCTTGCTTGGCGTCATTGTCAATCAAATCTACGTCAGTATTTTCTATAAAGCTTTGCGTAGAATGGAACGAAAAAACTTGTAAGAACGGCCGGACGTCGTCGTCGTAGCGTCTCAGCTTACTTCCATGGTCTCAACGATCGGCGGCGTGGTTATAAAGCTTATCTCTATGTTATTAGCTTACTGATAAATCTACTATATTTTATTTACTTAAATGACATAAATACATTACCGACACAAACGTAACGCTTTGATTGACGGATGCATTTTTCTGACCGTGCGTGACATCTGTGTCCGTGTCAATCAATCAATATTTTTTTAGGTTAGAATTCCTACCTAAAATAATAAATAAGGAAAAAAGCAGTGATTACTTAAGTACCTTATTTCTGGGAAAAACAAACTGTATTTCGTTTTTGATATTTATTACATAATTTCTTATATGCAGGCAGTTAGAAAAAGCTCATAAGAAGAATGCTCCATTTCGCTCTAAAAGTTTAATCAACACGATCTAAAAATGACAAAATTATTTATAAAATGTAAACATTACCTGACCCCAGGTTTTCTTTACTCCCATTATAGTACAGCTGCAAAATCAGTGGCTGCAGTGCGTATAAATGGAAAAGACTACACTTCAGATGACTACACCAATGTCACGCCAAAGATCCTATCTTATTTGAATAGGAATCTTCACCTTCAAAAAGATAACCCCCTAGCGATTGTGCGGCAACGGATAGTCAATTATTTTTACTCCTCGTTCACGCACCGAGGGAGTCCTGCATTTAGTGTATACGACAACTTGTCTCCTATTGTTACGACCAAACAGAATTTTGATTCACTGCTGATACCAAAAGACCACCCTAGTCGCTCAAAGACGGACTGTTACTATGTGAATAGATCAACGCTGCTGAGAGCTCACATGACCGCGCATCAGAGCGACTTGCTGAGAGCTGGCCTGGACAATTTTTTAATGATTGGTGACGTTTACAGAAGAGATGAAATTGATTCTACACATTTTCCTGTGTTTCATCAGGTAGATTTTATGCCAAAGACACTTTACATTGACTTCTCTACAATATTCCAAGTTTAAATGTTACTGTGTTTTTCAGATAGATGCAGTAAGATCACAACGCAAAGAACAGCTCTTTGCAAACAATCCTGGCCTAGAAATATTTGAGCCTGAATACAATACACAGAAGCCAACAACATTTATAAACTCAATATCAGATCTCGATAAGCAAAGCTGCCATACCTTAGAAGCCACAAAGCTTATGGAAAGTCAGTTGAAGAACCACTTACTTGGAATGGTACAAGTATTATTTGGTGAAAATATAAAGCACAGATGGGTTGAAGCATATTTTCCTTTCACTCACCCATCTTGGGAGCTTGAAATATTCTATGAAAACAACTGGCTAGAGGTGTTAGGCTGTGGAATAGTTCGCAACGAGATTTTAGTAAATGCTGGACCAAGCAACACTATTGCTTACGCTTTTGGACTAGGCCTGGAAAGGCTAGCGATGGCTTTGTACAAAATACCAGATATCAGACTTATGTGGAGCCAAGACTCTGGATTTAAAACCCAATTTGAGAACAAAGATTTGAATGAAAGGATAACTTATAAAGCAGTTTCAAACTACCCGCAGTGCACAAATGACTTGTCGTTTTGGCTGCCAGATCATTTGACTGTGGATACATTTTCTAGTAATGACTTTTTTGATCTAGTCAGAGATGTTGGGGGAGATATAATTGAACAGGTAAAAGCTTTATCAATGTTTAGTTTATAAATAATATGAAAAAATTTGTAAGTTAGTATTTTTACCAGTATTACTGATCTAATTCCATTATTCTTTCACTACTGCCTATAAATAGAGTGACCACATCTAGTGTTAAAAAAAACTTGTTTTTATTTTTAAATGGTTTATTATGTGTCCCACTCTCGAGCGTAGCGTTTGTAAGTCTATGGTACCACTGTTAGGCAAAGACATCAGTAGGTAACATAAATTTTAATCAAAATGGACATTGAAAAAAGATCATTGTGAAAGAGTGATGCCATGTGAAGTAAGCATCATATCCTTTTTCCAGGTAAAACTGAAAGATAAATTCATCCATCCAAAGACAAAGAAGCAGAGCCTCTGCTACAGTATAGTGTACCGTCACCTGGAGCGAACCTTGACCCAGGAGGAAGTGAACCGCGCGCACCGTGCCGTCGAGGAAGCGGCCGCTAGAACCTTCCAAGTCGTTATTAGATAAACTGCTAAGGCTTAGGCTACTTTTATTTTAGCAAGCAAGAAGCCAAGTGACATTAGCACATTACAGTACTATGTATAAACTGACCAGGGGGCGAGTTTAGACTGCCTACGTAGTTTAGTTGGCTGTGATGCGGGGGCACCGGGTTCGATCCCCGGCGGGTGCCAACATTGTTTCAGTAGTATTGATGTTTGTTTCCTGGTCTGGGTGTATTTGTTCATCGTACATATTATGTGTATCATGCATGTCTTTCGGACAGTTCGATTATGTTTTAAAAGTGTTTACATCTCATTTTATTGCCCGCTAGTTTATTATTATTGTAATAAAATCTATGGATGGATTTTCTGGACGAAATAACTGTTATCTTTTGTCTTTTCTCAAAATAATTTACACACTGCATTTTATTTTACTCTATTAAATTAATGCATGACGTTGCTATTGCCCCATTATCTTTATTTATCATTGAAATAAACAAGATGAACTATACAAAAAACGTTGTATATTATTATTATTACAGTTTTTGTATAATCAATAATACAATAAAGTAAATTATACATATTAGATATTAACTTAATCCACCAACACAAGATAACTCTTTTTGTGAATTGTATGTTCAAGGACCTTGTGCAAATAGGCTTTGCGAGTTTAGTTTTCGTCGTCGTCTTCCCCCGAGGCCCCGTTCTGCTGGGCGTCCTCTTCCAGCGGCGCGTCTCCCATGCCTGAGGACAAAACATTAATTATTATATGGGCAGTTTATTTTATTTATTTCTGTATTTAGTTTTTAACTTTCTTGATCTCTCTTTTCGTATGTCTTGTCTACTCTGCAAAGTAAAGTTTCAAAGAAAAAATATAATGAAATCGGTTGAGCCGCTTTTTTCTTTATGAGTTAAAAAGAACAGAGGGAAATATGGGTAATTTTTATAAATCGAGAAGAAATTAATGTATATAGTTAATTTTTGCTATTGTTATCTCTTCTCGAAAACCCTTTGCTATCCTTTCGGCCCAGCAGAGTAAGCAAGCATGCCACCCTCCTCACTGGATGATGGTAACTCAAAACCGGTCGTTTCGGCGATTTGTGGCAGAGGCTTCTGTCTACCAGTTGACATCTATCGGATGAAATTAATGTTGATGAAATACCGTGGTCCTCGTTCTCCTCGGCGGAGACTCCTTCCACCTGCACCTCTACCGTCCTTATATATTATTAGCACAGCATAATAAACAAATAGTAATACGTAAAGTACGGACATTCCCTGCCGCGATCGGTTACCTCTTAGCTACCGCTCAGTACAAGTCGCACGTCTTATCTCACTCACACAAGCACGGTGCGCGTGCACGTACACGAGCTTCTTCTGTGCGCGAAGCAACTCGTTTATTTCACTTTAGCGCGAGTGTCCGAGGTGTGACCTTTAGGCTGTTGGTAATAAGGTGCAGTTTGACTGACCGTGGTCCTCGTCCTCCTCGGCGGAGTCTCCGTCCACCTGCGCGTTCTCGGCCTCGGCGCGCTCCATCTGCCGCGCCAGCTCCGCCTCGTCCGTCGCTGTCACCACCTTAGGCTGTTGAGAATAAGGTGCAGTTTTGTTTGATTACGGTGATTGGAATATCGGGCTAACACGGCTAAAGTTCGTAAATTGTGTTTTAATGAATAGTATGTAAGAAGACCCATCTCACTCGAAATCCTAAAAAGAAAATGGGGATGGATAGGCCACTGCCTTAGAAGACCTTAGAATGGAACCCTACTGGCGGCCGAAGGAGACAGGGTCGTCCCGCTGAAACCTGGAAGCGTTCTATCATGACAGAACTCAGGGAGGCAGGGATGACCTGGACCGACGCCAAAGAAAGAGCGCAGGACAGAGAAGTCTGGAGGAAGACTGTTGAGGCCCTATGCTCCCCGAGGAGTTAAAGGATTAATCATCATCATGTAAGAAGATATTTCCCGTCCCGCGCATTTCCCTTGACTATAAAATAGTGTCTTTTTGTTTTATGATTCCATTTCTTTTAATTTGCCATATGCGGGTTGTCTGGAAGAATTCGCTTTTAGCGATAAGGCCGCCCATTGCATGCAAATTCAATTTGTCTGCACCCTAAATTTAATAATGTTCTCTGTATGTTACTTCGTATGAAATAAAGTGTTTTCTTTTCTATTCTATGTAAGTATGAGGCTATTTTTTTTTCGTATAAAAAATAAGTAAGCAAAATACTAAGAAAAAAAAAAAGTAATATTTTCGAGAGGGTTTTCTTCCATCTCAAAAAGATGAACTATAAGTTTTATTAGTAGTGAGAGTGCGGGAGCGTGTTGTAATTGCGTGTAGGACTAGTGCGGCACCGACCGCCATCTGCACGTTGAACACGCCGCCGGCCGCGGTGATGTGCTCGCGCACCACGTCGATGGCGTCCTGCAGAGCTTTCAGACCGTCCGTTTTCTCTGGAGTTGAGGTCGTCATTACTGCAAATAATACATTATTTAAAATTAATATTATTTAAGCTATCGATACAGACTATGATATATTTTAGTAAACTAAAGTCAGCCTCTGTTTCTGTTAGCTTTGCCATTGCCCCCCCTTTTAAAATATTTAGAAAAAATACAGTTTTTTTCTGTTCTCTTCTTGTTCTGAAATGTTCCTAATGTTCCCGTTTACAAAGGAATTGTTTTCATAGTGCACCCCTAAGCGGTATAGGTTTTAATGTTGTCTGTTGGTTATAAACGGAAAAGACTAACTATGAGCGATTTTCTCAAGAAAACAAAAAACCCACATGCCGTGTAAAGGAAAGAGATGAGAATCATCAATACATAGTATAAAATAAATTCGCTTCCCGCGTCTGTACCTCCCTATGTATGCTAAAATCTTTAAAACTATGCAATGGATTTTGATGAGGCTTTTAAAAAAAATTAGAGTGATTCAAGAGGAAAGTTTATAAGTATAATACATACACAATATAGTAAAAAAGGTTGGGCGGTACGAAGTTCGCCGGGTCGACTAGTGTATTAATAAATTGCTCGTTTCTCGGTGGGTTCACAGTCGAGTCGCAGTAGACTAGCACTCCAGTCAAAAAGTAACTTTAAATTATTCGTAAAAAATTATATAGATAATCAAGTTCCGACTTCGAGAGAGAGAAGTATATGCTCAACAGAGTATTAAACGGATTAGTATTTGTTCGAACGATTTGAACCCGAGCGAGTAGCCTACAAGCCACTGGTTGTAGTGGGTGCTCGTTCAGTGGCTCACACTCACCGTAGAGCGGCGGCGCTATGAGGTTGATCTTGACGGGCAGGTCGGGCGCGGCGGCGGCCAGCCCGGCCCGCAGCGCCGCCTTCACCGCGTCGATGCCCTCGTACCCGTAGCACGCGCACTCTATGTCCGCGCGGATCTTCACCGCCTGGTACAAAAAAGCAGCAATAGTTACTGAATTTGGTTCATGTTCATGAATAATTATTTGGGGTTACCTACCAATAGTCTATTCATGCATTACGTAAATAGTTTCGGATAAGCAATACATACTAATATTATAAATGCGAAAGTAACTCTCTCTGTCTATCTGTCTCGCTTTCCTGAGAAAATTACTGAATCAATTTGAATGAAATTTGGTATATGTATAGTTTAGAGCCTGAGAAAGGTCATAGGCTACTTTTTATCCCGAAATTTCTGCAGGAAAATTGGGAATGTGATGTTTCAAGGGAAGATGCGCTGGCGAAGCCGAGGGCGCCCACTAATAAAAGTCAAAAATATAAAAGTTTTCGCAAATAAAAAGCTGGAGGCAATTTTTTCAAAATAAAATAACTTAAAATACTAATTTGTTAAAAAAAAATTGTACCTGTGATGTGAGCTTCCGCTTAATGTTTGATAACAGCACTTCTTTGGTGTTGTCATCTAGGCCGCACTCATTGAGCACCGAGGGATCTCTGCAAGCAAAAGTAAAAGAACACTTATTTGTTGAATAGACAAGGCAAATGAGCCAAAAATACTTACCATTTTATTAATTAAGATACAATGTGTTTAAAATAACTTTACTGCGGTGATAGCACGACGTACAATTTTTCGAATTTGTCGTATATATCTGTCACTTTTGTCGATCGTCGCCATACATTTTCCCGCATTGAAATGTCAAAAGCGATTAAAAGTGACAGAAAGATTCGACAAATGGTCCGTCATGCTGCGGGCGCTGGTCTACTTCTCTGGTTACTTGTATGGTATATGAGATATTCAGTCTACATTAGCATATTTTAATAACTAAATTGCTTTGAACATTTTATAAATTCAAGGGTAAGATATAGGTAAGGCAGCAGTCAGAGAAACTTCTAACTATCAGCGATTTTCTCACTCAAAAGAAATACAAAATAAATACAAACTTGCTGAAGGAGAGAGATGCTTGTATTATTAATTCTACACATTCCTTGTTCATTGTTGGGGTTGAGACCACTGCATAAGTTATAGTATGTACTAGGGCATGTAATATCGGAAGGTTTTCAATTCCGATACTGGTTTCCGATATTGGATCTCAATACCGGAATTCCGATATTAGTATCGGAATTGAAAACATTAATCAATATTTACGCAGAAATCCCATTAATTCGATAAATGCGGTGTAAAATAAAGAAAAAAAAATTAAATTAAAAAATATTTTATTGAGTAAATAAGAAACTTTTGGTACAAAATATGGTTTTCTCTCTAACCTTATGTTTTATTATATAAGTAAGTATTTTTTTAAAATCACAGTTTTCTCATTATTACTAATTAAACTTTAAGTATCAACATCAATAAAATATAAATTATTTGAAATGTGCAGCATGCAAAATCAACAAGGCAACGTTTAACGAAACTAACGAAATAATATATCTACGATCTATTATTTAGAAACTACAATTAGGTACTCAGATACTAATTATTTTTTAAATTTACGTTTTTCTTGATAATGAGTGCGTAGAAACAACTATGAATCCAGCATTTTGTCTGAAAAAGAACTCCTTATTTTATTACAAAAATACCCGGCCGACGAAAAAACACGTTCGCTTTCAACACTTGTTGGCAAAACTGCAGTTAGGTATGTATATGCTTGCGTCAAATAAACTCCTCTTTCACCATTATTATCGTATATTGCCTTTTCTGTCGTGACAAATCCTAATAGGTCAAATTCGTCTGATCGAGTCACTGGCCTTTTAATTTTCTTGCATTTTTCATCATTCATCTTACTACTAGTCGCCGCTAAACTAGCCAGAGGTACATCATCTTCATCCGATGATACAACAGCAACTGTTGATTCAAATTCGGTTTCCGTGGCTGCATTAGTCGGGTTGCTCTTATATTTGAGTCGTTTTAACATACTCGTAATAACATCGCATATTTGCTCACTTAGTGGGTTTGGGAAATGTTTCGTCTTCTGAAGAACTATAAAAACTCTCGCAATCGTGAAGGTAATGTAATACTCCTGCAATCAAATAGTCGGCGTTCTTTTATACGATTTCGTAAGTTCACTGCAAGCTTTGAACTGAGACATGTGTTTTGTTTGTCAAGTTTATTCAGCATGAATTTCAACGCTGTGTCTGCTGTATACAGTGTAGCATCGCGTCGACAAATAGTTAACACAGTCATTTTTACCACTTCCAAACTGCGATGTATATCAGTTAGTGTTTGAATCTCCTCATCCGTGAACACTTACATCTGATTTTAAGTCTATAAGTAGTTTAAAGATACAGTCCTTCATTTTAAGGAAAGATCCTATCATATCATCCATACTGGACCATCTTGTTCGACAGTCTTACAGTAACTGGATGTTTTCACCAAATTCTTTATTGGTATAAGATCTGAGCGCATCGGCTTTGAGAGGCGATTTTCTGAACGACCTGACGAGGCATCTTACTTTGGCAATAATTTCTTTGTAAAGTCTTGGATCATTGGAATGCAGTCTTGGAATTTCTACTTTGAAACCATCACATTCTGTTCACGAATCGCTCTCAATGTCGCTTTCGAAGGCTGATCTTGCAGATTCACTTTCAGGCTCATGAAACGCTTCGGATTGGACTTCAGCGGTGGAAGATGTCTTATATAAGGTATCAATTACAGCGAGCTGAATTCCGTGGGCGAGGCAGAGTTGTTGGTGGCTGGGGATATATGAACCCGTTTTTTTCATAACACTGGCGCCATCAGTTGTTTGACTAATAATGTCTTCGTCGAGGATTATACTAAACTTAGCAAGATGCTCGCGCAGAAGAGACAGAGCTGCTATAGCATTCATTGATCCCGTTATTTTGACGAGACCAAGATTCTTAAATTCAAACCCTCCAAAAGCTCTACAGTGAAGGTTAACATTCATGTATCTTCTGTTTCATATTGACGTCCATTCGTCGAGGGTCAGTGTAAACCTTCTCCATTTTCTTTCATATGTGTTATCGTTTTCACAGCTTCATTTTTGGCTTGTTCGGCATGTTGATAAACCATTTTAGCGATGGTATTCGGCGTTTTAGGTAAATCGCTATTGTAGGTGCGATGCGCAGTGCAGGCTTAGCGATAAGGAAAAAAATGTGAGAGAGTATGCGAGAATGGTACGCTGTTAAAGAGTGATTGAGACGGCACAGCCATGCACACACAGAACGCTATTGTATCTCTTCTATTGTTTAACTAGCGAGCGGAATTGTAGGTGTGATGCGCAGTGCAGGCTCGGAGATAAGGCAAAAAAGTCTGAGCAAGACTTATGCACGCAGTTAAAGAATGATTGAGACAGCACAAATACGCACACATTAACATGCAAGCTATTATATCTCTTCTATTGTTTGCATAGCGAACGGCATCGGCGAGCTTGCTTTTTTTTTTGTAATGTTACTGCTGAGGTAATTTTTTTAAACGTTAAGTTTTGTGGCGCGCTTTAAATATTTATATTTGAACATAAACTTGAAAGAATCTTATTCCGATATTACGATATTGGCTCACTCAATATCGGAATCGTAATATCGGATTTTGCCGTCCGAGATTCCGATATTACGAGATTCCGAGATTCCGATATTCATGCCCTAGTATGTACTACTTACACAGCAGCTTGCTTGAAAAAGTCATAAGCAGATGCTTTCTTCTTGTATTTCTCCTCAAACAGCCACGCTGTCCTTTTGTACAGCTCTTCAAGCTGATCTGAATTTTCATAATGCAACAGTTCCGCCACGTGGCGAAGGATCGAGTTCACGGCCTTGGCCTTAGCGTACCGTTCTGTGCATTTGTCAATGTCTTCTGCTGATACACGACGTTTTGACAAGTCTATGTAACCTGGAAGATTATTGTGTTTTATAATTCACTAACCTGGCAAACTTTGTACCAACTAAGGCCTAACCTATTACTATATTATGTATGTATTATACTTATAAACCTTCCTATTGAATCACTCTATCTATTTAAAAAATCTTCATATAAATCTGTTGCGTAGTTTTCATAGACGCGTGAAGCAACATTATTTTATACTATGTATTGATGAAAAATTGTTTGAGGTAAAACTTTTGCTTGCTTTAGAAAAGAATCAATAATGAATAACTAGGAATCCTTGCTTGGATTACTTTGTCTAGTGTTGACAACAAATTTTTCCAGAAGGGGAACTACCTCTACTATGCCCAAGTAGCAGTCAGAGCATAATATATTACAAAAGCTACGAAGTTGCTGCTTGCAGACTGGTGCTGGGGAGACATGGATACAATTGGCAGCAGACAGCAGTAGCCTGATAGGTCGGTGAATCGTTTTATGTACCTTTTTCTTTATCAACCCTGATGACAACTACCGGTTCCGTCTTCCCAACTCTGATCAACTTGTTGATTGACCTGATACGTCTTCGGGACAACTCTGAGAGCAAGATCATGCCCTCAATGTTATTGTATTCCAGCAGATGGACGTAGGCGCCCATTTCGGCGATCGAGCGTACGTTCACCATCACCACATCCTCTACCTCAGGGTACTTCTCCTGATAAAACCTACAGGTCAACGGCATCTGAAAAATTGGAAACAGAAATTCTAACCTATTTCAAGTATAAATTTTCGGATACTTTAGGACTAAAACTCAGAAGAGTGTTTTGTTTATCACCTTTATAGAGTGTTTTCTTCCGTTTTAGACGAGATATTCTATAAATTTTAGAAGAAAGAATGATGAAATAACACAATGTTCACGTTGACAACGAAGACCAGCGGGTGTCGACTTATGCTGTCGAATCTGCGACAAAAAAGAGCACAGACTTGGATTGTTTCTGAGATTAGATACCCATAGGCTTTCAGGGATTTGTTTGTATACCAAGAATGTTTTTAAAAGCTAAGAAAGTTGCAATTTTGTTCTCTCTGCTGGCAGCACATTGTTTTTCATAGATAGTGTGTAAAGTAGAGCATGAAGTTATGTGTAGAGTGTAGAGTAGTGCCTAACTTCTCTCTGGATTTTATGAAAATCAGAGAGAAGGTAAATCCCTACATGAAAATGTCAAAGTTACTCTATGGATAATGTTTTCAGCGTTGCCAATGTGTGGGGAATTCCCCAAACTGCGGGGAATCTCAAAGCGATTGGGGAATTTGTGGGGAGAGGCTCTGTGTGGGGAATATGCGGGGAATTTAGCATTTAAGCAATTCAAAACAAACTTACAACCAAAACATCCATGATCAAATATAAATTACTGCCTTTTTTTATTTTAATGTTAAAAAAGCTAAAACTTATCTTTAGAGTAGTGAATATTAACCTTATTCGTTTAAATTACTGAATAAATGCGAAATACAATAATGAAAATGTATCACTCCACCTTAAAATCAGTCAGTTTGTTATCCCCAGTCTTTGCTAATGTATGTACCTATGTAAATATTTGGTTATTTTAAGTGGAAAAGTTTTTGTTCGATTATGAATTTACACTTCATCAGTTTTACATAATATTTAACCATGTTTTTACTTTTTGGCCTGAATATAAGAGAAAACCTGAAGAGGATAATAATATACCGGATGTTGCGATTTTTCAAGTGTATGTCATTAATAAATGTTTTATTTTTAAAGTTATTTCGTAAATAGTTCATTAACTCATTGTGAGGGGATTTTGTGGGGAATCAGGATATTTTTCTCCCCAAATTTGGGGAATTTGACCAGTGATTTTGGGGAATCTGGTAAACAGTCATTGGCAACACTGAATGTTTTTGAAATTTTCAATTTAAATGGCCGTTATTTTTAATTTTTTGTTTCCTTGATTAATTATTGTGTAATGAAAGAAAACCAAAGAAGGTGTTATACATGTCGGAATTCTGTAAAAAGTGATTCTACAATAAAACTAAACGGTTTTCAGAACCCGCAATCCGAAATAATACAAAGGTAACATCATTGAACTATTATTACTACTGGGTAACATTGAGGTTATTTTTAGACATAAAGACCGTTTTTTAGTTCGTATGTACTAGTAAATTTGAGTTTTAACCTTTGAAAGAATAACGAAGTGAATATAATTATGTGATAATCCTGATTAAAAAAATAAAAAATAAGATCTAGCGCACACTAGGGGCGACACGCGACAGCGACGTGTCGGCGGCTAGACGCGACGTCAAGCTGCGAGGCACGTTCGCTTGCTACTTGTCGCACAAAGCAAGCGACAGCTCTGCGTCTAGTCGAGACGACACGACTCTAAATATAAACGACAATGCCTCGATAATACGCGTCTAAAAGTCGCTTAGTTTCATATCAATCTATATATCACTATCCATATACAAAATTCCATTTAAATTGGTTCATTAGTTTTCTCTGGAAAGCGAGACAGACAGAGTAAATTTCGTTTCGCATTTAAATTTTTAGTAAAGCTTGTCGCCCGCAGCCTGTCGTCACGTCTAGTCCTCGAGATCTCGCTTATAGAATAGCTTGCACATTAACGTCACTGCCTTCGTGGCTTAGTTGGCAGTGATGGCGACTGTGACTTTGATGGTTTGGGTTTGAATAATTATATAATTTTTTTTTTTATCAAATTTAAGGTACAAACTTTGGGCAAAAATGACACAAACCTGGTGGATTTTAACTTCCTGATGGACAAGAAACTACTGTGGATGAAATTCAAGATGTGGTTAGCTTTGCTGTTATTATTTTACTATCTGACGCGATGTAATGACTAATCATTTCTCCAAACGCCTTCTAGTGGTGGAATGCAAGACCAACTGTTTCTGTTCAAGATACGGTGCGAAACTAGCACCACTTCCGATAATATATATTATATCTTCTAAACCATGGCCGAAATCAAAAACATGCGTCAATGACGCCCTATATAACCTTGCTTTGAATTTTTAAGGCTCTGTTGTGTAGCTTTTAGGATAATGATCTTAAAAATATTCGTTTGTGAAATCAAAAGTGGTCACTTTAGGCAACAAAAGCATATTTCTAAGATCAGGTTTAGTTTGGAAGATATAATTATTTATCGGAAGTGGCGCTAGTTTTGCAACGTGTGGCCACTTAACTTTGCTAATTTTTCTTTTCGTACAAACCAACTCCAAATTTTAAAGAAAATAACAAAAAAAGAATTAATGTAATTGGTTTAGCCATTCTTCAGTTCGGTTAGGGCCTATCCTGGAAAATATTTAAGTTTCTGTTTTTTTTTTTAATCCGTTAAAATCTTCTCGATCCTAACCATTATCTTAAAAATAACCTTTTTAAGTTCTAGTTTCATATTATTACGATTCTGCATGAAGTTTATTTCGATTATCGGGTTACCAGGAAGCCAAACCAAACAATGTTTAACAGAAATTAAAATATACCTAATAAAAATAGAGCACCTACAACAGCACTCGGGACTGCAATTTTATATACAGGGTTACTGGTAAGTAAACCCGACCATTTTAAGAGGTTATAGTAGGGGACATTCATTGACTGCTGCTCCGTGGCTCAGTTGGCAGTGATGTCGACTGAGTAAGCGTCTGCACCTGGGTTCGATTACCGGGCGGGGTGAATGTTTATATGATGAATATCAATGTTTGTTTCCGGTCTGGGTGTAATGTTCGTCTCTGTGTGTGTTTTGGGTACCCTAGATACAGGTTCTTCCTAGTTAGGGGCTCTAAGTGTAATGTGTTATTATTATTATTCAATACCAAAAATTTTAGGACATAGGTATAGATGTTTTTTTAAGTAATATTCCGATTAAATTTCTAGGTGAATTTCTTCACAAAATGCAACTGAAAAATTTACCTTTGCTAAAATTAAATTAAAATTATAGTTGAGAGGGCTGCAAAACTCATATTATCATTATTATTTTTGCAATTTGAGTATTTTTTATTTAAACAATTTATTAAGGATAAAAATTGCATTTAAAAGAAACATCCTAATGCTTGAAAATTCAAATTAAATAAAAAAAAATGTTCTCAAGGTGACAATATTATAAAAAAACTAAAAAGGTTAATAACTTGGAAACGGTTGGGTTTGACCAGGGCTCTCTAAGGGTTAAAATTATTGGCAATGAACCTGTTTGTCACCTCCTGAAATGATCCGTTTTGCTTACCAGTGACCCTGTTTATACCTATGTAAATACCTTTTCAGGTTTTACAGTTTTCACGTAGTGGGCTACGAGCTAAGATTTAATTTTATTTTTAGATTAAAGACTCAGCAGACGAGAAAAAATACACACCTGCCTGTGTCTTCTACCAGCAGACAATAAACTACTGTGAAATAAATTCAAGATTTGAATATGTGAAGGAGCAGAGAAAATATCACCGCTCTACAGATCTTCAAAAGTTCGACTACTTCTGATAAGGTAGCTTAGAATAATTTAAAATTTTCAATCAGTCTTTTTAAAATTTGCCATATAATTTAAAGAACAGTTTATCAAACGTCGCTGGGCTTAATATTCCAGAATTATGTATTAATAAATGAAATGTAATACCTACTTATTAAATTTTTAGTTAAACAAAATGCACTTATAATATTGTTGCAGTTGCATTAAGTTTCTTGTTTTTTGTTCATTCGTTAGTTTTATTGTGTCTAGTATTTTGTCATTAATTAAGATTAAGTTTTAACAATACCTTTGTATAGGTCGCTTTTCCAATTGATTGAATCGATGCTTATGATAAGTTATACTTACTAAACGAACGGTTAAACGAATTCTGATGATTAGTTTATTTTATAGTTTATCTTGTACAGTAGTACAAAACATAAAACGTGTTCATACACTTTCCCACTTATCTATATTGCTAAAATTATTCTTATTCGCTAAAACTTGATCATGCATGGCTAAGCCGATTTAGCTGAATTTTTTTCAAAATGTTTGTCGTAAGTGGGTAGACACTTTATTATAATCAATCAACTTAACATAAATTTACTTTTTTAAGATCATATAAACAACAATTTAATTTCTGATTTACACAAAACTAGTCGACCTGGCGTACTTTGTACCGCCTAACCTATTATTATGTTGCTCATGTATAACTTGAATCACTCTTATATTAAAAAAAAAACGCATAAAAATCCAGAATCAGAATCAGAATCTTTATTTGTTACCATTGCATTGTTTAAAAGATTTAAGCATACATATGGACAGACGCGGGAAGCGACTTTGTTTTATACTATGTATTGATATAATTTTCAGCAGTGTAGGTTCTTCGGCCGAAATTATGTTGATCATGAAATTTGCCATAAAAACTGTTCTGTAACTTTAAACTTTTAATATTGACCCAATAGTTCTGTTTAGACCAAAGATTCTTAGATTAACCCACTTAAAAAAAGGAGGTTATTAGTATGACCTGTATGTTTGTATGTTTGTCCGCGATTATCTCGCTTTTGGCTAAACCGATTTTGATGCGGTTTTCAGAAAAATAATTGTTACGTTCAGGGAAAGGTTTTTGTACCTATTTTAACCGACTTCTTGTTTATGTATGTATCTGTTTATTGTATCTTTTTGTAAAAAAGAAATTATATATTTTATTTTTTGTTCTTTTCTAAATCATTGCACTTTTGTAAAACATATTGATAATTAAAAAGGTGTTTTTGAACTTTGTTTTTTTAATTTTTAGGTCTCGGTGGATGCTGGGTTTAGTGCCAAACTAACAAACTAAATTATAATTCAATGCGCATTAGGTTATATTAATTTCCCGCGTATTTCTAGCCCCTCGCAGCGCCGCGCCCTCTCTGGGCCTCCCTATCCAAACTTGCGATTTTTGTCTACCTATAATTTGTTTGTAGTTATCATTCTTCTCGACTAGAGAGTAAAATTTTTCTATGACGAAGACAGGATTACTATCACGTTTCGTTACACGCACGCAAAAGAGATTATTAGTTTTGAAGCGAACTGTTTGTTCGTAAACGCTTAACAATTTACGGGTATTAATTGCTTAGAATGAAACGTTCAACTCATTAGTATTGCTAGTATAAAAAATAAATAAGGATTCCTTCCTTTGGGTTGGGGTTGGGTATAAAAATCATTAACGTAAAATCAGAGAGAAGGTAAATCACTACGTTTTACGTAAAATGTAAAATCTTACAATACATTTTTTAATAGGTGTACCTACTTATTTAAAATCGTTACCTAACTATTTTATTTTGGTAAAGGGAGGGAAGGGAAAGCCTAAGATTGCAGCAAGCACAGCTCAGCCAAAAAACGAGCGGAGCTAGCTATAGCTAATACTATAACCTATTAGAGTTCCATGAGCTCAGGCTGAGCTGATGGAACTATAATCTCAGCTGTATGTACGTACCTACACTTAGTTTGCAATAAACATCTTGTATCTTGTAGCTCACCTTTTGATTGCATTAAGGCTTAGGCCTCTTTTATTTGAACGCCGATTTCGCACGACCCTAGCGCTCAATGTTACGCGGCCGAGTTGCGAACATTTCTTGGCGCAATATTTAAATCTAATCTTTCGCGCGAATTAACTTGGGTGTATCGTTACTATGATTTATGGGTTTATTGAATTGTGATTACGAAATAATATGATTTATCGATGTTATATATTTTTTTTACTGCCTAACAGGTTTTATTTTAGTAAAAATTGCTTATTGTTACATAATTTTTTAGAAACATAAAAAAAATGTTCAGAACTTTAACTATCTAACTAAATATCTTACCTACTCATAATCTACTAAATAAAAGGTAAAGTATGTTTATTTTAACTAATGAAGTCGGTTAAAAAGGATCGTCGGTCAGAGTTCAACACTGCAAAAATACAAAAAGTTGGTTATGACTTTTTGATTACATTAAAGGTAAAAATTAAAGACGCATTTGAATATTATAATTTTTTTGAATATTTTCAATTAATTACAACTGGTATAAGCTAGGAAACAATTATTGCCACTATTAAAAAATTTACAATTTGATTTTCAGGCTTTGAGAGTGTTTTTAATATATTAAATCAGCTTTTAGGTTTTTAATTAGTTTTTTAAGGACTGAATTTCTCAAAATAGGTATTTCATTTAAATAAATACTCACATGTAAATATTTTATACATTTAAAATTTTTAACTACAATAAAATATAGTAAAAATATCCCCTAAATTACAATATTTAACAAGATTTAATATTTATTTAACATGACGTCATGACGACTCCACTCGTCTACTCCAGTTTTACATTATGAACTGCAGTAGGCCTCATAAAGGTGTGATAAATTCTTATCATCGGGGTGGATGGATGATTCTGATTTCTGTAAAAAACAAATATGAATTAATGAGGGGTTTTCATTGTGACATTAAAAACAAAAATAAGTTTCATAATATGCTCGTAGATTGCGTTGTCTAAAGTAATAGACATAGGATAGTAATTCAAATCAGTTCAAATTAACTTGAAAAGTGAATAACAAAACAAAAAAATAACTATCTGACTGACGCGTGACGAGTTTCAATTTAATTTTTTGCTTTCAATGATTTATTTCAACTATACCTATTGACTTTTGCAAAGCGCCATACCATAGCGGTGTAATAAAACTTGTTTCTTTTATATGTCAGATAATTGAAAACCACTCATTAAATTATCCACGAATTTTTTTGTTTTATGTGCAGGTAGCACTAGCAATAAATACGCTAAATAAACTTACAAAACCTAAAACTATTTCATATTATATATGGTAAAGAATAGAAAGTATCGATCAGCAAAAAAAGCTGTTTAAGAGCTGCATTTTAGTTCGCGGACACACTTAAAGAGTCAAATTCGGATTAAAAGTCGGTGTTATAAGCGCTTATAAAGACCTTATAAACCCAAAAAGGGCCCACTTTTTACAGCTTTATGCGTTATCACAGCTGTATAATGTCTGTATAAGCAAGTAATAAACTGTATATAAGAGCTGCTGTAGAGCGTTATATTGGTGTACATGTAAACTTTAACTCTATAATTATTATCTTTAAAGTATATTGTAAAGAATCGAGTACTTATCATTTTTGAATTTAAAAAGAATACGCGACGAATTAAAATGATCTGTCTTAAATTTTGCACTCAAAGATGGGTGAAGCTTATTGAGAATATATGATCACTGTAATGGCGAATAAATCATAAACTTAAACGACATATTCATTTAATTTAGTGTTTGAGAGTTGTGTGGTTTGACTTAACAAGTGTGAAAGAAGTGGGAAGCAATTTTTATTGCAAAAAGCTATTAGTTTTACGTCTCAAAATCAACGCGCCACTAAAACAAGAAGAAAATAGCAATGTAAACAACTTAAAATACGGAGAGTTAGAATTTTTTAAGGTTATAATTCTGAAAAAAATATGAATAAAAAGCGTAAAACTCATAAATAGATTTTGATTTACAGAACCATTTCATTATCATTCATATCATATCTCTGAATTTTCGTTATTATATAAAACTCTTCCGTTACTGACTGACTGACTGACTGACTGACTGACTGACAGACAACGCAGAGCCGAAACTACTGGGCGTAAAAAGCTGAAATTTGGCATGTAGGTTCCTTAGGGAGTGTAGGTGAGCACTAAGAAAGGATTTCCCGAAATTCCCACGGGAACGGGAAAAAACGGGATTTTTGTGTTTATAAGAAATCTGCGCGGGAAATACCGCGGGGCAGCCTCTAGTCAATATATATAAAACTCTTCCGTTACTGACTGACTGACTGACTGACTGACTGACTGACTGACTGACTGACTGACTGACTGACTGACAGACAACGCAGAGCCGAAACTAATGGGCGTAGCGGGCTGAAATTTTGCATGTAGGTTTCTTAGGGAGTGTAGGTGAGCACTAAGAAAGGATTTCCCGAAATTCCTATGGGAACGGGAAAAATGGGATTTTTGTGTTTATGAGAAATCTGCGCGGGAAAAACCGCGGGGCAGCCTCTAGTTTATTAATAAACGTATTGCAAAATTTACTTTTCTCTTTTAAAAATGACGAAAACTAAATTAACAGCCTATACCATATTTGAGAGGTTTTTTAAAATCAAAATGCTGTACAAAGGTATTTAGAAATTATTAAATACAGCTTTTGGTTTTATATCATAATTATAACGCTGACCATTTATACTACAGGCGTAAGAACTTACCCGCCCACCTAACTTGTAAACCTAAAAGTGTACTAACTTTAGGGTTCCCAATAAGATGTATGAACTCTTAACATGATAGTTAAACTGTATACTTTTTCATATTATTATTTACCATCCAGCTCCTACTCTTATTACGGAGATATAAAACAATCTTCAACCTTTCCGTACATTAAATATTTATTTATTTGGATATTTGGAATTAAATAAGTCAGTAATTGTAAATTCTGCTACGGGACCCACTGTGTTGGGCGTAGACGGCACTTGATTTTTCATTGCATTTGATATATCGCAGTTTCTAATAGCTAAATATTCTATCTTTATTTGCCTTTCACTGCACTGGATCTTTTCCTTATCTTCCATAACATTATATTTTAACAGCAAATAAATTAAATTACAACAAAATACCAGTATCACACACTGTTTCTTCAAATAACAATGAAACGACTAATGCTGTATTACATTTCGTAAATATTCTTCAAGTATTAGTACCTGCATCTAGACATACGTTTAAAAACTAAATTCTTTAAAAAGGTACTCTATAAGAATAAGTTCTATGGCAGTGATATTTGATAACAATATAAAGCCTAAATATTTAATGAAAGCAATAATGCAGCTCAAAAGCTGTAAAAAGGAATAACTCTCTCATGTGTACAGCCATTATACAGCATCAAGGATATCTAACAGAAAAGTGTTAAAAGAAACAAAGAGTTTTAGTGTAGTGTTTAAATACGCAGCTTTAATTCTTTCAGTTTACGGTGAGTATTTTATACAGTTGATATAAAATTTTTGCTGAGAAAAAAAGTAACCTTATAAAGTTATAATCATCACTTGATACTTTTGTACAGCTGTTTAAGGACCAATATCTTTAAATAAGTTGTATAAATGTTGCCACGGATTCTTAATTGCTGCTTGTGACTCATGATGAGTAGTATCGAAACAAAAGTATCGATACTTCAATGTATCGTTCGAGTACTTCTCTGAGGTCCTATATATAGTACTAACTTTTCTTACTTTTGGTAGGCACACAAATTTAATACAATAATTGGAAAAGTTATTAAAGAAAACAAGAAACAAAAGTATCGATACCCCGAAGCACTTTTCTTAGGGCCTGTTCTTACTTACTTAGGCTAGGCACACAAGTTTAATACAATAATAGAAAGTTCTTCAAAAAATAAAACAAGTTGGCGTTCCTTCAACGATGAAAAATTAAAGTAACATGATCCATACAGAAGAATCTTCAGTAGGTAGTATAATAATAATCGTGTAAATTCATATTTTAAGTTGGTAATTTTAATAAAAATTACCTTTGTAGCGGTGGCGTCTTGGATATTTAACTTTTCTTGCAGCATAGAAAGACGTTCATTTCCTTTTTATAAATAGAATAAAAAGTTACTTTCCGAGCTTAACTCTTACTAGGTTGTTTTTTTAATACAACTCGCAAGCAGTTATTTATATAACTTTATAATAAAACTAGAGGCTGCCCCGCGGTTTTTCCCGCGCAGATTTCTCATGAACACAAAAATCCCGTTTTTTATCGCGCAGATTTCTCATAAACACAAAAATCCATTTTTTTCCCGTTCCCATGGGAATTTCGGGAAATCCTTTCTTAGTGCTCACCTACACTCCCTAAGGAAACGTGCAAAATTTCAGCCCGCTACACCCAGTAGTTTCGGCTCTGCGTTGTCTGTCAGTCAGTCAGTCAGTCAGTCTGTCAGTCAGTCAGTCAGTCAGTCTGTCAGTAACGGAAGAGTTTTATATATATTGACTAGAGGCTTCCCCGCGGTATTTCCCGCGCAGATTTCTCATAAACACAAAAATCCCTTTTTTTCCCGTTCCCGTGGGAATTTCGGGAAATCCCTTCTTAGTGCTCACCTACACTCCCCAAGGAACCCACGTGCCAATTTTAAGCTTTCTACGCCCAGTAGTTTCGGCTCTGCGTTGTCTGTCAGTCAGTCAGTCAGTCAGTCAGTCAGTCAGTAACGGAAGAATTTTATATATATTGATAAATTACATTGATATTTAGAACTCTGTTAAATTTACCTTTATTTTTTTAAAGAAAGTAACTTTTTATTTATTTTTAGGTTCATCATTTTCAAATAAATTGAAGTTCAATATTGGTATTATTTTTATAAAAATGTGCAAAAACCTTTTTCGAGGTGTTGAATTTCGAGCAACGATAAAGGATCGCGTATGTCAGGTCGGGCTTGCATATTGCATAATAAGTTATTATTATTATAGTACTTACACCTAAATTTGTTCTGTTGTTTGTTTGAGAGATATCCCCTAAAAGTTATGTTTTTCATACGAAACCCTTTTGCAACCAAACATTGCCTACCTACGTCCATACCTATTGTAGTTTCATTGTGTAAAGTAGCGAAAAAAAGAATTACAATAAAGGTGTACGATAGAGTAATAGAAGCATTACGTTTTTATTTTTCCTGATAGGTACATACACACTGTGACGTGTGGGTAATCCTACTAAGGTCAATGACCCCTACATATCAAATCGTAAAATAAATAAAAATAATGAAAAGTTATTGCTTTGCATTTAAAAAAGAAAGATATAGAAAACAACCCAATATAAAAATATATTATTAAGAGCTGTACTATGTAGATATCGTTTTTAAACTGAGTGAAAATAAGTGCTTTCTTTTTCCCCTCAGAATATAAATTTGTAGGGATACTTATTTGATATTAAAAAATCACAGAAACTTACGTCTACTATTGCTCCAATCAATATATATAAAACTCTTCCGTTACTGACTGACTGACTGACTGACTGACTGACTGACTGACTGACTGACTGACTGACTGACTGACTGACTGACTGACTGACAGACAACGCAGAGCCGAAACTACTGGGCGTAGAGGGCTGAAATTTTGCATGTAGGTTCCTTAGGGAGTGTAGGTGAGCACTAAGAAGGGATTTGACGAAATTCCCACTGGAACGGGAAAAAACGGGAATTTTGTGTTTATGAGAAATCTGCGCGGGAAAAACCGCGGGGCAGCCTCTAGTTCATTAATATAATAATAATAAAATTACTTACTTACTTACTTTTTCCAAACTAAAAAATAATTCTCATTCACTGCACAAACCTCGCGCAAACAATAATGGATTTCGATGCGGTTTTTTTTTAATAGATAGAGTGATTCAAGAGGAAGGTTTATAAGTTTAATACGTGCACAAGATAGTTATAGGTTATAGGTAGGCGGTGCGAAGTTCGCCGGGTGGACTAGTTTTTAATAAAACGATTTATGTACCAATCAAAATAATCACACTCAAGTAACTTAATAATTTTAAGTTCATGAGTCACATGTCATGTGATGCATTTCTCGTTAGTTTAAGGCACCATTTTTGTCATGAGCGTGGCGGGATATTTCATTGAATCATACCTGGACAGTGGGCATGGAAACACACCTCAATTTATACTCCAAAAGCTATAGTTGTTAGTTAAAAAAACGTATAGTATTAGTATTATAAAGCTTATAATTCAAGCTTTATTAAATTGAGTTGTATTGGGACATGGAAGTTGTTGGGTAAATTTGTCTAACACTCGTAACAACAAAATAATGTTCCCTTGGTGTTTTCGCCACCATTAAAAAACGCTCCGCTTTTGCGTTTGCAGGGGCCTTACATTATGGAGACAATATAAATGGGGCGGACGGAGCCTATAGTGTCGCGAGCGCATCGGTCCTTATCGTGCCCCTCCAGAGGGATCTAGGCTTCGCACCGACCGCGCGCGCGTTCTTTCTATTTTTGTAGAAATACGTAATTAATTCTGGATAAAAAATATATAGTACCTATAATTAGTTTTTAAAAATGTACTTTCACTATTTATAGTACCTATAAATAGTGAAAGTACATTTTTAATGTAGATGTACTTTCACTATTTTTTACGCTGAGCGTACCAACAGTCTAGACACAATGTACCAAAATGTCCACTCTTTAGCACAGCACTAAAAAACTTGTCTTGCGTATGTGACGTCACAGCAGAACTTCACCTCAAGTGCTTGGCGTACGGGATATATCAAACAACTGATGAACGGGTTGCTACGCTAGAGCCGCCCGCCTACCTTATTAATTGTTGTCGACATTTTCAAAGGCGAGGATTTGTAATGTCTACAATAAAGGAATCAATAGTAAACTCTAATAGAAATTATATTATTCCAGTCCGCACTATGCGTACACGTTATGAGATGGTTGAAAAAGTGTATAGTTATAATAATTTAAAAAATATATTTGTTAGGAATTATCGAAAATTCCGAGTAATGTCACAACACTAGACCACTTCCAGTAAAGTACTTGGCGTGGGAGAGCACACTATTTTTCATTTGAAAGTTTCTTAAAGTTTATCGTCTTATTATTCTAAGTTTATTAACTTTTCACAAAATCTGTTAACATGAATTACTTCATAGAAGCTTCAAGAACAGTATCCAATTGGATTTTTCTCTTTAGAACATATAGTTGGGTCATAAAATGTAAAAATGTAAGCTACTTCCAGAGAAGTGCTTGGCGTGGTGGGAGAACTTTGTGACTACTTCATATCAAGTGCTTGGCGGTTAAAAGGTTAAAGTCGTATATACGAACACTCCTCTCGCCGTTTTCCCAATTTTAGCCCCTTAAGCTTTCTACATCCACGCGATTATTAACATATTAATGAAGCTACTCCTGGCCTATGTTCAGCAGTGGCGGAAACGCACGGCGTAGCACTTCTGGTATTTTTAAATCGCAAAATTAGTCTTGTTCTTTGGTATTACATTAAAAAGGTTTTACGCCTTCCGTGTCCACCACTGTAGGTACCTCCCACATATCTATCATTCCCTTCTCTTCCCTTTGTACTAACCCTGGAAGGTATATTATAATAGGTAGAGCTATCTATTATAATATACCTTCCAGAGCTATCAGCATTAAAATCGCGAAAATTATTTTGTCTGTCTGTCTCGCTTTCACGCCAAAACTACTGAACCAATTTAAATAAAATTTGGTATGGAATAACGAATAACCCTATCTCTGTACCTACCAAATTTTATTCAAATCACACTATATACTTAATTTAGATATAAGATTATGGACCGAAAATACCTAATATTGTAATAATAATTAATATTTTATTATTGGAAATAAGTTTTAAAAACCAACTAATACTAAAGAAAAGACTGTTGTTAATTAAAAAAAAAACATTTATTTGTAAGTAAGTTTAGGTAGGTATAATAATTTCTAAAAAATATTAAATTGAATATAGAAGAAGAGTGGGAAGGATCTTTCTCAAAATGTTGCAATCTCTATAAGTAATTATGAACGCAAAATGAGAGAAGCTATTTATTAAACTTTATTTCGGAAATGCGAATAAAAGTTCTATAGTGAGTTTAGGGTAGGGTGATAAGTCATAACATCATCATATTACCTACTTACTTACATCCATCTATGTCTAGCGTTTGTGGACTATGAGAAGGCCTTTGATTCGGTCGAAACATGGGCGGTGGTAGAGTCCCTCCAACGATGCCGGATTGACTATCGGTACATCGAAGTGCTGAAGTGTTTGTATAGCAACGCCACCATGTCTGTCCGAGTTCCGAGTACAGGAACAGAATTCGAAGGCTATTCCCTTGAACAGAGGCGTGAGACAGGGAGATGTTATATCTCCGAAACTGTTCACCGCCACTTTAGAAGACGCCTTCAAACTTCTAGAATGGAAAGGGCAGGGCATCAATATTAACGGCGAATACATCACTCACCTTCGGTTTGCCGACGACATCGTAGTCATGGCAAGGTCGATGGAGGAACTCAGCACGATGCTCGAAGGCCTCAACCGAGTCTCCCAACAGGTGGGCCTTAAAATGAACATGGACAAGACGAAGGTCATGTCTAATGTCCATGTTCTGCCTACCCCAGTTATGGTTGGGAACTCGGTTCTCGAAGTTGTCGACGAGTACGTATACCTAGGACAAACCATCCAGTTAGGTAGGTCCAACTTCGAGAAGGAGGTCAATCGCCGAATCCAGCTCGGATGGGCGGCGTTCGGGAAACTACGCAACGTCTTCTCGTCCAATATTCCTCAGTGCCTGAAGACGAAGGTATTTAACCAATGTGTGCTGCCAGTGATGACATACGGTTCTGAAACGTGGTGCTTCACTATAGGGCTTATGAACAGGCTCCGAGTAGCTCAACGAGCCATGGAGCGGGCTATGCTCGGGATTTCTCTGCGGGATCGAATCAGAAATGAGGACATACGCAGAGACACCAGGGTCACCGACATAGCCAAGCGGATAAGCTCGTTGAAGTGGCAATGGGCAGGTCATATAGCCCGCAGAACAGATGGCCGCTGGGGCCGAAAAGTTCTCGAGTGGAGACCACGGATCGGCAAGCGCAGCGTAGGACGTCCACCGACCAGATGGACGGATGATCTGCGCAAGGCTGCGGGTCCACGCTGGATGCAGGCCACCTGCGATCGGTACAGATGGAGAGCCTTGAGGGAGGCCTATGTCCAGCAGTGGACGTCTTACGGCTGAAATGATTACATCCATCCAGGCAAAGGAAGGAATAATAAGCGGCTCACAGGCTGACACCAATCGGTCGAGTTTGCACTCGGACAAGTGGTTCCCGATATACAGATTTTCTAGGCTCGAGCCGTCTCATACTCCGTCGAGCGTATGTTCGCTGTCTTGAAGTTTAAACTGGTGAACGGTTAAAGTTTTGTGTTAACACTGAGTGCGATTTTGAGCTACGACTTAATTGTTGAATTGAATGTCAGCCATATTGTACGGGACTGTAGACTAGGCCCACGAGGGATGTCGCGCAGTTGAACATAAAGATCGAAAGATCTCCCGTGACCCCCTTGCTAACAGCTGAGATGGACACCGGCGGGGTTGTAGCGGGTGCGAACCCCACATAACCCTGCGGCTCCCCCCGGGGCTGTAGGTTACTCTTTAGGAGTTTCCCCGCCTTAAAAAAAAGGACCACGAGGGACCTTACAGCGGCATAGTCTTAATTATTAGATAAAAAAAAACTGGTGCCGTGACCAGGATCTCAGTTATTTGCTGGCTCAATTTCTTTAACGGAGTCGATGTCACTCTTGCAGAAGAAGCACTGTTTACTGTTCAGCAGGTGATGCATGATGCAGGCCCTGGAAATAAAAAAGTTTCTAGTTGGAAGTTAGGTAAAATCTAAAAGGTCAATCAACGCGTTTTTGAGTTTTCGGGTTTTAACGACGCCTTTTTAATTTGGTGATGCGCGGAAGATAATCAAAATCGAATTTTCTCATTCATTAATTGAAAATATATGAAAAAAGACGCGGAAGATGGTAAAAAAACTGAATTTCTTTTTCCCATTATCATATAAAGTATTCTACATATAAACTTTTATTGTTCCTCTTAAAGCGATACGAGGTTCGTCGGGTCAGCTTAGTATAACTAAATATGCTATTAAACCTGCAAGAATGATGCCCGCAAGGAACGAAGGCCGTATCAGCTGGCCTGGCATAGCATATGGTGCAGAGAAGGTCCGACTGCGCCCCACTGGACCCTGGAGACCTGGTCCTCATCGCTAGGTCCTTGGCAGCTCGCAGCCGGTCCAGCACCATCTCTAGGGCTTTCAACTCTTGCGGTATTACGTCTTCTGGATCTTAGGAAGGTGAATGTAAATTGATAAATATGATCACTTATAAATGTTTTATAGTTAGGTTATGTGTACCCTTCCAACGACAACTAAAATTTCACTTCAAATTTCAAGTCTTCAAAATAAATGTTTTGGCTTTAAATAACGTGCGTTCGCTTGTGGATTTGAGGTAAGTTATTTACTTCTACTACTTTTTGTAGTCCTTCTATAGCCTAAGAATAACTTTTTCTTCTTGAGATTTCGAATTATGTTTATTATTAGGTAAGTTGAGCTCAATCCGTCTCTTGATTTATCTGACGTCTATTTCCGCATTGTCCATTAAAAACCTCCTTATTAATTCTCGCTATACATCAGCCCACCGCTGGGCGAATGCCTCTCCAATAATTTTACTGTAAAGTAGATGTAAGTATTCTTACATTGATAAAATGAGAAGTTCCGGTCCTTGCCTCGCCCCAGCATGAACTCTATGCTGTCTATTCTGAACAGCGGCTCCGTTATTATTGCTTTGGTCACTTTATCCAGGTGCTGCCGAAAAAAGAAATCAAGAAATTGTAATGCTACGGAATATTACCTAATTCGCCTTTTACGACAGATATTGTCTACACCAGTGCGATTAAATGTTCATCTCTTTGCAAACGACGCATCCGCCTGCGTTCGGCATGCGCTGTGGTCAAATTAGTAATAAAAGCGCTTATATACCGTGGTTGCTCAGGCATGCGTCAGAGGAAGACGTAAGACTATTCTACTATTACTCTATTACGATTTGGTTAAAAATTGCGAGTCTTGTAACTTTGATCCTGTAGGAATAGTAGAAAGAAAATACTTTTAAAATTACGAGAATCGCAATTCTTGACCCAATCTTAATAGAATAGTAATAGAAGTATAATCGTATTAGAATAGAAGTATAATAGTAATATAATATTTACTTATCGTAAGTTTAAGAGATTATAGAGGCCCAGGTCCTAAAGCATTTATAAAATCTATATCCAACAGTCAACACTGTTCAGTTGTAATGAAAGTCATTGAATCTGTAAGAATCAAAAATACTATAGACACTAACATCAGGCGGCAACTTGGGGCTCAGCATCCTGACGAGGCAGCCGGCAATGGGAGCCATGGCGACGTAGTAGTGGACGCGGTCGGTGTCGGGCAGCCCGCGCGCCACCAGCCGCGCGAACGCCGCGCCGCCGCCCGTGCGCACGCACACGCGCGACAGCACCGCCATTAGCATCTGAATTAATCATCATCAACCATTATCAAAACGGAAAGGTCTATGCTCGAGTGATCGAATCAGAAATGAAGAGAACTGAAAAAGAACTAAAGTCACCGACTTAGCCCAAATCATTGTGAAGCTCGACAAACAGATGGTCGCTGAGGCCAAAAAGTTGACCGCGAACCGTGAGTCTCAGAGTAGACAGACCTCAAAGGTGGTGAAAGTTGCGGGAGTGAATAGATGAAAGTCGCTCAAAACCGGTCGTTCTGGCGATTTATAGGGGGCAGTAGACCTTTTTAGGCTGAAATAATGATGATGATCATTAATCTCAGCCGACTCTTAAACTACTGAACCCTTAGTAGGTTGGTAGCTGAGAACCAAGACATGACTTTTTACACGATAATGGAAAATTCGAATTTTGCGATTTAAAAGGAAATTGCAGGGTTATTCATTCATATCACTATATCAAACTAGGTACTCTGTTCTGAATGAATGAATGAATGATCTCTTTATTGTTCAAATAAACACAAAACAAGAAACATTATATATAAGTGAGGTGACAAAAGGCGACCTTTAAGCGATTTCTTCCAGGTAACCTGTTTTTATACAGTAAGAACCTGGTTACTTTAGATAGATAGATAGATTACTTTTTTTTGTCCGTTGATTAAAACTGAAATTGTATTGTTTAAAGAGTAACCTGACAAGTTCTGCCCAGAAGTAGGTCATTCTGGTTGTCGCACTTTTCAGGCTTGGTCAGCAGAGCTGGAGCCAGGTGCATGGTCATCTCCAGCGCTCGCGCCAGCCCGTGGTACAGGTCGAAACATGTCGCGCAGAGCTTTATCTGACGAGGCTCTAGTTGCGCATCGTTCTGGACCCTGTCCATCTGTAGGATTAGACATAGACATAGATTTATTTGCACACACAATACTGACACATAGTACTTATTCAGAGATACAAAAAGGCTCAGAGTATTATTATATTATGTAGATATTGAGGGTGCAAAATGGTTCTGACTCAGCTTGTGCTGCAAAAAATGCAACGCTGATTATTCTGCCAGAACTATTGGATTAGAGAAAACTTTTACTATAATTTTGACAAAGACAGCGACTTATTAACTAGGTTTAACCTGTATACCTAGTTGGTATAGCAAGCAAGCAAAGTACCTTACCTATTACAGCTAAGCTATAAGCTGTTATAAGCTGTGATAGGCCGATTAAGAGAGCCGCTTATTGGTCCCCCGGCGAATCATTTAGCAACGTGAGTGCTGGTAGCATGATATACCTTTTGTCGAGTCTTTCTGTCACTTTTGACATCTAAATGCGGAAAAATGCATGGATATTTTTGTCAAACTGACAGAAAGATTAGACAAATGTTCGGTCATGCTACCAGCGCAGAAAGTAAGATTAATATCCTAACTAAAGCAGTTGACACGTATAATGCCAAAAACTGCGCAAAGTTAGAATGAGCGCAAATCAGCTCATTGTGAGTACTTAGTTTTAATTAAAGAGGAGAGTTTAATGAACCGATTGGTATGCCGCGCACTCAATCAGTGGCTCACAACAGTTTATGTTCATTCGTTCGGGTTTATTCTTTAGTTTCTTACTTCCTGCATCATGGTGATGAACTCAGAGAATGCCCAATTCATCTGACTCAGCAGCGAGTTGAGGAACGCGGCAGATTCCTTGGGGTGATCGTCAAGGTACTCTCTGACGCGACTTTGAATCACTTCTGAGGGGCATGGACCTGTCAACAATTTGACTTATTAAGGCAAATAAATAGTGATCGACCGACGACGGTTAGCAGCTACGTCGGTCAGACGTAGCTATATTTATGCAAATGTATGAACGCGTATACTATACTGCGGCGACGATGATTAGCTACGCGCGTAGCTACGTTTAAATAAAATAGCTACGCGCGTAGCTACGTTTAAATATATTAGCTACGCGCGTAGCTACGTTTTAATATAATAGCTACGCGCGTAGCTACGTTTAAATATAATAGCTACGCGCGTAAATGCGTTTAAATATAATAGCTACGCGCGTAGCTACGTTTTAATATAATAGCTACGCGCGTAGCTACGTTTTAATATAATAGCTACGCGCATAGCTACGTTTAAATATAATAGCTACGCGCGTAGCTACGTTTAAATATAATAGCTAAGCACTTTCTACGTTTGGGAGTACTCACACAGCCCTATTCAGCGTTTGCCCATAGAAAGCACGACCGTGTATGGAGAGAGACGTTTACGCATCTGAAAGCTGAACAGATGCTTAAGCGTCCGTTTCCATAATAATAATAAATCGTTTTTTTCTATGGGCAAACGCTGAATAGAGGTGAATAAGTGTGAGTACTTCCTAAATATAGCTACGTCCGACGGAACGTCAGCGTCGATCGAGCATTACTTGCAGCCTGGTCCATGCTGCTTTTTTTTAAGATTGGTCTTTTTTATATTATTATATATAATTATAAAATTTAGAATTATACCTAATTAGTGTAACAAAATGTTGCTAGATTAAGGTTTTCACAGTATTAACATCGATACGGATGCAAATTAATTTCTCTTATTTGGCATAAAACAGCAGTGCGTTCTCGTAACGCGTATACGTATTCACGTTTAGAACACGTCAATAAAAATTAAAAACCCAACTGTAAGTTGATACTTACCGAAGCATTGGCTCATCAGACCAGCGTCTACTTTTGCTCCAAGATTGTTTACCGTCGGCTCTCTGTCACCATACCTTCAAAATACGTTTGATTAGTCATCTGCTTTATTTGATTAGTCTTTACCTCTGTGTGGTAGCGGCAAAGAATTCTAACACCCCGTATCCTACCATGGATCGTAAAAAGCAACTAAGGGAATGCGAGAAGGACGGTCTTTTAATGAAAAATTTACAGAGCCTCGCTGCGATAGACCACCCGCTTGCTAGGCCATTGTGGCAAATTATTCTAAAATGCTTGTCCTTGTGACAATGAGTGGGGGACGCCCCTGTTTTGCGGCTGGGATAAGATAATTATAAACCATCAGGTGCTTTTACTTAGACATTTGCTGATTATAAACTTGGTATAGAAACTTACTTGGCTGCCAAGTGTGGCCATTGGCGATGACGGAAGCCGAAGCCCGACCCGTGCCAGAACCTCACGAGCACCCAGTTCGATTGGGCCCACGCTCGGTTCTGGTAGGGCTTTATCAGCTCCTCAACCATTTTCATTTGTCTGAAAGAAATATTTTTTTTAGAAGTTACGAATTTGTTTAAAAGCAGTGTTTAATCTAGCAATTAAAAAAAAAATGGCTAAATAAACGTGGGTCCAGCTCGATGCACTGATGCCTCTCTTTGGATTATTTAATGAGCCGGTGCCTCAGCCTAACCCTTTGGGGAATAAAGGCGTGAGATTATGTTCGATCTAGGGCACATAGCTCGAAGAGTAGATGGTTGCTAAAAGTAATAGAGTGGCGACCACGAACCGGGAGATGCAGAGTAAGAAGTCCCCCATAAGGTGGTCAGACAACCTGGTAAAGGCTGCGCAAATACCCTGGATGAGGCTCAAGACCAGTCGCTGTGGCGTTCTGTGGGGGAGGTCTATGTCCAGCAGTGGACGTCTTGTGGCTTAAATGATGATGTTCTATCTAGCTATAGGCTTACTGTTTAACGGGCGCTCGTTCGATGGCTCTCATAGTGGTCGGCTGCGTGGCGAACGATGCCAGGGTCTGCACCAGCGACTCCCTGGTGGAGGCCAGGACTATCCTCGAGTCCGCGAACTCCGAGCAGAGGAACGCAGCGCACGAGACTACCAGATCTTCCCATTCTGAAATTATAATATAAAATCCTGACACGTTTCCCAAGGGTGCTCTCGGGGCTCATAAATAAAGACATAATTCACCTCACACCAGTATGGTAGATGCGCCGGTTAAGTGGTTTATCAATGGGAATCTACATGGGAACACAAACACAAAAAAAACCTGAATACTTTGTAAGTTGCCAGAAGCTGCTTAATCGTTATAAGCGAATATATCCCGGTTAACGTATTTTTTATACATGAAGAAACGAAGACAATTTTTACTTTTGAATGGTAAAGGACATGTAAAGTGTTAAGAAATTAAATGTAGGTAAGTATGTCGTAAGTAAACCGACCAGGTATCTGATGCACCGGCACCGTGGGGTGCATGTACAGCCGCAGCGTGTTGCACAGCTCGAGCATGGCGTCCACGTGGTACTCCGGCACGAACGCGAACAGCGACTCCGTGAACTCTGTCGGACCTGGCAACCGTTAGGTACCTACTTACTGCATTTTAATTGACAAGTGTGTAGTGCGGGCGGGCAGACAGAAAAGGTCAGGAGTTCTGCGTTCTGGTGAAGTTTCTGTTTTGTTAGCGCTCAGTGCATTCAAAATAACACAGGAGCCCTGTCCGCTCGCTGTCTGCCCGCACACATGTCATCATCTCATCACACGTCTTCTGCTGTGGGTGGAGTGGGGGCCTACCTATTGTTCGTGTTTCCATGCGCCGTCGCCATTTGAAAAATGTTCGTCCTCATTGGCAAGTAAGTATTGTGTGTGATAAAATATTTCACAAGTAATTTTTTAAATCTACATACGCGTCAGCGACGCGAAGCCATGCTTGGAGTGCTTGGCTAGCACAAGATTAATGACAAGTTACGTGAGATTAGTAATCAAACAAATCATTTAGATGATTTGGGTTTTGTCAGTAATTTAAAATTTACAAACGCAATCAATTAGCTCTACACTATATTATCATAACGTTGTTATGGGATGCTTTGTAATTTTAAAATAAGTAAATACTAGAGCTAACGTTCGCGATGCGCTAATGACATTTGAAATAATAAAATAACGTTTGTCCAATTTCTTGTCTACGATTTCTTGGCATAAAAACAGAGATATAATAAACTTTTATTGGATGTTCTAAAGTAAAATGCATAACTGCAAACTAACGATTTCTACTATGAGTAGATCCACAAAGGGGTGTTCTTGAATTCGGTGTTTGAGGACTGAAACAAAGTTACATCATAGGCTGAAACAAAGTCAAAAGAAAGAAGAATTGAATAAGCAAGAAAAATACGCGTGTTTTTTAGTGTGATGCGTTATTATTATTACTTCTAATTTTGAAATATGCTTTTAATTAATTAAATAACAAATTAGCAAACAATAAGTTAGAGTTACCTTTCGTTGGAGCTAGACGAGTATTGCAGCTGGAGGGACGCGTAGCTGTTGTCACCTAGGATGTAACTCTTCTCGGGCAGTATCTCCTTACTTGTGGCCTGATAACCATCATACATTTTATTACGCGACTCGAGATTGTTTGATAAATTTATAGTGCAAATTAGTAACATTATGACTTTAACTATAAAAATTAACTAGTTGGTACAATTGCATATTTTATACCTCCTACAGAAATATGTATCAATATAGAAAACTAAGTTTAATAGATAAATGTTTATTTCCTATAAATTTTATATAATACTCATGACAAGGGGTCTCTTTTTAAGTAGAAACTACCTGTATTAAGAGACTCCACAAGTTTAAGTAGGTAACTACTCGTGAATAGTCGCTGCATTAAAAGAAGTGAGGCATTAGAGAGCGTTTCGATCAAAGATTGGTAGAGGTGAATGTGTTTTTTAAGCACCATGGAATCCCTTTATTACTCGTTGCAAGTTGCTGCTTTTATTGGTTGTTAAAAACACATTTCTCACTACACATCTCTGGTAGAAACACATTTTATTCAGAAAAAAACTACTAGATCAAGTAACCAGCCTGCGTGTGAGCAGCATACTCTGGGTCAGAAGACATTCGCATGGAGTGCAGGGTGCCGGCGAAGTGCCTCGTCAGCTCAGCTTGCCTCGTCTTGGTCCAGATTGCACCGATCACCCACCCCATTTGCAGAGAGCCCGTTTCTAACTTCTCCTGAGGGACGATGAGTTAGATATTGTTATTAGGATGATATTGTCCAGTTTACAAACCTTTGATTCTTAGTGGCATTGGGCAGAGCAACATAGCTTGAAGAACAAATCAGTGATTGCTGCAGATAGAAAGTCAATGGGAAGGCTGACCCCACACAAGGTATGTAACGGTAGCAGGAATACACCGTATGAGAGTAGCACAAAACCCGTCGTAAGGTCGCAAAGAGCAGTCGACGTATTTTGGCTGCGATGATGATGATGTGTCCTACTAAAAGTAACTTCACAGTCCAAGATTCTACGGATCATAAAGCTCAGCCGACCACAGCTTCGTACGTGTTGAACTTTCCATCTCGTACTGTGCTACCACGCACAAGACCCTGTGCACCACGGTGAAACGTGCGCGCTGACCCGCATCCGTCCGTGATATCGCGGACTATGGAAAGCTACTTTAAGCAGCATGTCCAAAAGATCAACCTGATAAACAGCCCTGCTCCTCTCGAGCTCCAGCATCATCTTCTCGAGCAGCAGCCGGCGCACTTTCTCCTCGTCGTTCAGCTCGCCCACGCTGGCGGAGCTCAGCTCTGCGGAGACCGTCGCCATGCGGTGCTCCACGTCGTGCAGGCAATCTGCCATGTCTAGCTGGTTGTCGCGGACTTCGCAGAGCTGGGCGATTAATAAGGCAAATGTATACGCAACAAACCACACTTCAGAGTTACTTGAGTTGCCCTAAGGCTGACATTCAAAGTCAGTGTTAGGTGGCTGTAGGCTTACCGTGTACTGATTATCCTGGTTCGAGCCAGTCGTATAATTCACCATCTCGAAGGTAAAACTCAATTAACTATATCAATTTGGAGCGGATAACGATTTAAAAGTAATATTTTGACTCTTTGAGTGCGAGTTCGAACGGCGACACGACTGTGAATGTCAACCTAAGGCACTTACAGAATCTTATAATTATACAAACAGCCAGTTCGCAGACTGGGAAACAAACAAAGATATTCATCATAACAATTTTCAACGCCCGCCAAAATCGAACCAGGACTACCTACGGAGGTACCTAGTTCATCAATCAGTATCTTAACCAAAAGACGTCCACTTCTGGACATAAGCCTCCCACGGATCGCTACAATTCGGTCTTGTGCGACCCTAATCCATTGAAGTTATCCGCTCCTTGTAGCAGGTCGTCTGATCTCACCTTGTTGTAGGTCGTTAATGCATTACTAATAGCATGTTACTGAAATCAAACGTGTCAAAAAAAATCTACTAACTTTCTCAGCGTGCTTGACGGCAGCTCCGTGGTAGAGCGCCAGTAACCCATCCAGGAGTCTCAGGTAGGCATTCCTATTGTCTATGGCACCAGCTCCGGGCATCATGGACCTCGTACCTTTGAGAGCCAGGGCAGTCTCGCCAGTATCCCTAAAGAACGCGTTCTCTTTTAAAGAAAAGCTAAGTTATTAGGTAGTAATCTACGTATACATACGAATGTTTGTCGAGTGGTCACGTTTTTCTACCAGTTTCATAAAAGGCATTTTCTTCACAAATGAGGTGAAATTTCATAAAAAAATGAAATATAATCGTCGTCGCAATGATAGTGCTAATTTATTTTACCGTACAGTAAATGAACTTGTTAAAACAGACATGGTTTTAAAAATCACTCTGACGATCTGATCGCAATTGGGGACGCGAATCCGCGCCAAGGTTAAACGCTTTATTTTCAATATTTTCGAGCACAAGGCTTTATCTCAACCTAAAGGTAAATAGCTATCTGAAATCTGAAAATACTCCGCAAATTCCCAATCTAGGTGCGACCTCGTTAATTCAACGCGACAATGTCCTCTCGGGGTGGCTCTTATCTTAATTGAATCTCAATTGCGCGCTACATCACGCCAGCAATCTGCTTTATCACGCGACAGTTCGTTGCAAAAACGTTTCCTGGCCAACTGCTAACTGTCAAATAAATACGGTCAGATTCCCAGGTGTGCTTTCTCTTTGTAAGAGGAATAGGTTACACGGATCCTAATTAAAGTGGAAATTGTAAAAATACTTGAATATAAACGAAGACTATCAGGCTATTATACAAGATAAAGTGCTGTGCTTAGAAAAGGCCACGGAAAAATGTATGCAAGAAAAAAGGGAAAAGTGCAGTTAATATTTAAAAAAAAAACTAGGTAAGTACTTCAAACAATTAAATTTAAAAACAAAATCTGATGTGTTTGTCACATACACCTGCCTGCAGACTTCTTAGAAGTTAAATACACATACGAAATAGGTTGAAATATTATGATACAGTGCGGAACAAAATGTAGAAATTAAAAAGTGGCATAACACTGGATGCAAATTCGAAAATGTGACAAATTACCATATAGTGTTGCCATTTTTTTATTTCTACATTTTTGTGCCAAGATATAGTTCATTGATTGCATTAAAATATCTTCTATCTACCTATATATGATCTAACCTGCTCGGCATAGGCATCATGGGCTGCTGCATGAACCTGGCCATAGAGGAGATGACCTGCGGCAGCGTGGCCAGGCCCGGAGACGCCGCGGTCATGTCGCTGACGCCCGTGTCCACGCCTCCGCCGCGGTTGTAGCTCGGCTCGAAGCTCTGGATGAAGGCGTTGTCTTCCCCAAGAATACTTACCAGGTCCGACCTGACATCAATACATAGTATTAAACAAAGTCGCTTCCCGTGTCCGTCCCTATGTATGCTTATATCTTTAAAACTATGCAACGGATTTTGATGTGTTTTTTTTTAAAGATAGAGTGTTTCAAGAGGAAGGTTTATATGTATAACATAATACATGCACAACATAGAAACAAGTAAGGTGGTACGAAGTTTGCCCGGTTATAGCTCCACATAGGCGTCATAAAAGGCGCCTAGAACACCCAAAGGACGTGCAGCAGCGCCCTTCCATGAAAAACATGACTTTGCTTGCTAATCTTGGCGACTATCGCAAACTATCCACTATATTTTTTTGTCATTGTAGCAATCTATGGGGAAGGCCCATATCCAACAGTGGACGTCTCTCGGCTGAAATGATCATGATCTAATAATATATTAGGTCTAGAAGAGAAATTGTATTATCATTTGTGTTCAGCCTTACAATATTGTTTTCACATCTGAAATTCACTTCAATATTGTTAACATTGTAATTTGACGTTTGACGCTTACAATGACGGCAGATTTGACGAATATAGATAGAAACTGTAAATAAGCTAGGCACCTCAAAGTCCTCACAAGAAATGGCAGCACTCCGCCGAGTCGGTCCACGTTGTAGAAGTCCAGTTCTCCGTCGATGAAGGTCTTCGTTGGTATGTGTGGCTGCAGATGGCTAAAAAGTTTTAGAACTAATAAGCATTTAGAGGCACTTTTTAATTGAATGAGTTGAGACGCAACGCACTCGATGAAAATACTTTTAATTCGAGGTTGAAACTATACATAGGTTAAGCACACCTATTAGGCAGCGTACTAGAGCTGATATAGTTTTATTTAGGAGTAGGCGCACAGTAAGTAAGCCATTAGCTACGGCCACTGAATGCCCCAACAACAAACTGTGATAAGTTTTTCCGTACATTTTGTATAGCATCGGTGCAAAACGAGCGTTAGAGTGACCGCGTTGTGGCTACAAGTTGCGGTTAGCCCGGCGTTTTGCCACTTTCTAACAGCGGCTGCTATTGGTTTTTGTGTCAAATGGATTGCCAGATCCTTTGTGGTCGCGCAAGTGGTCACGACTAGTGAGCATGACCACCCGCTTTAAAAGTTGATAGAATAAATCGCCTCTTCATTACCTCGACATTCCCAAGGGATTCTCATTCCACAGCCTGAGGACGGCTGTCAGAAGGCGCGCGTGGCAGCACCACGATATCGCTGGCGAGTTGCGAGATATGTTGAACAAGCGCTGAGGGAAGAAACTCAATTTTTATTTTACTACTGTTTGATGATCTCACTAAAAATTTCGGGTTCAACGGCCAGTGGAAAGGGTTAAGTGCCTTCCGATGGTTAAGTAGGTTGTGTGTTTTTTATTCAGCACCCTACGCTAGTGTAGTTAGAATGCCTATAACTCCACAATATGATAAACCATAAGGATAAAAAAAACATAAGATTGAAGACATTACATAATAATTTAAAAACACCCTTGTAGGACCCATCCCGTAGTGAAAGTGTTTTTCTATTCTATTCTATATGTACAATGTTAGTTAGGTAATATTTAGCCAAATATCTAACCATATCTAAAATACAGTTGTCCATGATGTAGCGGCGGAACTTCTCGAGGAAGATCTTCCTGGTCGACGGCACCATGTTGGTCCCATCCGAGTTATCTAGTAGCATCATTATAAACTCCACCTGTTTTACCATATGTGATACAATTTTAATTAATATTATAGATTTACTAAAATGCTGAACCGATGTGGATACAACTTAGTAAGTAGGTAGCTAGAACCACGAGACGGACATAGGATACTTTTTATCTCTAAAATCCCACGGAAATGGAAAAAAATTGATTTTGAATGTTGAAGGGATTTGTAAGGGCGTGCTGTGGGGCGCGCTACCAAAAACCACCGTCGCAATATGAACACAGTTGTGTTCTTCTCTTCGCTGTAAAATCATTGCGAAAGAGAGTAGAATCATTTGACAGAGGAGAGCTCGTTTGGGGGCCTCTCAAGGCGACTATTGTCGTAAGGCAAGCCAAACATTTGTTTGCCTGAGCCAATTGGTGGGCACCCTGAAGTACCTCGCCTCTCACAGTATCTATACCAATATTATAAAGAGGAAAGATTTGTTTGTTTGTTTGTTTGTTTGTAACGAATAGGCTCCGGAAATACTGAACCGATTTGAAAGATTCTTTCACTGGTAGGAAGCTACATTAACCCCGAGTGTCATAGGCTATATTAGATTTTCAAAAAAATTAGGGATCCTTACCTAAACTCAAATAATGTAACCCAAGGTGCAATATTTTTTCCGTTGTTTACATATTTTGACAGGTGGTTTGTTGTTGTTGTTTGTTTTTTATCAAGCCCATTCTGGGCAGGCAAAAGAACATAGTCTATAGAGCCAAGTCTTTTGTAGTATCTTATATTCTATGGCGTAACGAAGTAAGCCGGGAAAGCTCGTAGGATATACTTTACCAAATAAGGTAGCGTATCAATAGCGATTAGATTAGATGTAGTCTAATTGACTTTCAATAAGTGATATCTTGTATCCTATATTGAATAAATATTTATTTCATTTGATATTTGATTAGATTAAAATTTTCAAAATTACGTAAGTATGTATATAGCTAAATATATCAAATTTCAATAGGTATACGGTTTGTCTGCTCATTGTTCGAGATATCTTTTACCTGGATATTTTCCAAGGGCGCGACCGCCTTGCTGATTTTCTCGCAGTCCTGTCTGTACTGCGCCTCTACCGTTGAATCTTCTTGGTACGTCATCATAAGCTTTGATATTTTATCTGTTGCAATGTAAAGTGTATTTATAAAAAATATTACATGTTAAGTATAATTTACATTAGGTATATATACAGACATCTTCATTATAATCATTTCATCAGAAAGACTGCTGGACAAAGGCCTCCCCCGCACAACGCCATACCGACCGTTAAAAGCGTTACTTCGCTTGCGCAAATAATTTTTACATTCCTTCTAAATGGTAAAATTTTATCACTAGAGATTTAGGCTGTTAGTTGTCTGTCAGTCATTTGGTAAATATTTATTAACTAGTCGACCCGGCGAACTTCGTAGCGCCTAACCTTTTACCCCCTTACCACAAAAAAGTAAGACCGGTCTAAATCGCCAATTTGTATAACAAAATCGTGATTTAATCCTAGTCTAGTGATTTAAACCAGGTTTAACTCTTTTTGTGGTAAAGCCGTTACTATTTTGTGCATGTATTATACTTATAAACCTTCCTCTTGAATCACTGGTATCTATTATAAAAACCCGTATCAAAACCCGTTGCGTAGTTTTAAACATTTAAGCTTATATAGGGACAGGCGTGAAAAGCGGCTTACATATGTATTGATGGATTAATAACGTGCTAAAATAAAACTAAGTGAGATAAGTTACAAGAATAATATAAACAGGAATCCCGTTTATTTTAAGAACTTAGTTTAAAACCCACCTGGGCCGCTGGGCGTGAAGGCTGCGCGGTTTATTGTTCCCTTCTCCGCCATCTCTGCAATAAGAAATTGCTCTCGTGGTAGCTGTTTCGTGCGTCTACTGCCATCAGTTTCAGTTTGGCTATCTTACAAAATGATATTATAGCGTCTAGGTACTAAGTTACTAATAGGAAAGTACAACTTTTTAATTACTACCTACGACTTTTGCTCGAGGCTAACCGTATTATTCATAAAGATACAAGGAGTTTTACTGAAGGTCTACTTCTCTGGTTTATTGTATGGTAAATACTTGACATCCAGTCTAAATTGACATACGTCAAATAACTAAAATGCTTTTTAACTTTTTATTAATAACAGCTTAAATGTTTATATAAATTGTTATGATGATGATGATGTCCTCTTATCCCTCATCAGGGACATAGGGCTCTCAGTGAAGCTCGCCACTTGCTCCTGTCTTGGCACCTCCTCCATCTCGCCCCACGGTCAGAGTGTAGGAGCCTCTTGTTCCACCGTTATTATAAATTGTAGTAAGACCAAAAATTTATTTTTTATTTTTATTTATTTATTTTTTTCAAAGTATTATTTGAAATGGAATAAGTGAGCAACTTCGTACGGCCTTACAATTTATGTATACAATATTTTTTATAATAAATAGCCTTTGTGCTAGTCTGAATAGTAAGGAATAATCAGTAGCTATTATAGGTAAGCAGAAAAGAGTATGCTTATTTCCTAATCACCTTGTTTGCATAAAACCAAAACCCCTTACGAAAAACAAACAATAAGTTTGATGCAATTCGATAAGTACTTACCAGCAACCCTCGGGTCCGTCTCCCCGTAAACAGAAGTCGGCCTCTGCCACCACGGCTTCCTGATCACGGACTTCAGCACGCTGTCGTCTGGACACTTCACGTTCAGGAAGTTATCGAACCTGCGCAAAACGAACAACATTTAAAGTAAGATTATTAATTCCAGTCAGTAAATTACATTTACAGTGTTGCCTACCTACTAAATACCTACAAATGACATCACTACATAGTATAGAACAAAGTTGATTTCCGCGTCTGTCCCTATGTATGCTTAAATCTTTAAAACTATCCATCGGATTTTGATGCGTTTTTTTCGATTGATAGCGAGATTCAATAGGAAGGCATGTATAATACATGCGCATTATACAAAAAGGTTATGCGGTACGAAGTTCGCCGGGTCGTAAGTACAGTGGCGGACTAGGAGGCCGTAACAGATTTGTCTATGGTTTCGTCAGCCCTAGATTGTATTACCAAAGACCAAGAGCTATTTTGCAATACAGAAAAACCGGAAGTGTTACGCCGACCGTGTCCGCTACTGTACCTAATAAAATAAAGCATCACTTAATGTCTAAATCTATTGATTGCTGAACATTACTATTGTAGTGGGTAACCCTTTTTTGTATTAGAGACACAGAGAGAGTAGCTGCACTTGTAATTTTACTGACTGGAATAAATAATCGTACTTTAGGTACATTGTAGCAGCCAACACGGCACTACTGGCTATGTGGAGATCGCATCGACCTAATATACCAACTACATTTCAACATCAAAGTTTATATAATATTTAGTTTATTTGATTCCAAATTAATTTCCAATACCTTGGAAATTCAATCCCTGGTCAGTTACTCTTTGCACAGCCTAAAGCATGATGGTAAATATAATTTTTTGTGGATATCCTGCCGGATTTTTTTCAAACGTGATCATACTCAAAAATATGATCGAGATAAAAATTCAATAGGCGTCGCGGCCGTATAAAACAGGGAAATATTGGGTACCTTACATTGATGTGCAATTCGCCAAGTGTGCCAAGACTAAACTGCACTAAGAATGGTTTTGCGCAGCCAAGACAAAAAAAAACAACGAATTTCTTTTTCTAAATAAGAAACCCGCCTTTAATAAATTAACACATACATAAAGTGAGAACTACCTCTTTTCTGAAGTCAGTTTAAATAAGTACGAAAACCTTGTCGTAAATGTAACAAATACTTTTGTGAAAACCGCATCAAAATCGGTTCAGCCAATCTCAAGATAATCGCGGACAAACATACATACAGGCCAAACTGATAACCTCCTTTTTTGAAGTCCTTTAAAAATTAATATTAACCGATTACAGTTGCGCAGTATTATGCTCTCATACTAACGTGATCTTATTGAAAAACACATATTTGACGAGGCGATGCCTGGTCTCTCGATGCTGCATCAGACCGCAGAGCACGTAAACTCCCTCGATCTGCTGGGTAAACTGCAAGTCCTGGAAAAAAACTTTGCATGTTACTTGAAATAAGTTCCTGTAATTCAAAATAATAAACCTTCGAGACATGTCTTTTGAAGGATTCCGATGCACCATTAGCTATTAATTATAATAAATAAATAGAGCAAAAGCTACCTCCTACCATTATTATAAATGGTAAAGTTTGTGGGTTGCTTGTCCAGCTTTCACAAAAAAACTACGAATCGGAATTAGTATAATCACACTCATAGATCTAGTGTGCTCGAAACAAAAAGAGTAATAATACACCCAGACCGGTAAACAAACATCGATATTCATCATAACAATGCTGCACTAGGTGCTCTCTCGTCACAGTAGACATCACTGCCAACTGATGGCAGTAATGATACTGTCTAAAATGTATATTACAGGGCGTTACGAAGTTCACCAGTAGGTACAGCTATGTGCTTCTTTAACAAAGTCACGAACCGGCGATACCATGTCGAACAAGAGGCACTCTCTGACGATGCAGTGTTCCAGCACGTCGCACACGGCAGACTCGTCCAGGAAGGTCCAGAGGAAGTCCAGCATCATGCAGAGCCTCGGCTGTGGCTTAGCGAGGAATTTATTGCCAAGATTTTTCTAGAATGAAAGATTACTGAAGATAAGCTTTGCCTTTTCTCAGCTTGTTATTTGTTTACGCAGAGTTATTTTATTGTTAGGTTGTTTAAAAGGATACAAGCAAAGAAACCGCGCAGTTCAAATTTCGAAAACGTAATTTTCCTCACGTGGCATGACTGTTAAATGATCGTGTAACTTTTGTGCTATCACTCAACATTTAATAGAGATATAAGAGAGTGGACGTATTATAGTTATCGAACATGGGTCAAACCTCTGTGAACAACATTCATATGTGTTTTATTCTAATTTCGAGCATGATCAATATAGCAGCTTTAAACTAGGTGCGAGTTTTTAAATATTTTTATCAACAGATCTAAAACCGTAGTTATTTAATACCAAAGTAAGTCTTACAAACTGTTCTTCCCGACACTTGTTGTAGAAATCCAAAGCCGCAGGATCTGGCTGAACCGTCCTGGTCTTCAGGCCTAGAGCAGCCCGGATTCTCGGCATCAGCTCACCCACCACCACATATGAAACTCGCAGTACCGACCCCAGTTCTACCACCACCAGGCGTGTCAGCGACGTTAAGAAGGCCTGGAAATTGTTTTAATGCTTTCGATCCAAATATTTAAACATTGAGTTCCTTTCACGAAAGGTTTGAGCTCTTTTCTCGGCGTTCACCCCCACAACAACTCAGCAAAACTATCTCTTCCCTACGAGATTGATCCGCTAGATGTGTGTTGTATGTATCGATCTTAAGTCATGTACGTAAATATAATGATAATGATGTCGATATAATGTAGTTTTTGGAGCATTGGTGGACTTTCTTAATCAGATGTAGCGGCTACCAACTTAGATATCATTCAATAGTTGAGACGACCTCCGTATTAAATTGCATAATTTTGCTAACCAAATTGAAGTGGTTTACTGGTCTTATTGTTTCATAACGTGTAAAACTATGTACTAAAAGATAATAGTTTTAGTCAGGCGAACCTTCTTAGACATCCTCTTGAGCTCAGCGTTCTGGTTGACGTTGATAGTGTGGGGCGAGGCGCGGGGAGTGTAGACAGAGTCCCTACTGTGGATCCGCAGCGTCACCTCATCCTGTTGGTGCTCTGTCTTGTCGTGCTACGTACAGATTAGCAACAATAAGTTCTTTGCGTAACGTGTCACTTGATGATCATTAAATTAACAATTTAAAATGCCTGACGTTACTTCCAGTTTTGAAAATGAGTGAGAGAATCTTGGCGATGTTCTACAATACTCTTTAACAATGAGCCTACACACGCCAATTCTCTCTCGGACTCATGCGTGATTCTCCCTTAGGTTCTAGGGTGGCATGTCCTCCGAAGATGAAGTTATTAGTAACCTACTTTATCACCATAAAGTTAACGAAAATAACTAGTAACGGTTACTCCGAATGAAGAGAGAATTATTTATTGTGGCAATTATAAAAAAATATCAAAAAACGACATGAAAACTTACTTTGCTATTCTTAGCGGGCACAGCCGGCTTCAATAGCTCATCCAGCAGAGCATCGAGGGATCGGAACAGTATTGCTGCTCGGTTGATATCCTTGGATGGTGGCAACTGGAGAGGCTGGAAGCCTTCCACTGGAAACCTGATGAGAAAAAACAGTAAGTAGCTATTTGTTAAACACTTTTTAAAAGTTTAATATGACTTAGGAAAAAAAAACTGACGTTAGTGCTGGACTATCGGTCGCACGTAGCTATCTACGCAAACGTAGCTGTACCCGCGTAGCTAATCATCAGCGCTGCAGTATATGCTATTATTTCTTTGCATATACATATAAGTAGCTACGTCCGACCGATGTCAGCGCCGGCCGTCGGGCGAGGACTATTTACAGGCTAGAAGTAAGTAGACGAAATGAAGGAAGATTACTGTCATTGTCAAGCTTATTTTGATGATGAATTTATAATTAGTAATGATGAGCGTAGATTGTTATCGACTTGCGCTCAGGTTCCTGGGTTCGGGTTGTTAGGGCCGAACATAGACCGCGATGATCGCGGCGCGATCCTGTTAGGTATTGGTAAAATTATTATTGATGTTTGTTTCTTTGTAATCTGCATGTTTCTGTGATTTGCAATTTGTTTCTGAAGCCTTAAATAAATAGACTTATCTTGTTTAAGAGCTCTTCTTTAATTATTATCACAGTTGATCTAATCTTTAAAAAACCCTAGTAGGTACTTCATAGATTTTTTAAATGACTCACACGAATGGAACATGTCCAAAGTTTGCGTACAAATGCTCATGCATTGCCAGCGACACTGCAGGGAAGTAGGCGATGCCTGCACCATGCGCGATCTTGTCGAACGCCATACCCATAGACACACCGTTCCTACAGGACGTGGAGATATATTATTAGACCAGTAATTCTCAGTGGTCCAGGGGTCCACGGGCGACTCGACGGGGGTCTTAATTCTGCGTGGCAAAAACTTATCTATCCATCTAAATTTAAGGAACATGCAAAGGGATCATCGGAAACAGCAAAATTTGAAAGTTATTTAGGAGAAAAAAACTTTAGAGAACCACTGCTCTAGATATTCTTATTTTCATGAACATTAATAATATTTAAAGAAAAGAGAGAAATCATATGCTGGGTTGTTCACTTCACCAAGAAATCCCAAGACAGCAACCTGTGACAAATAATTATTACATATTTAATAGTTCAATTTTGTATTAAAAGTTTTTATTGTCTTATCAATATATAATTCACCTTCTGGTGTAGAAATACCGTTGTTTCATGTATCATGCTATATACATCGAGCATTCGTACAGTCAGTACAGGGGCCGTCTAGTATTGAAAAATAACTCTTGTTTTTTTGGTAATACAGTCAAGGGCGCATGAGACCATAGACAAATCTGTTACGCCGTCCTAGACCGCCACTGTACTTAGAATTGAGCATTCTGCAATTGAGCAACTGACCACAGTTACCCAGCTTATGATCCATGATTTGTAATATTTTGGACATATTGCTATACCTATAAAACTCCAAAGTTCCTCTATCCAGATCTATGCAGGATCCTATGACGTCACCGGGCAGCCAAGCGACCCCGTACTGCGCAGTGGCAACGTTCCACTTGCGCACGCGCCCGCCGTCGTACGCGTAGCTGGAGGCCGTGTCGCCGACCCCAGTGTCCATGGAGAAGGTGCATGCTGTGGTACACCACCCGATCTTATGAAGGCAAAGACAAATTATACATGTAGTATGGTATTGAGGGGCGAAACGGTGCGAAACTAGCGCCACTTCGATTAATTATTGATATCTTCTAAACCACGGCCGAAATAAAAAATATGCGCCTTTGACTTCCTAGATATCTTCCTTAGATTTAAGGCTCTGTTGTGTAGCGTTTAGGTTTCAAATAAAAGAAATGGTTTGTATCTTTGATTGTGGCGCTATCTTTGCACCGTCTCGCCCCTTAAATAGTTCATCATCTCGGGCGAAAGATGTAATTTGCTAGGCATAAGCCTCCTCCGCAGAACGCCATACCGACCCGTCATAAGTGACCCTCATCCAGCGAACTCCTGAAATCATTACCAGGTCTCTGCGTCCTGCGGTGCGCGATCGCCACCCAAAAACATTTCATCATCTGCGATCATCTGTTCTTCGAGCTAAGTGCTCTGCCCATTGGCACTTAAGTTTTGCAATTCAATACACTTAAATTTATAAGAGAACGTGACAAGTACGAACGACATACAACCATGTGGCAAAAAATTTAGATTAACTAAATTCAAGACATTTTTCCAAAGAATTCTATAAGACGTGTATCTTTCGATGTAGGAAAGACCGATTTATCACCCGGATCCCTGATCAGTCAATTTTCTAATTCTATAAAATATCTTTAAAGTGCTAGTAAAATTGAAAGCCTGCCGTCTTTCATAAAAAATAAGGGGGCGCAAATACTCTTTAATGCCTGAGTTTAAGCTTTAAGAGTTTTAATACCTGCATAATACCCTTAGTGCCAAGCTGCACCTCATACATCCACTTGCCGGCGAAGACGCAGGCCGTTCCTCGGATCGTGGCGAAACTTGACAGACCCTGAACGCTGACCCTCTCGTCTCCGACCAGAACCAAACGGCCCGTTCCTGAAGAAGTGTTGCATGTGTTAGAAACCAATCAATGCTTTCCGATCGATTGTCTTTCATTGGTATCAAGTCTTTATAGAGCTTTTTAGAGAAAATATCGTGTTTTCTTTGCTGCCTACGTAATCTGCTATATCATATTATTTTATTGTCATCAATATTAGTATAAAACCTTTATAAAACAAAGTAGCTTCTCGCGTCAGTTCCTATGTATGCTTATATCTTTAAAAATATGCAACGTATTTTGATGCAGTTGTTTTTAAAAGATAGAATGTTTCAAAATACATGCACAACATAGTAATAGGTAAGGCGATACGAGGTTCGCCGGGTCGACTCATAGGATTTAAGTAAATGTAGTAACGTAGTAACTACCTGTTGAAGCATCGAAGACGACTAACTTCGGCCCTATTCGGCCAGTCCTCTCATCCGTTGCATCGTTTATCGTCTGAAATAAAGCTTCATTTACATAGGTACGAATACAACCTCGTTTGATCAAACAACCTCCCTCACTATTTGTGTCAGATAAATAATACCTTCAAAGTACAATATTCGGTGATGGTACGTAGGTATATTAGGATCATGCACTTCAGTTCATTCATCGTGTGGCGGCGGCATAGAAAATAGCCACCTAAAAGGGTCGTAAAAGGGGAAATCCGTAGACGGGCAGCAGCGTCCTTCGTTTAGAAAAATTTCGAGCCATACCGCGATCGCCTTCCCGCCTGCCCAACGAGGCGCTTATAGCCACCCTTCCCCTCCTTCCAAAATGATTGTTCTTGTGACGATCTGAGACTTCTGTTAGGAGACCTATGTCTATCAATGAACGTATTTCGGCTGATATGATGCAATATACCTCTACTGGTGCAGGAGCGGCGTGCTTCCGAGCCTTACTGGTTTTGTGCGCTGTCATCTTCGTGTCCAGCATCTTGCCCAGGTTGTCCCTGACATGACTGATGTATTTATTTCGACTGAAAGAATCAAAGCAACTCCTAAGCCAGCTGCTGGCTTGCCAGCCAGTGTAACAGTTGACTAGAATGTAGTAGAAGATCTTTAATGAAAACCGGTCAAAACAATATTCTACTGTGATGTTAATGGTATAATTAGATCTAAAGTTTCCTAAACTAAGGAATATAGGTCAGAACTAAGGGTAGTTTAGGTACTATATGCAATGGAGGAAAGTGTCCGTTACTTTTTAAAATAACGATAATAATTTACTAACATCTTAGCCTAGACGTCCACTCCTGGACATTGGCCTCCCCTCACAGTTCACCACAATGAACGACCCACCGACCTAAAATACCCCTAAAACGACCCACCGACCAAATACAGCTAATAATATTAATGACGAATTAATATATTGGTCGGTGGGTCGTTTTATCCTTAGCGTATTTGGTTAGTAGGTCGTTTCGTCTAAGATAATGTTAAGTAATAAGTTTCCTCACAGCGTATGTCTATCTGTACTCTCCTTGATGACCATCTCGTTGCCAAAGATCCGCCGGACCGTCTCGTGCACCTCGCCCTTCTCCGACGAGCTCGAGCAGACCCCGAACATGGACCGGAGCACGTTCATCATTACACTACCTCCTCTACAACCTCGACGGTAAATAAATAGCTAACTATAATAAGAAAACAGAATTCTAAAGAAAGTGGAAGATAGGATATAAAATTGAAAAATATAAATCTATAAATTATGAGCAACAAAAACAAATTGTTTGTAAACAACCCATAGAGAAAAGTTGAAGAAATGTTACCGGGATTGTCCGGGCCATAGACATACTATTTCGCTAGTCCGGGCCGAGCTCTCCTCTCTGGCCGCACTGAATAGGCCGACCGACCAGATGCATGAACTTGATCAAATCAACTTCAATAAATCGCTATAAGCGATTAGGCCGCCCATTGCAATTAATGGATTTAATAATTTAAGACTAGGTATGATAAGTTTATTAAAAGCATGCAAAGCAATTTGACTTACTTTAATTTGACTGCTCCGTGGCTCAGTTGGCAGTGATGTGGACTGAGTAAGCGTGTGCACCCGGGTTCGATTCCCGGGCGGGGCGAATATTGATATGATGAATATTTATGTTTGTTTCCGGTCTGGGTGTGATGTTCGTCTCTGTGTGTGTTTTGGGCTCCCTAGATACAGGTTCTTCCTAGTTAGGGGCTCTGAGTGTGATGTGTTGTTATTATTATTATTATTAAACATTAATTGCTTAAATATTGCATTAAAATGTTTATCTGTATGTCTAGACCTGTGGTAATCAATAAAGATTCTAATTCTGATCATAAATTATAATAATCAATGCTTGTATATAACAAAGTCGCTTCCCGCGTTGGTCAGTCGATATATATGCTGAGATCTTTAAAATTACGCAACGGATTTTGATGCAATTTTTTTGATAGATAGAGAGATTCGAAAGGAAGGTTTATATGTATAATGCACAATATGACATGACCAGGTGGTGGCGGCATAGAATACTACCACCCCATCTCTTCTTGTGAGTGTCGTAAAAGGCGACTAAGGGAATTTCCGAGGGTCGGGCAGCAGCGGCCTTCGTTAAAGAATTAAAACAACCATTGTGTTTCTAGGCAATCTTTCAAAAACCTTATCTCAAAAAATCTTTGTTCCAATGTATAAACAGGCACAATTTATTCTTTGTAAGTAAGCATTTTTACTTATATACTTTATTTATATTATTTTATTCTCGTGGTCACATATACACACACACACACACATTCAGAAACATAATTTTGCTTTTATTTCATTTTTGTTAGGTTTAACTTGCATGTTATAGTTTTAATTTTTTTTTTTTTGCAGTAAAATTGCATGTTCTTAGTCTGTTTTTAGAGTTGCATGTAGATAGCTTGCTTATACAAAAGATCATCGTAAATAATAAAAATCCGTAATTGGCCTCAGTATTGTATAACTCTACTATTAAAATAAAATGTAATGTGCTGTGGATTTATTGTGAATAAAAATAAAATAAAAATAAAAACCATACTGCGATCGCTAATCGCTGCCAAGCGTGTCGATTACATTCCCTTCACAATGTTTGTCCTTATGACAATCTGTGTCTGTATGGAAGAACTATGTCCAGCAGTGGATACTGGTTGTAATGATGATGCACAAAATAATAGTAGGTTAGGCGGTCCAAAGTTCGCCGGGTAGACTAGTCTATCAGAAATCCAACAACCCAAACCCCAGAATCACAGAAATCATCCCCTTAGTGTTTCTATTTTCTCTATGCACCCAACCTACCTCATTTTGACATGTAGGGCATATTCCCAATTTTGTCAACACATCAACAACGAAGTTTTATTGTCATATCTCGCGCAAAAACGCGCAAATTTTTTGTTTTCTTTGCGTGTAATGTAAGGTATAGGTACAGTGATCATCAAAGAAAGCATAAAAGGTAAATTATTTAATATTACTAACTATAAAAATAAGATTAAGTACACAGCCTAGTACTTTAAAATATCTTCTGGTTAACCATAATGTCGGCTTAATGTGGGTCCGGCTCTTGAGCTAGTGCCTCTGCCTAACCCTTCGGGGAATAAAAGGCGTGAGATTATGTTATGTTATGTTAACCATAATGACCATAGCATACCACCTATTGGGTAACCTACCTATCCACTAGTCCGCAACCACATTACAACATTGTAGCACGTACAGTGGCGGACTAGGAGGCCTTACCTAACAGATTTGTCTATGGTTTCGTCAGCACTAGACTGTATTACCAAAGAACAAGAGCTATTTTCCAATACAGAAATACCGGAAGTGTTACGCCGACCGTGTCCGCCACTGTACAGTCAGGTGAAATAAAACTAAATGTTAACAGTTATCAACATTTAATTTAGTAATGTAGGAGATGGGTTTTTACATACGCGAATATATTAAAATTTTATTAAAAATGAAAAAAAATTAAATTCGCGCCATACCGATAGTTACCACCTTAAACCTCACCGCGTCGTGCGCACATAAACTGTGCATAGTTTAAATGCGTTTGAGGGAAAGAAAACGTTCGACCGAAGAGTCACTCAAGACAGGTCGTTGAGGCGCTTTATGGGAGGCCTATGTCCAGCAGTGGACGTCTTTTTTCTGAAATTATGATGATGTACACTATAAAAAAGTAATAAATGTCCAGATAGAAAATGTCCTCAAAATCGCTGCCACTACAGGGTACGGTGCCTTCTGCGTTACCTAGTTAGTTAGTGGGTTATAGTTAGTTACAGCTTAGTTCTAAAGTAAAGTTTAAACTAAAGTTATCTAAATCCTGTCCAACCTGTACCTCGTCCCTTCCCCGAGCAGCGAGGTACCCTTAACGGGTTTCCCTCGAGAAAAAAAGGTTACCTAAATCCCTAAAATACATTTTCTAGCCATAACAAACTTAACTTTGTTTTGACTATCCTTCCCTCATCATCCGAGGGAAGGCTGCGAAATGAGATAGAACAAAAATATTTTTACGCAAACATCCAAGGACCTTTTATTTATTATAGTTAAGTACTTTATGTGGGTCAAATAATTTATCTGAGATTCAGTGATGGCCCATTTTCATATCGATTATATTGGACCTATCTACGTTTTTATGTTCCTATGCTAGGTGTACGGCTAATGTTAATTGTGAGGATAATCTTTACGATTAGCCGTTTAATCTTCGAATGTTAATCGGATATTGTTTGTTTGAAATTAATCTTTTTAACTTTGTCCGGCTGTAATTACATTTTAAACCTTTTGTCGAATATTTTTTTAGACGTATCGTTACGGTTAAACTGCACATTACGAGGAAATTAATTAAATATAAGTATAATCATTTTAGATTATCGTTTATCGTACTGCACACAGGTAGGTATTTGCCGCAAATTGGCACGAATTCAGTTAAACTTTATACCAAGTCATCATTGCGCTGCGAAAAAAATGTAATCGCTAATAAATTTATCGATATCAAAGTGTTTTGATTGAACATCACTTTAGTTAGGCAGACAACCCTAGGCAAACAAGTCGTTATTTCTATCTAGTCTGTCTCCCACACAGGGCACCAGTAACCTTGTTTTTGCCTGAACAACATAGGTAGTCTGCAGGTTATTCTATTCTTAACTACCTAATATAGAGTATCTTTTGAATACCTTAGGGATGCCAGAGTCAAAATATGGTTAGTTTCAAAGTTACAACTAAACTCACATTGAATTTTTTAAAACTGTGCTAGCCTTGTATGGGGGTAACTCATCAAAAGAGTATATTCATTTGATAGTAAATAGACACCATCAAAATCATTTCAGACAATAGACGATCAGTGCTCGATTTGTTCTCAACGTTCTCAACAAGCATAAAATTATGTAAGCCGCTACAACATTTAAGTTTGTCTCTGTGTGTTATTTTCTATTTTAAACTAGAATTTCGCTGCGTTTCCGCGTTAATTTTATATATTTTTATATTGTTTTTAAGTCGGTTGGTAACGGCGAGCTTGTGATTTTCTTGTTGCCACACAAAAAAAAAAAGAAAGATCAAAAGAGAAAAGAGATCATGCACGCTGCCCGCTATTTTATTGCCTAATCTAGCTTTAAAGAGTTAATTTTCGTGCATGATTTAAAAATGTAATGAAGCCCAGCGTAAACAGAGGACCGTAAATATTCGTCACGTAACATTGCGCGCCTTGTAAACATCATTCGGATCTGTCGATTCTCCGTGAATTATATTTGTAAATGTTTGTAAACACTGGCTCTATTCTGGTATGTGTTCAAAATTCGGAAAATCGTTATCGTAACTGAAAAGAATGAAAAGAAACAATAATTAACTACTCTGATCCCATTTGGTTGCAGATCTTGCTTTCAAGTAAGGCAGCAGTTTCAGATTAATAAAGCGTAGCGGCGGTTTCCTACCTCTCTGGTATAAGGTTTATTACATGCAAATATAATTAAACTCCTTTCTTTGTATTGTAGTTACTATGTTACTATTTGATTTATTCTACGCCTAAGCAATATATTTGTTACTTAACATCAATATTTTTATTAAATAAAGTAACTTAATCAAGTTGTAAGACTTTTAAGATAAAAAAAAAATATTTTACTGTTTTCTAGAATAGGTACCGTAGACACGTAGGTCTGCAATGTAGCTTCGATAATTTTACGATTTTGACGGGAATGCCTGCTGGCTGCTGGCGGATTAAATGGGGACTGTGATTTATTGTTGGTTTAACTAGAGCTATTATTTTCAAACTAATGGTGATTGGAAAACAGAAGAAAAAGCTGTGCTTCTATTAAGTTATTTTTATACTTACTTATAACAACAGAAAATCGTTTTTACAATACGGTGTACTCCTACATAAAAAAAAAACTTTGTTGCCATCTAGCGTTATCGTTACAAGCTTAATATCAAATAGCAAGTAAACTTTTATCACCATTATTGCATCCCCTTTTATACTATAAGGTATTATAAGTCGAAGCCCATAATGAGCCTTAAAAGACGAGATCAATTCATTAAATAGAATTTAAATAGGTACTTACTTAGGTATTTAGGTATAATTTCTTTTATGTAGCATGTGTCATGCTCATATGTGTGTCTGAAAAGGTGACGACGGTAGCCTAGGGTCGCATCGCACTTATTAATATAGGATCAGCAGATGGTCATAGTCAATAAAAACACATCATAATCATGGCCTCTGATTTTAACGTCGTTCGACGTCCCTCTGCACTGACGTGACATGACGTGTCCTGAATTAACTCTACTATCTAGCTGCTAGATACAAGCACATTGAAGGCACTTGACTTTGTTTTGTTTCATTGATTGCTTTTTTAAACGTTTCTTTCGGTTTCCGCAGCTCAACAAGAAACAAGCTGAATATTGTTTTAAGATTTCGACCCATACCTAATGAGCTGAATTATCCATCCTTCGAATTATTATTGCCTTGTCATAAACACCCTTTATAAAACAGAAATGCTCAGTAACGATCAGGAGACATCTAAACCCGGGATGAGTTTTAAATCAAAACAAATCGCTCTCTTTACTTGAGAGATACGCGGACGCAAGATAAATGAAATGAGTAGAGAGGAGCCGTTTGTCGGGGAAACTATAAAATAGCTAAAAAAATATTATTAAATGGATAATCATCTACTATCTACATCAACTTATATATACATATATATAAAACTCTTCCGTTACTGACTGACTGACTGACTGACTGACTGACTGACTGACTGACTGACTGACTGACTGACTGACTGACTGACTGACAGACAACGCAGAGCCGAAACTACTGGGCGTACAAAGCTGAAATTTGGCATGTAGGTTCCTTAGGGAGTGTAGGTGAGCACTAAGAAAGGATTTCCTGAAATTCCCACGGGAACGGGAAAAAACGGGATTTTTATGTTTATGAGATGAAATCTGCGCGGGAAATACCGCGGGGCAGCCTCTAGTATACATATAAAAATGAATCGTGGTTCGTTAGTCTCGCTAAAACTCAAGAACGGGCTGGCCGATGTAGCTGATTTTGGTCTCAAAATGTTCGTAGTAGTCCAGGGAAGGTTAAAAAGGTGAGAAAATTTGTAAAAATTAAGGGTAAGTTAGCAAAAACAACAATTTAATATTTCATTATAAAATTGTAAGGCGCGGTGTGAAGTTCGCCGGGACAGCTAGTATATAAGAAGAAGAATAATTAGCACATCACACTCAGAGCCCCTAACTAGGAAGAACCTGTATCTAGCCATAATCAGCATCTTCAAGATTTTCAAAATGATGCTGCTGCCCGCGTTCTTTGAATGTTCTTTTAGTCATTCGTTACCTACTTAAATTATTAAATCAATATATATAAAACGCTTCCGTTACTGACTGACTGACTGACTGACAGACAACGCAGAGCCGAAACTACTGGGTGTAGCGGGCTGAAATTTTGCACGTAGGTTCCTTAGGGAGTGTAGGTGAGCACTAAGAAAGGATTTCCCGAAATTCCCATGGGTACGGGAAAAAATGGATTTTTGTGTTTATGAGAAATCTGCGTGAGTGAAACCGCGGGGCAGCCTCTAGTTAAGAATAAATTGTTTCAACGTACCTAAATGTTTTTTGCATTGCACATCACTATTATGACAGTGACTGAAGAAAGCTCTAAGCTGGATGAATAGGCTCCTAGGCTCTAAAATAAATAAAAGTTTGCTTAAATATTCCTTTCCTTTGACTGCTCCGTGGCTCAGTTGGCAGTGATGTGGACTGAGTAAGCGTGTGCACCCGGGTTCGACTAAATAAAAGGAAGATATCATAAATATTCAGATAAATACAGTTCAGTTGGTATTAATGTTGACTATGATTTTAGAGATCCGGATTTGATTCCCGGCGGGAGAAAACATTGTTATGGTGGAATTTGATGTTTGTTTCCTGGGTTGTATTTTTAATTAGTACCCTTTATAATTAACTAGTCGACCCGGCGAACTTCGTACCGCGTAAGCTATAACTATCTAGTGCTCGTATTATACTTATAAACCTACCTCTTAAATCACTCTATCTATTAAAAAAAACGCATCAAAATATGTTGCAATCGATAAAGTGATCCAAGAGAAAGATTTATAAGTATTATACATGAGCAGCATAGCAATAGGTTAGGCGGTACGAAGTTCGCCGGGTCGACTAGTTAATTATAAAGGGTACTAATTAAAAAAACAACCCAGGTAACACACATCAAATTCCACCTTATCAATGTTTTCTCCCGCCGGGAATCAAATCCGGATCTCTAAAATCATAGTCAACATTACTACCAACTGAACTGTATTTATCTGAATATTTATGATATCTTCCTTTCATTTAGTATTCAGGGCGCATTGTTATATGCTCGGCTGTCATTAGAGTGTGCAGAAAAGTAATATGAAAAGTAATGAGCGCATTCTTACACTGCGCTCTGCGGCCTCTGTTCTAGTATTTATTTCCAGCTAGGTATATCATACATACAGTATTACTACAGTTAGAAGACAAACATGATAGCTATTATACATTAAGCATGGTTAAAAAATATGTATAATCTAGATACGTTTTGAACTAATATAATAAAAAACAGCGAAAGCTTGTTTTTAGGGGGTCACTTTTCACAATTTTCTAATATGACTGCTCGACTGCTCCATAGCTCAGTTGGCAGTGATGTGGACTGAGACGCGTGTGCACCTGGGTTCGATCCCGGCGGAGTGAACATTGTTATGATGAATATCGATGTTTGTTTTCGGTCTGGCTGTAATGTTCGTCTCTGTATATGTTTCGGGCACCCTAGATACACGTTCTTCCTAGTTAGAGGCTTTTATCGTTTAGAGATACTAGAGAGAGAGTAGAGTGTCTACTCTAACCATGTTATTCATAAAAATTTAAAGAGCATTTTAGATATTTGATGTACGTCAATTTAGATTGGATCTCATGTATTTACCATACAACAAACCAGAGAAGTAGACCTCCAGCAAAGCTACTTCAAACCTACTGTATCGCTGTATGAATAATACGATAAGTGTACAACTCACACTCAATTAGACTAATCTATTTAATATTGATACCTTATTTCGTAAAGTATCCTATACTGATAGAGGCGAGGTAGTTCAGGGTGCCCACTAATTAGCTCACAAATGTTTGTCTAGATCTATCTATCTTTCAATTAACCTACCGAAATCTCAATAAAAATATTTACAGCAGTTAATATTTCAATATCGCGGATTAATAGTAAACAAAGAACTGTTGTTTATAAAAAAAAACGACTCATTTCTCAACAGAACGTTTATTTTGGAGTTCATTACGTAAACGGCCGCGGCCTTGCGATCGACAGACACTCAGATCAAAGTGCCGTAGGTGCGATCAAAGGCGACATCTGATGGTGACGTCAGAAGTGGGATAGTCTGGTATCGCTAATACAGGAGAAACTGTATTAGTCTTAGATACAGGCTATCATTATTGATATTATTATTTAGACTTAAAGTAAACAATAGAAGAAGAAATTGTAGAGTTTGTTACCCATTTCTTCTCTACTACGTTGTATAGAAACACTGGAGTACCTAATCATTTACAAAAAAATATATTTAATAAACATCAATTTAATTTTGTTTCCCGTTCTCTTGGAATAGTAAACGTTAGTGCACCTCAGAATCTATATTATTAATTTAAAGTCTCTATCTGAAGCAGTTGAGACTGTTCCTTATCTATCAGGCAAACATTTAGTAGATGAGTTTATGAATATGTATATATCTACCCTATTTATTACTTGTCGTTTTTCTCACATAGTGTCCTATAATTTTTCTTCTACGCTCTCTGCACCTACTCTCATTTACATTTTCCATTACTTTCTAAAGAATTTATCCTTATTTCTGAGCAACGCGAAGAATTTCCGCTTTCCTTAATAAAGCGTAAACTCTATTACGTGCCTGGAGAATTATAATATAGGAAAAATGTGCCTTTCACACACTACACGAATGAGCAACGTCAAGAAACGAAGCCGAGAATAGCGGCCGTATGGAGGCGCCAGAGAAATCCACCACCCCATCTCATCCTGGTATGGGTGTCGTAAAAAGTGACTAGTTAAACGTGCGAAGGACGGGGAGCAGCTCCTTTAAAAATTAAAACAACTATACTGCGATCACCAACCCGTCTGCTAAGCGTGGCGAACATCACTTCCCAAAAAAATTTTTTCGATCACCTTAATTGCCAAACGTATAATATATTTCATTCGGCCACGTTCGTTCAGTGTGTACAAGGCAAAGATTGCACGCAGCAGCTTTACGAGCGGTTCAAAGGAAAACTTTCAATATAACACACCCGGTGACAACGCTGCCCTGATAAAAACACCCCTTACTCAAAACGAGTTGTCTGAAACTCGCATCCTCGTAAATAGGTCGAATTTCCCAAATCCAGAATCGGGCAGAGTTTTCCATAGCCTACCTAAATGAGAAAGCATCTCGCTCTAGTCACATCAGTGGGATTATAGAGGCATTTCAGCTCGCAGGGTTGCCAAGCTCTAGCCACGCCTCCGGGGCTCTACCCCTGAAATTTTCATTCATTCCCGCATTTACGATCGAGCCCTCGCAGCGCGCGGGTGTCCCCCTAGTGACGGTGACGTGTCTTTAAATAATAAACATTGAATAAAATTGTTAGTGTTTGTCGTGATTTTGCACCATCTGTCGCATTTGGATAATAAGGTGAGAGTACTTTTGTATTTTTCTTTTGTTTGTTCTAAGTTTAAAAAAACTGTTGCACGTTTATTGTTACCTGGTCTGTCACGTTGGGAAAAAAACAAAAGGCTCGATTGTTGTAAATTAATTATATGGGTTCTAGAATTGTTGTTTTTATTATAAATTGAAATATTTCGTGTATTCGCCGGTACAGTTGCGTGAAGATTTAAATATAAATAAACTTATTAGCGTTTTCTATTAAACAAAAGAACTTGCATTATAAAATGAGAATACAGAAAACTAGACTGCATGCGGGCCGTCCATATGCGGGCATAAAATTTACAGGCGTTGACGAAAAATACTTCCGGAAATTTTTTGCTGATCCATCTTATCCTAAACTGTAGCACAAAAGTTTAACATGAACATTAATATTAGTTATTTTCAGTAAGTTGTTTTGTTTATTTATTAAATTCATTTTAAATTTTCCTTTTTTTTTAAAGTAAAATCTTTATAATCCTCAAAACGATTTTAAATAAAAAGAACGTAAACTTTTACCATGTGCTGTTATTTACCGTTTATTCAACTTTAATTTAGATTTCAATGTGTTGTTAAAAAAACAGAGTCAATAACAGCCACTTCATATTTTCATGGTTTAAAAAACAAAGAGTCATGATTTATAAAGCCGCATTAAAAATATTGTTAGCTTTAAAAAAAAAGTATAATATTACCCATTAAATTTAACCTAACTAAGAAATAATGCAAAAATAAACTTCAAAAATAGGCGCAAATAGAAATCTTTAAAAATAGAAGCCGTTCTCATAATCAATGGCAATTGAATTAAAGTCAAAAAGTTTGAGCGTAGCCAGAAAGCGCTTAGTTCCCAAAGGAATATGATCCTCACAAAGAGCTTTTGTTTAATAATGAATTATGAATTGTAGAAAAGTTACGTATAATATATAAGTACGTAATTAGCTAATAATACCTTTACTTCCTTGGTAATCTTGTTTGGTATTATAATTCTGAAAGTTATTGTTAGTACCTACCTCTATGACTATTTTAATATTATGGCACCGCGCAAATGGTAGTATTGTATGTTTTTTTTTAAGTTTCATATGCGTTATGCTAGTAGATACAATCAAAGTTGAGCGTTCAGTTAGCGGAAAATTTATCATTATTTTAATTGAATTAAAAACAGTTTCTTACATAAGCCCAGTGGAGCAAAAGTTGAACCTTTATAAGAGCATTTTACATTATGATGAATCGATTTTCTTCAGGCATTCTGTGAAATGTTTGACTTTTAGTTGTAGGCTATGAAGGTCAAAGATTTGAAAGTGTTATTAAAGTTATTATAAATTTTATAAAGTGTTTGCCTACAGTTAAAATTGTTTTGTAAATAGGTAATTAAAGGCGCTATTGACAGGCTAGACGTGTGGTAAACTGATGATAATCATGAAAGACTTCTACCACAGCATCACTCTATCGAACAGGTCGACTGAGCATCTTATCGGGAAGCTATTTTATAAATATTAAAATTTGTCAACCGAAATTTTTAGTAAGACAGCGTTTTTCTTCATCAGACTAGAAGTAGACTGTTAATTTCCACGGAAAAAAGTCCATACATACATTGTCGTTGCTATAGTACATATTTTGCAAATCTTTTCTTTGCTAAAAAACCCGTTTTACCCGAAACTCAATTGAAGGTTTCAAGAAAAATGATACTACATTTTTTTGTATCGTAGTCGGGGTAAGAATCAGCGTACACGGAGGCGGTAGGCAGAGACACGCCATGGCAAAGTGGCAACTACTCTACACTTTTTGGTTGCTTCAGCTGCTTGAAAATTACTCCATAATATGTATAGGACCCTAATCTACTTATTTATTTTGATTTTAAACATCCTGCCAAGAAAAAAATTATATGTGTGATAAATAAATAATTACCAGCGTAACATTAGAACAGGGTTAAGGGGCGAACGGGTGCAATACTAGCGCCAATTCGATAATTAAGAGATATTCCTCAAAAAATATTTCCTCCGCGACAGCTCGTCCTCCCTTAGTTGGTCCTTAAATAAAAGATGTAAAATAATACATAACTAATTGGCATTAAATTCATGGTAATTACATCACAGGCTAGGCTGGGCTACATTTCACGCCATGATTGTGCTGTCGTGTGCAAAATCTCAAAAGAGAATTACACACAAAAAGAACCGGGACTCAGTGTCGATCTTCATTTTGTGAGAAGACGTGATACGGTAAAGTCGTTGTATACATATTTATAAAGGCGTCCTCAGTGTCAGGGGCGGCCGATCGATTCAGCAGCCTTCCATTATTTATTGCGCTATTCTGATCTCCACCTGTTTTTCCTTGAAAACTGCGCTCGTTTATTAAAAACTAGTCGACCCGACGAACTTTGTATTGCCTAACCTATTAGCATGTTGTGCATGTTTTATACTTATTAACCTTTCTCTTGAATCGATCTATCGATTAAAAAAAGCCGCATCAACTTACGTTGCGTATTTTTGAAGATATAAGCATACATAGCGACAGACAGACGCGGAAAGCGACTTTGTATTAACCTATGTATTTTTAATTTTCTGTAACTAGTCGGCCCGGCGAATTTCGTACCACCTAACCTATTAACTATTTTGTGCACGTTTTATACGTATTATTAATATAATTCCTCTTGAATCAGTCTATGTATTAAAAAAAGGCATCAAAATCCGTTACATAATCTTTATGGACAGAAGCGGGAAGCGACTTTGTTTTATACTATGTACTAGTCGACCTGGCGAACTACGCACCGCCTAACCTATTACTATTTTGTCCATGTATTATCCTTATAAGGCTTTCTCTTGAATCACTCTATCTATTAAAAAAAACCGCATCAAAATCCGTTGCGTAGTTTTAAAGATTTAAGCATACATAGGGACAGACGCGGAAAGCGACTTTATTTTATACTATGTATTGATGATGATTGATTATCGTCTCCTGATTTTCAATACTTGCTGTTCAGGGACAATAATGCCCAAACCGGTTAAAGATAGGTATGATCACATAAGCTTCTTCTTAAGAATGACCATCCTCAATAACGCTTATTTATGCATTGAACGAAACCTACACGTGCAATTTAAATTTAAAAATTCCCGCACGTTCTAGACCAAGTTCGATTCGCGACGGAAATAGCCTGATTTATTCTGTTAAATTTCAGAGTTGGCATTCGGAATAACAACTCCCTTTAACAATTCACAGGCCCTCGTGACGCGGCTGTGTGCTGGCTGATGCCAGAAGCTATACCCGATTTTAATTCCATTTCAAAGTTTTATTTTTATCGTCAATAATTAAAAAAACTCTAATTTCAATATTATTTTATATTAGTGTTATCCTGCGAAGCATACTGTCTTGCTGTGCTCGTATCGTTCAGTACATGTGTCTGTCGCTATCCGGTATCCGGCCAGGCGACGGTTTCGATACACGATAATAAAATTACCGAGCTACCCATACTCATAAAGTTTATTGGAAATATGAGGCTGTGGTTTATTGATTTTGTATCAAGCTACGTTTTTTATGATCCGAGTAAGCTGGATTTTATTTAAGAGCCCATATAATAAAGCTAGCTTTGCCGTCATTTATTTTTATATAATTTGGGGTTTATTATAAAGGTTCTTTTTCTAGTAAACGTATAAAGTCAATGGTTTTCGACGTTATCGGTGCGAATATCTCAATTTAACTTTTCGTAAGAAGGTACTTACTATAACAATTTTCACACAATAAAGTTTTTTAAGTTGTCAAGTCATAAAATTTGCATAAGTAATTCTTAAATAATTAAAATGTATTTTATACCCGTGGAAATAGAGGAATATTTACAACACAATAAAGATGTGTGAATAATTTCAATAAGTGCAGAAAAAAAAAGGCGACAGGCGGACGTACAGATACAGACTAGGATGGCGAAACAATTCAGATATTTTTTTTTTTTGCAAAATAGCTCTTACACATACATACATACATACATAACGTCACGCCTGTATCCCATCGGGGTAGGCAGAGACAATTGATTTCCACTTGCTACGATCCTGGCACACTTCTTTCGCTTCTTCTACGGTCATAAGCCTTTTTGATACCCGCACGTCGGTTTCGTGAACTCTTCATGCTCTTGTTCTTTGATATTACAGTTTAGGTCGCACGAGACCAAAGACTAATCTGTTACACCGTCCTAGACTGCCACTGTACTAAACTGACAATAGATAGGTACAACACTAAACTAAAAACTGTTTATTTTATATTTACTAGTAGCAACTTATATATAACTAGTCTACTTGGCGAACTTCGTACTGCCTAACTTATTACTATTTTGTGCATGTATTATACTTATAAACCTTCCTCTTGAATCACTCTATCTATGAAAAAAACCGCATCGAAATCCGTTGTGTTCTTTCAAAGATTTAAGCATACATAGGGACAGACGCAGAAAGCGACTTTATTTTATACTATGAATTGATTTATACTATGTATTGATGATATTGATGGAGTAAATTTTCCTTCTCCCTGCTGTACTAGTAGCTATGAATTTCTGAAACATGGATGAATTTCCATGAAATCGATTTCGAGACCAACGCAAACTAATAAACTAGTTTGTAGCCAAAACAAAACTTAGTTTCTAGTCCGCCGCAATGTGGCCAAGTCTCGCCAAACTTTATGAGCTGTCAGTGCGCCGCCATCCACGCGTAACTAAAGTTTCAGTTGTTTGAGAACTTAGGGCACCCTTTGGTTGCTTTGTTGTACTAATCGATCGTAATTAATATGTATGTTAAGTAACTAATTGCTTTGTGTAAAAGTATTAAAAATGTTCGAGACGAGATAATAAAAAAAAATACTTTCTTCAAGTTCCCAATGATTTACACAATAGGTCAAACCTCTTGAGTGAGAATTTGGAACGTAGTCCTTAGGGATGGAAAGGACGGAAATTCTGAAATGTAGGAAAGCAAAAATTATCTTGTATGGAGTAAAATCTTTTGGGTTTGGTTAGAATTGAAAATACAAAGTGCGTTTATCATTTGTGAACATAAAAAACATACACCATTATAGCTTCAACAGAAAAATATTGTAAAAAGAACTGTGTTTTAGGTACCAGCTATAATGAGCATTAAACCGAACTAAAACTACATTAGCTACAACGATTATACTGTAACCTGCACAGACTAGAAAATGGCATAAATGTGAACTAAAACTAAAACGGCATATAAAATAACATAGAAAGAAAATAAGATCAGAGCGGTAATCCCTCGAATAACGAAAATGGATGTTTATGTTAATACACTTTATATCCGGGCGGGCTTTGGAGGATTTCGGATCCGGGTGGGAAAATCAGACGAGAACAATGAAAGCCTTAATTGAACTATCTACTTGTCCTTTTCAAAAAATACTAGCCGACCCAGCAGAGGTTACAAATCATATTCAAACTTTACAATGAAATAATTCATAATTTTGCCAGGTATGGCGCGACACAAAAATCTAGAAATAAAAAGGTGGCAACACTGTATGGAAATATTACAAAACTCGACAAATTTCCATACAGTGTTGCCACTTTTTTATTTCTAGATTTTTGTGTCGCAGTATACATAATTATAACTCAGTCAGTTAATATTTTTAGGCTCAACTTATAGTATACAAACTCCATTGTTGATGAATATACTGTATTCTGAGTCCGTCAAGTAAAGTTGTGCTAGGTACTTAAGCCAGCTTAGGCCAGGCTGGGCTAAGCCGACTTAGCCGCTGTAATGACCTGGACTGGCTCAGCTCAGTTGCCTTATAACGTGGAGGGTTTTGCTAATACTGAGCCTTAATCACATAGTTTCGTAATTTAGAAGTTAAATGATTTTCAGATATTTTTTATTACAAGTATTAATTTTAGTCCTTTGAAACCGGAGGAGACCTGTAATTCAGGAATATATTTTACAATCTTACACTATATCTATTATAATTGTACGCTTTTCGGATCCGCCATCGCCATTTCCCTTCGAACTTAAAAAAATAAAATTCCCTTAAATTTTTAGGATGAAGTTCTTTCTGTTTCGCAGCCTTAAAAACTTACAAAAGATAATTTTTGGGCACGAATGTGAAAATAAACTAATTGTACATGATACATAGTACTAATAAGGTACATTTTTTTTTATCCCACGTTTACACAAATATAAATTGGTAGGTTTGCTTTATGTATAAGTAGGCAGAGTCTCCAACAATATTTGAGTAAAAAAAGTTTTGTTCGAATTAACGTTCCTATTATTCACAAAGACAGAAACTTCCAACAAAAATTAAAGCTATTAATAACAAGGACCGTTCAAACTCACCCCAAAACTTTAACCAATTAAGTCAAGAGCGAGTTGGTCGTGCTTCAACTGTGGGAACATTCCATCGTGTTGGTTTGAGAAAACGTTTTATTATTTAGCTAAAATTACTGTCTCGATAAAAAATATAATAATAATAATAATAATAAAGCCTTTTATTTCCAAATTATGCTCTTTACACAAATATTTAAAAAAATAATTTAACACATGCATATTAAAATATAATACATAATAATTATTTGATTAGATTACATACATGCACTTACTATTATAAAATAATTATTTAAATATGATTATTACCGAGAGTTTTTATACATCATTAATTACACATCTATTTTTGACTGTTTTATTTAAAGTAAAAACTCGGTTTTGTAATTTTCACCTTATGCGATAGTAAGTAAATTCATAATTAATTAAATTAAAATTAATTCACATGCTCTGTTAACTACTTAATTTAAACAATTAAGTTAGTATCTTTATTATTTTAAGTTCGAATCATTTATATATTTATTTATATATATAATAGTACCTTGTATGTACTATATACATATTTTAAAGTAAAGAAAATTTTAAATTATTAAGTTAAGTTATAAGTTATAGTTAATTATTATTATTATTTAGTATTTTGCATGTATATTATTATAATGTATTTAATTTACGATTGTTTATCGTTGTTTTTGGATACCCATTTGCGGGTAAAGGCCTCCTCCATCTTGTACCATTTTTCTCTATCTTGTGCGAGTCTTGTCCAGGTAGAGCCTGCCGTAGCTACGATGTCGTCGCTCCATCGGCGTCGTGGTCTTCCAGGCAGTCTTTTTGCTTCACGTGGGATCCAGTATAGTACTTTTGCACTCCATCGATTATCCTGTGCCCTAGCTGCATGCCCTGCCCACTTCCATTTCAGCTTGCAAATAAGTTCTGCTGCGTCTATTACATTCGTGATTTTTCTGATTTCTTTGTTCTTTTTTCTGTCTTTTAATTTAAAACCAAGCATGCTTCTTTCCATAGATCTCTGGCAAACTTGTATTTTATTAATTATGTCAATAGTCAGTGCCCACGTTTGGCAGCCATATAGAAGGGTTGGCAACACTATAGTGTCCATCGCTTTTTTCTTCAGACGTACTGGAATACTCGATTTGAAGACTTCTTTCAAAGACCAATATTTTTGCCAGGCCTTTTTTATTCTTTTATTCACTTCTAGTGAAGTTATATCGTTAAAGCTTATATGTTGTCCTAAGTATACATAACTATCAACATATTCGATTATTTTTCCTTCAATGTGAATTGGTACTTTTGTTCCATTTGTCATAAGACATGTCTTTGCTGCATTCATGTGTAGACCGCACCTTTGACTTTCTCTATTGAGGTTTTGTATCATTTTTTCCAAGTCGTTATTGTCATCACTTAACAGAACTATGTCATCGGCAAATCGAAGGTGACTCAGATATTCGCCGTCAATTTTTATTCCCTTTTCTTCCCAATTTATTTGTCTGAAGATATGTTCCAGGACTGCATTAAATAATTTTGGCGAGACAGGATCTCCGTGTCTGACTCCGTTTTTAATATCGAATGGCTCTCCTTTCTTTTCTAGCTTTATCTTTGCTTTACACTTCCAATATATTTCTTTGAGAATTTTGATGTATTTTGTTTCGACTCCTTGTTCTGTGAGTGAGAGCCAAAGCGCGTTGTGTGATATAGAGTCAAACGCTTTGGAATAATCAATGAACGCTACATATAGTTTTTTATTGAATTCATTATATTTTTCTATAATCTGCGTGACTGTAAATGTATGGTCCGTGGTAGAGTATCCCGCTCTAAAGCCTGCTTGCTCTCTTGGTTGCTGTTCGTCTAGAGTTTTTGAAATTCGTCTTAAAATTGTACTGGTAAATACTTTATAAATTGTCTGCAGTAAACTGATCGGTCTATAATTTCCTAAATCCATCGGGTCTCCCTTCTTGTAGAGCAAAGTAATTACTGCTGTTTCCCACTCTGTGGGTATTTTTTCTTCTAAAAGTATTCGATTGAAGAGCGCCGTCAGGGCAGGTGTTAGTGGCTCTACAATAGCTTTTATCACATCGTTTGAAATTTGGTCTTCTCCGGGGCTCTTCATTGATTTTAACATATTAATAGAGTGCTTTATTTCATTCTCCATAAACTGCGGGACGCTGTCATTTGGTAAGTTCTTATTACTTTGTTCGTAATTCCCACCTTCAGAGTTTCCATATAGCTTACTGTAGTATTCAGATGCAGATATAATAAGCTCGTTTCGGTTTGTAAGTATTTTGTGCCCTTCTTTAAGAGCCGGTACCCATGTTTTGTTTTTGTTAAGTCTTTTGAATGCTCTTTTAACCGATGTCCTTTTTTCTAACTCTTCTTCTATGATTTTATATCTGTAAATTTTGTTATTCGCTTTTATTTTCTTTTTTATGATTTTGTAAAGATGTGATAGTCTTTTCTTCTGTTCTTGTGTTTTATGATTTTTTTCTTTTAGTATTTTGCGCTCTTCAATTAGATTCTTTATGTGTTTGCTTATTTCGTGTTTATTTTGTTTTTTAATATTTGGGAGTGTGTCAGTGCAGTTTTTAATAGTCTTTATCATGTTCGTATACGAATCTTCAATATTTGTTATTTCCAGCTGTTTAATTTTTTCGGTGAAAGTATGTTCTAGATATTTTTTATCTGCGGGTGTTATCCCAGTTGTATCTCTGTTTCCAATTTGTTTCCTGGAGGATAGTTTTTTAGTGCTTAAATGCAGTGTTGCTCTCACAAGTCTGTGGTCAGAAGGATATGCTATATTTAGTACTTCAATATTAAATATATTGTGTTTTTCCCTTGTAAGAATAAAGTCTATTTCATTACGTGTAACGCCGTCTGGGTGAAGCCAGGTCCATCTGCTTTGTGGTTTCTTTTTGAAATGAGAGTTTGCTATATATAACTCTAGTTCGTGGCATATTTGTATTAATGTCTCTCCTCTCTCATTTCTTTTACCATATCCCCATTTACCCATAACATTAAGGTCCTGTTTTGTAGGTTTTCCAATTTTTGAGTTGAAATCTCCAATAACAAGAGCTCTTTTACCCACGCCTTCAAGAGCAGATCGAATATCTTGATAAAACTTTTCGAGCATTTCTTCGGATGCTTTCTTAGTTGGTGCGTAGCACTGTATTATATGGTAGGTTTGATTATTGAGTTTAATATCTAGTCTGATTACTCTGTCCGATATTGTTTTTATATCCAATATGTTATTTTTAAGCTCTTTCTTGATAAGAAATCCAACTCCATTTCTACCTGATTTTTCACCATAGTGGATTAAAATATATTCTTCTGTCTCTATTATTTCCTGGCCCGCCATTCCTACCTCACTTATGCCAATTATATGCCATTTGATATTTTTAAGGGTGTGCTCTAACTCAATTAGTCTGTTCTTTGCGACAAGCGATCTCACATTCAGTGTGCAGATGTACAATATACTATCATTTTTGTTCTTTTCTTTTGTATTTTTTACTTTTGCATTTTTTATGTCATTTCTGATGGAGGGTTGTGGTCTACTCATCCCACGGGGACCAGCCGGGTTGGGAGAGGTATTTAATAATTTATTTTTAATGGTTGTTTCGTCTTTCCGGTTCTCGTTTGATCTGTTATTTATTTGTTTTTGTAGAGGGGCCTTAGTTCTTTGCTATTCCTGCGTTCTTTTATACAATTCATCACGATTTTCTTCCAGTTCGGAATTTTGTTGTGTCTTAAAGTATGATTTCATGGTTTTGTTTTTCTTCGTTAGCTGTTTGTTGGTGTTGGTGTATTCGTTTTCTATTTGTTGTGGCGATTCGGAAAGGTTCCTTTTAGACTGGCGGCGTTGGTTGACATTTTTTAGAATTATGATTTTATCATACTTTATGACAGCATTTTTCCCTTGCTCTATTTCTTTTTCTAGCTCTCCCTTTAATTGTTTTCTTTTCTTTAGTACTTCAGGTGGGAAATCTTCTTTGATATAATATGTAGAGTCCTCTACATTTTTCTTGTTTCTAAGTATCTCTATCTTCTTGGACATAGTCGTAAAAGTTACCGCAACCGGTCTGACTCTATTTCCTTCTTTTCTTCCTATTCTTCTAACTGTATCGATTTCTGAAGCACCGCAAGAAATTTAAAAATTTTCGTTTATAATTGTTTTTATTATTAATACGAGAGCGTTGTAGGTATTTAACAAGTATAAAAAATATATACTTGTTAAATACCTTTGGGACCTAATGTCTTCTATACCTAATATCTTAATTATTAAAAAATGTTCACGACTAGAAATTAACTTTCACGGTTAAAATTAAATAATGAATCAATTAATAATTGGATACCTAAAATGTAGGGATTTAAAGAGTTAACCTCTCGGTTTCTTCGGTGCGCCTCGCTAAATGTGCTCTGGGCCTAATACTTTATAGTGAACGTATACGTCAATAGTTATAAATTTGTAATAATTTGTCAGGACGGTGAAGCGTAGTATCACATCGGTAGATAAAATAAGCCTTGTATTGGGTACTTAATAGAGCTCAGTTAAACCTTACAAGTTGAACTTCCTGAACCAATAAGACCCGCAACAAAACTACTTTGTTGAAGCTTACTTACTTAAACAGTTAAATAAAAGTTGGGTCTTCGTGTTTATGATTTAGTAGAATGACCCTTTCAAGTTAAGTAGGGGCGGCCCCTGACCTGTTTCCGGAGGGAGACACTGGAATGACGGTTCTGCTAAATTATTTTTTGTTTTTTTTTATTTTGTTACTTCCGTAATTATTGGTTTTAAATGTCTGCCTTATTTTACGCTCAATTATCATAATTTCAACAGAAAAAATACAATTGGTGGCAGGACATTATGTCTCCTACACAGATCGCCACAATGACCTATTTGTGTGACCGCTCATTTAGTGCATTTTCGCAACATTTATCGAGTTGTTTATAGGTTCAATCGTGTGGTCTGAATTATGACTACCTATGTGTTGCAGTTGAGTAGCGATATCGTTGATCCCTGGGTTCGATTTCCGGGCTAGACCAACATTGAAACAGGGATATTTTGATATATTTTTCACAAATAAAAGTGACGCACTGCGTTTTATTAATCTTTATTTTTTCATTTGTTTCAGATGAGATAACTTCAAGGATAACCGTTACAAAAGCAACACCACTTACATTATATTCTTACTAAATACATTATTTATTCATTCAATAAGATAAAGTTTATATTTACAACAAAGAAAAAATTTAACTCATAAAAATTATTATTGACAATAATCAAAGCCAAATATTTTACCAAAAATCTTTTAAAATTAATACTTTGTGAACAAGTGTTGGGCATAGTTTTTATAAAGTAGCTATATCGATATCGAGAAAATGAGTATCGACTCGACGTCGTCAGCCATGCGGCTGAACATAGAGAGGGCGACTAATTTCATGCGGCAGTTCAGAGATCCGGACTCCAGGGAGCTGAAGAAACTGTCGGCCAATCAGTTTATGGAGGTGTGGAGCCACTACGACAAGGATGGTAAGTTTTTTTTCTAAAAACATATTTACAAAATCTAATTTTGAAGAAGTAAATTCTATTTAGTATTTTTAAAGTATCTAAATTTTGTTATTTATTTGTCTTCATGACTGAAACAGGACAGGACCCTACCCTTTACCCTTTTAAGGCAACTAAAAGTTTAGCTAAGAAAATTTCGTTTTCCTGAATTCTTATAAAGACTAAGATAAAGAAAGTAGGAGGTAGGTTTTTAGAAAACGGAAACCCCTATTTGGTAAAGTGCGTCCTAAATAATACCAGCCTTGCAAAATATATTTCGCATTAAGTTACATAAACGAGCTGAAACATCACCGATTTTAAATACGATAATGTTCCCTCTTGGGCGACCGCAGACCATTACTAATTCAGCCGTTTCAATTAAGGTTTTATACAAAACCGAACTTGAAAGCGAGTCCCTTATATCGACAATACTCCACCTTACGAAAAGGTTATGTCAACGACCCAAATATTATGTTTATTTAAAAGTATTTTTATATTGTTTGTTATAATAAAGAATGTCTGAGTTGCAAATCCCTGTGAACGTGTGCCTACTGCGCTACGCTTTTACCGTTAGCTAGATAAGAGATTGGTTCTCGATTCCGCCGCGCTGCCAAAGGCGGCGTGATCGGCAGTTCAGTATTTTGACACGTACGAGCAGCACACACACCTTCGCACTATTTCAACCAGCAATTTAAACGCTAAATCCTGTGTTATTATTTCTACAAATAACCATCGCCAACAAATGGTCCTACGAGCGGATCTGAAATAAGGAAATAATGTTTAATACTCCACCTGCTTCAACCTCTGCCGCCGCCGCCGCCGCCGCCGCCGCCGCCGCCGCCGCGTCATCGCGACCGGTTTATGGTGTTCGCACTCGCAGCGCAGCCCTGAAAGAAAAGCTGAAAATGGATGTATTAAAGGATAAAACGTTAAAAGTGCAATCTGAAAAGATAGTGTCGAAAAACGAATTAAGTGTGCCGGTGACTAACCAAATAAAAGCTGAAAGTGAAGGTAGATTGAGGGCGCCTTCGATGGGAACGCTATGCTCTAAATCTTCATCAGGAACCGCCAGAAAGAAACAACTGGAGCTCGAAGCAGCGGAAGCCCTTGCGAAAATAGACAAGGATTTAATACAAAAAAAACTAGCTGCTGATCTCGCCGCCATAGATGATGAAGAGCCGCGAGGCTCTCGCCGCAGTTCCCGCCGAAGTTCCCGCCATTCAGCCGCCACCGAAATAAGTTTACCCATTGACGAAAAAGTTAACCAGTGGTTAGAAAGAAGTCAGCACATGGAAGATCTGCCCCGCAGTAACATGCACCCGGCGCCGGCCGCACCGGCCGCGCCGACGCAGTCCGCGCATGTCACCGCTGCACCTTCCGACTTCCAGCAGCTGACTCGAGCCCTACATGACTTTACCATCAGTAACTCAAAAGTAAACGCTCAGCTTCTGTCCAGATTAGCCGTATCTAAAGAACTACCCCAATTTTCTGGTGATCCACTGGAATGGACATCGTTTAAAAGAAGTTTCGAAGAATCTTCAAGTTTGTGCAACTTTAACGAGTCTGAAAATATATCTAGACTCAACAAGTGCTTACATGGGGAAGCTAGAGAGACAGTATCCTCTTTATTGCTCGGAAATACTCCATCAAGCGCTATTCTTGCCGCCCTCGAACTTCGTTATGGAAAACCGGAAATAGTGATAACAAAAATAGCAGCTCAAATAAGAAAACTGCCACCTCTTACAGAGAGATACCACACAGAAATAGTAAACTTCTCCATCAAAGTAAAAAATTATGTGGCCGCTGTACAAGCCCTAAACCAGAGCGACTATCTCAGGAGCCCTGAACTCATGAACACCGTCGCCACTAAGTGCCCTAGTGCTCTCTTAACTAAGTGGGCCGACTTCGCTTACGATAATCAACAAAACAAAATGAGTAAACTCGAGTTATTCGCTGAGTTTCTACACAAGGAAGCGGTAAAAGCCACCACGGCAGGCATAACGCACATCTACACCACTCAGTTCGACTACAAAAATAAAAGCTACGAGCGTTATCCGCCTCTGCCGGCTCGCCTACCTACAACCCGAACTGTTCTTCAGATCGAAGAGGAGCCGAACAGACTAGAAAGGTGTACCTTTTGCCGCAGTGAAAATACGCATACACTAGCAGAATGTGTTAAGTTTAAGCGAACTATGCGCAAAGACCGCTGGCGTTTTGTACGGTCCTCACAGCTTTGCCACAAATGTTTCTCGCCACACCACACCAAGGAAACGTGTACTGCACCCGCCTGTGAGGTGGACAACTGCGGACTGGATCACCACGGCTTACTCCATTGGCCACGAAAAAATGGAAACAGTGCTAACGTAAACGTTCAAAACAGTGATTTTAATAACGTTACAACAACAACAAACGAAATTGTGAACAATAGTGATATTGAACAAGAGTGCATTAGTGAAACTGTTACAAACGCTATCGCCTCGTCCAGTTCTTATGTAATGCTCAAAGTAGTGTGTGTGTACATTCACGGGCCGAAAGGTGTCATAAAAACACACGCCTTGCTCGATGACGGTGCTACGGTGACCTTGATGTCAGCTGATCTAGCGAATCAAGTTCACCTGTCCGGAACACCGGAAACAATGCGCATACGGGGCGCATGGGACGCAGGCGAGATTGTTTGTAACAGTGAGATGGTGAACTTCAAAATTTCAAACAAAAATAATGAGTGCTTTGACATTCGCGCACGAAAAATGAATGAATTGGACTTGCAAAAATACAAACACTTGTGTGTAGTGAAAGATTTTGTTGAATGCGTCGATGTAAAACCGCAACTGCTAATCGGACAGGACAATTACCACCTCATCATGCCGATAAAAACAATTGCTCAACATAAAAACATGCCGTGCGCCACTCTTACACGTCTTGGTTGGTGTGTACACGGCATTGTTCCCGAAACAGCGATTCAGTATAGTCGGTCCGCCGTTACAAAACACGCGCTGATAACTTACCAAGCCAATACGCTCGACACCCCCGCACCAGCCTACCGCGCACCCCGCCCGCTCTCGCCGCCGCCGCCGCCGCCGGTAAAGCCTTACCGCCACCCCGAGACTTGTGAGAAAACACTTGCGCACAATCCAGGTGCACAGCCGCTGAAAAATAATATCGAACACTGTGAAGTCGAAACATGTTATGAAAATAACAACGCACACGATACCGAACTTCACGAACTCGTCCGAAGATATTTTGCATTCGAAGCGATCGGAATAACAAATAAACCACGTCAAAATAAAGACGATTTACAAGCCATAACTATTCTAGAGAATACAGCAAAACTACGTAACGATCAGTGGGAAATCGGTCTCCCTTGGAAGCATGATCTAGAAATGCCAGATTCCTATTCAAATGCCTACAGAAGGTTTTTGAGTATAGAAAGAAAAATGCTTACCGATCCTGAGTTTGCTACGCGCTATCGTGAAAGAATAAATCATTTATTTAAAAATAACTATGCCCAGGAATTGAACCCAAAAACAGAACCCGGAAACCACATATGGTATTTACCACACTTCGGAGTAGACAACCCGAATAAGAAAAAAATGCGTTTGGTCTTTGACGCCGCTGCCAAGACGAAAGGTATTTCACTAATAATTAGGGAGGTGGCGAGCAAAATTTCTAAATAATAAGCACGCTTGGCAGACGCTATTAATAGCGATAATAATACCCTAACAAACATTAAGGACCGCGTCTGCCAATATGGTAGCCCTGCGTTTACATTTGACAAGGTTTCAAAAATGTAAAAAAAAAAAACTCTACTAAATCATTTGCACGTGTCTGCCTCTGGGGCTGATGATAACAACCATCCTGTCAACACGTAAAATCGAAGAGGCAGACATCTAGGGCGCTGACTTTTGTAGATATTAATTTTTGATTTTTTTTTTATGATTTAAAAAAAATAAATTATTTGCACGCTTGGCAGACGCTATTAATAGCGATAATAATACCCTAACAAACATCAAGGACCGCGTCTGCCACCATGGTAGCCCTGCGTTTTCAATTGACAAGGTTTCAAAAATGTAAAAAAAAAAAACTCTACTAAATCATTTGCACGTGTCTGCCTCTGGGACTGATGATAACAGCCATCCTGTTAACACGTAAAATCGAAGAGGCAGACATCTAGGGCTCTGACTTTTGTAGTTATTAATTTTTAAATTTATTTTTATTATTTAAAAAATATATATATATTTGCACGCTTGGCAGACATGTATAGTTTGAATAAAAACAATAAAAAGGACCTCGGAAAAATAGTCTGCCAACATGGTGGCCCTGCGTTTTCAATTGACAACGTTTCAAAAATGTAAAAATATGAAAAACTATACTAAATCATTTGCACATTGTCTGCCTCTGGGGCTAATGATTATATAGTCATCCTGTAAACGTATGACGGAATTAAAACTATAAGGAATCCTATTTATCAGATAAAATACACGCATTGCTTTGATTCCGTGAATTTCAAACAGTCGTACAACTAAAAATCAGCGAGCAAAGTGTCTTCCAAATGGTTTTTTTTATCCAGGGAGTCCAAATGAATCGAATGATCACAATTAGAATCGAGAGCAAATGATTTAGTAGAGTGTTTTTTTTACATTTTTGCACCTCCGTCCCATGAAAACGCAGAGCTCTAAGTGTCTGCCTCTTCGATTTTCGTGGTTTTTAAGATGATTGTAATCATGAACCCCAAAGGCAGACACGTGCAAATGATTTAGCATAGTTTTTTTTTTTTACATTTTTACAACTCCGTCCCATGAAAACGCAGAGCCCTAATTGTCTGCCTTTTTGATTTTATTTAGTTTCAAGATGATTGTAACCATGAACCCCAAAGGCAGACACGTGCAAATGATTTAGCATAGTTTTTTTTTTGACAAGTTCAATCCGCTGTAACGCGAAAACGCAGCGACATAGGACAAAATTTTACTGAACCAAATCAATTCGTACTGACCTAAACTGCAACCCACCGCGATGTGGATTCCGTGCAAGTACTTTACCGAAATGCTACGCACCTCCTTCACTATAAATGATTACTTACTACAAGGACCCGATCTCCTACAATCGCTACCGGGTATCATGTACCGTTTTCGGGAGAAGCCCGTGGGAATTATTGCAGATATACGAGACATGTTTTTGAGAATTAAAATAAACAAAGAAGATACTCAAGCATTCACATTTTTATGGCGGGAGAACCAAAAAGATATATTGAAAAAATATGTTATGACGTCACTCATATTTGGCGCCAACTGTTCGCCGTTCATAGCACAATATGTAAAAAATAAGAATGCTTCTAGGTTCCAAGATACAATGCCTGAAGGTGTACAAGCCATTTTAGAGTCTCATTACATGGACGACTATATAGACAGTCACAACAATACGGAATCTGCGATAAAAGTTGCCAAGGAAATCCATAAAATTCATAAAATGGGGGGCTTCGAGATCCGCAACTGGATGAGCAATGAGCCTGAAGTACTGCTTGCCATGCCAAATGAAACCTTAAGTAGTAACGCAACTAGTCATCAACTCGGAAACGATTCATTTTCGGAAAGAACCCTAGGATTGTTGTGGTTTCCAACTAGCGATATGTTTGGATTTGATTTATCGATGAAACGATTTCCAAAAGAAATTTTAGGTTTAAAAAAGAAACCTACGAAAAGAGAATTTTTACGAATTGTCATGTCAATTTTTGATATTTACGGAATATTATCCCCATTCACTGTTCGGGCAAAAATAATGTTACAAAGTATGTGGAAGACAAATATAAAATGGGATGAAGAAATTTCAGATAAAGACTTTTTCAAATTTCAAGAATGGGTAGAGGATCTACATTCAATCAAAGCCCTACGCATACCAAGATTTTATTTTCAAAATAGTGCCGCCGCCCCCGCCGCCCCCGCCGCTACCTCCGTCAAACCTGAATCGACGACAATCGAGTCTGAAAAACGAACCGATAAGATGGACGCTCGAAACACCTACAGCCTCAGCCTACAGCACACTGCGTGAGAGTGAGACAGCACTAGAGTTGCATGTGTTTTGCGATGCGTCACCATCTGCGTTTTCAGCCGTAGCTTATTGGCGAAAAATAGTAAAAAACGAAGTGACTGTGTCTTTTATTTCATGTAAAAGCAGAGTAGCTCCAATTAAACCAGTGACAATACCGAGACTTGAGTTACAAGCGGCCGTCATAGCATGCCGACTTGCCGAAACAATCGAAAATGAACACCGCCTGAAACCAGATAAAAGATACTTTTGGACCGATTCATTAATTGTTTTGCATTGGATTAGAAATGAAACTCGCAACTACAAAGTTTTCGTAGCTAATCGCCTCGGTGAGATCGACGAATTGTCTGCTATAAAAGAATGGAATTACGTTCCTACCGAATTCAACATAGCCGACCTTGCTACGAAGTTGAATACCTACAAGATTCACAGCGAATGTGAGTGGCTGCGCGGCCCTTCGTTCCTCTGGACACCAAACTACAGCTGGCCGCAATTCAAACCTGAAAAAGAAAAAAAATACATTATTAGTGAAATCGAAGAAAAGGTACACAATTTAGAATTAAGGGATATTACACCGCACTTACCTATTCCCGAGGTCAGCAAATTCTCGTCCTGGATTCGATTAGTACGCAGCACCGCAACGATCCTGAAATTCATAAAAAGATGCAAAAAAGATAAATTTGCGACTGTCGACGCGGAATTAATGCAACGAGCTGAGTTACTGATACTACGCAGTGCGCAAGAGCAGTCCTTTCCAGCGGAGATAAATGCCTTACAACGCGGCACACAATTAAACCGCTCAAGCCGATTGCTAACTTTGACTCCTTATCTCGATGACGATGGATTGTTGAAAGCTGAAGGACGAATCGATGCTGTGAGCAACATAAAAAGCGAAGCTAAGCAACCCATTATACTAGATGGACGACACCCGGTATCGAAGTTAATTATCACCTACTACCATATCAAGTTAGCTCATGGAAACAATGAAACAGTAGTTAACGATTTACGCCAAAAATACTGGATTCTCAAATTACGACCATCTGTCCGTACTGTTGCATCCAAGTGCCCTTTCTGCCGTATTAGAAAAACGTTGCCCGCTATCCCGCGTATGGGAAACCTACCGAAAGAACGCCTCGCTCATCACCAACGACCTTTTAGTCACTGTGGGGTGGACCTATTCGGTCCTGTTGAGATAACAGCTGGTCGACGAAGACTCAAAAGGTATGGTGTGCTATTTACCTGTCTAACTATCAGAGCGATACACATAGAAGTGGTATCCACCCTCACCGCCGACTCGTTTATTATGTCATTACGAAGAATGGCAGCGCGGCGCGGATGGCCGCTTATCATGATGTCGGATAACGGAACAAACCTTAGAGGCTCGGAAGTGGAATTAAAGAGATCGTTTCTGGAAATGGACCAAGAGGTTATCAACACTGAAATGACTAATAGAGGCATAAACTGGAAATTTATTAGTCCAGTAAGTCCCCATCAGGGCGGAGCCTGGGAACGCCTAATACGTAGCGTCAAGTCTACGCTTAACATCATTCTGAAAGAGAGAGCGCCCCGAGAAGAAGTTTTGCTCACCTTGTTGGCTGAAGCAGAGAATATTGTCAACAGCCGCCCCTTGACGCACGTGTCTGTTGACCCCCGCACTGAGGAAGCTTTAACTCCAAATCACTTCCTGCTAGGATCATCATGCGCATTACCCACACCGGGGAACTTCGAAGATAGCGACCTATACCTAAGAAAACAATGGCGTATAAGTCAAAGACTTACCGACCACTTTTGGAAAAGATGGGTTAAAGAGTATTTACCTACATTAATTACAAGGAATAAATGGAACCAAGAATGCAAACCTCTAAAAGAAGGTGATTTGATAGTAATCGTTGATCCGAACTCACCAAGGAACTTCTGGCCTAAAGGTATCATAAAAAAGGTTTATCCTGGAGAGGACGGACGAATAAGAGTAGTCGACGTAAAGACAAAATCAGGCATCCTTCGCCGGCCAGCAACACGAATAGCGATCCTCCCAGTAATAGAAAATGAGTGTCCCTGACGTGACACTGGGGGGCAGGATGTCAACGACCCAAATATTATGTTTATTTAAAAGTATTTTTATATTGTTTGTTATAATAAAGAATGTCTGAGTTGCAAATCCCTGTGAACGTGTGCCTACTGCGCTACGCTTTTACCGTTAGCTAGATAAGAGATTGGTTCTCGATTCCGCCGCGCTGCCAAAGGCGGCGTGATCGGCAGTTCAGTATTTTGACACGTACGAGCAGCACACACACCTTCGCACTATTTCAACCAGCAATTTAAACGCTAAATCCTGTGTTATTATTTCTACAAATAACCATCGCCAACAGGTTATAAGAGCTATTTTTGGTTCAATTACTGGACCTTTTTTTTTGTTGTGGTGCAGACCATACTTGATGCTTAGGTACTAGCTACATGTGCCTCAGTACATGTTTTAGAAAGAGTCATTTGTCCCTATTGTTATTTATTCCGCGGGTTCGAGTTTTCGAATCCTTCGGGTTTTTTTTGTTACGGCGTCCGTGCGGCCTTTTTTAATATGGGAAACAACTTGAAAATCTGTTTTACTAGTATGTGATCACTAGAAAAATTTACTGTTTTTTCAATATAATCAACTGAGCAAGCGTGATAAGCGTGTGATTACGTTTTAGATTCGCCAAAAAAATGCAAATGTTACCCGTCTCCTGTAAGTAGCTATAGGTATAGGTCATATACAGTTTTTGGGAATTCCTTCCTTAATGCACCCTTGACCCTTAAGGACATTATCCCAGGAGAATATCCTGTAGGAGGAGGACGGAACCCCAGGAGGCTGTAAATTGTCGGTCAGTTTATTATTCAGTCAAAAACGAAGAGGGTTCAGTCTGCCATCAGCTAAGAATAGGCATCAGTCAATTCCATCAAACGGACTGATCGTCTAATCGACAGATTTATGGACTACTTTGTAAGTTATTAGAATTGGAAATAGTCGTCTCATTTTGGTAGCACTCGGGCGGGAATTTTGGACTGAGCTGACGTAGGGCTGAGCGTGTGGGTATGCTCAAAGATATTGGACCAGGCAAGCAGCAGGTAAGGTCAACAATATAGCAGCCTCTGAGTGTATGTAGGTTTAAATATCCGCCACAGCAACATCAGAGTTCGATCAACATGGCATTGTTTGGCTTCAAACAGCCTCAAAGGGTCTCAACAAAGCTGTAAATCCATTACTGAAAACCGCATCGAAATTGCTTTAGCTATTTAAGGTAGGTATGGTAGAGCCGGCAATCGCTTTGGCTTTGACCGCAGTTACCCCGGGGTGAGGAGATCAATGAAACAGAATTAATCATGAATGTGCGGGTTTACCAAAGTTGTGCCAAAAATCAAACAAGAATAAATTTTCAAATATTGGCAATGCAAAAACGTACAGGCACTCACACATCTTCAATAGAATAATGCCTTATGAAATATAAAACATTTAATCTCTTCTCTTGACTGGAATGGAAATCCGCGGAATGTACTCTTTTCACACAATTCACAATAGGCCCTGAAGTGTGGAAGGCTGGCGAGGTTTTCTGTCACGCTCGTTTTCGCACTACGCGCGCGATACTGTATTATGAAATGAAATAGGTACTGATAAACTGCTGTGCTGTAATATAACCAAAGATCATGATAATTTTCAAAGGTCAGCAAAGGGTTCCAAACCAACGCTTATTCATACTGGTTAATAAATGCGAAAGAAACTCTGTTTGTATGTCTGTATGTCTCGCTTTCACGACAAAACTACTGAACCGATTTAAATTAAATTTGGTATACGGTTAGTCAGAGCCTGAAAAAGGACATAGGCTATTTTTATCACGCAATTCCCATAGGTCAATTGCGAATTTGATGTTTCAAGGGAAAATGTGCTAGCGAAGCCAAGGGACGCCCACTAGTATAAAATAAATTAAATGTTAAATATGGTAAAGAATTTCATTTAATAAAAAATTGAACCATGTTTTGTTGTATTTATCATATCGTCAAGCAGACGTTAATATCTGCAGCTTTTCCCCATAGAAGCAAGCCATAGGTCATTAAGCTATGAAAGTAACTGAAATACACAAGTCTCGCGGTAGAAACATCAGTTAATTTTCTGATTTTCCAGATTGCGTACGCAGCCGAACTGAGCCTTGCCGCAAGATTTGAGATATGGGGGCCCCACTGAAGTTTCGAATCTAGAGTGATACCAAGGAATACAGTTTGATTTACCAGATTAAGCTTGTTATTGTCCAAATGTATGTCTGTATCATAAGCAGTCACATTTGGCAAGGAAAACTTAATGCAATTAGTTTTCTTTGCGTTACGGTACTACGGTACGGTAAACGGTATTTAGCTTTAGGCCCCCAACGCACATACGGATCTTTTTAGGCTGTGGGGTGTGTCTATACCATGTCCATACGCCGTGAAAATTAACGGTTAATTCGCTGTGCGTGAAGTTGTACTTATTGCAATTTGCAATTGTAGTTCTCCTGCCCCGGTAGCATGATAGACCAATTGTCGAATTTTGAATCACTATTGACAAAAAAAAAAATCCCCATTTAAATTTCAAAGATTCGACAAATGGTTGCTCATTACCAGACCTGGTTAGCCATTCCTTTTACACAAAACACCCAAGTTTAAAATTTATTAAATTAAATTTTAACAAGAAACTAATTCAATGCTTCAGAAAGAATCATACGGCCCTATTTCATTCCGGAACCAAATTGAAAATCGATTTGAAATTAAAATAACTTCCTCACATAGTTTGGTTTGGGTCAACGAGGTGATTCTGAGACTGTTCGTGGGTTCGTTGTAATAAAAATTAATAACTTCAGCAGATAAAGACGGCATAATTTTCAATTATTCTAAAATACAAATAAAAAATTGCCGAACCAGTGGTTACGGAGGCTACTATAAATTGTGTTGAAATATTGTTTGCAAAAAAACTAATTATCAAATCTTCCTACGATATATACAATCTCTGTACAGTACAATTCTATTCTCAATAATAACATATTCATATGTTGTCACCATTGCCTACTATTGTGGTTCGACTGCCGATATATCGCCCAATTTGGCCTAAATCGATAAGAGCGATTGTCTCCGAGATTATACGACATTAGCCGGCGGGTGACCTCACCCTCAAATTACGTGGATTGATTTAATATTCCTGTTACAAAACAAATAGTTTATGAATAGTTTGATGATTATACCTTTTAAATAATAAAAATAACGCATCACTCTCAGATCTCTTAACTAAGAACAAAACTAGGAAGAATTTGTATCTAGGGTGTCCGAAACATAAACAGAGAGGAACACCCAGACCGGAAACAAATATCCATATTCATCATAACAATGTTCTCCCCGACGGAAATCGAAACCAGGTGCAAACGCATCTCAGTCCACATCACTGTCAACTGAGCTACGGAACAGCAGCAGCAATAAATATTAAATATCACTTACAATGCCTTTATCCAGATGGAACCTGTTTCTAGGCCCTTGGGTGGGCAAAACACACAATGAAAAACGATTACTATTAAAGCAATTTTTGTTCCAATTAGGAATCGAACGTGGACCTTCGACAACACAGTCGGTATTGCTCATCGTCAGGCTCATTCTAATTCACAGAACAATAAAAACCTGGTCTATAGTTGTAAAATAATACATATAGGTAGATATCTATACATATACCAAATTACAAGAACAGGCAACATCTAAAGAACTCTACTTTAGGAAGACAAAGAAAAACAAACGTCACAAAGTAAATGAGGCTGTGGCTGTCGGGGCTACTTACCTACTTCCGAGCCGTACGATGGATGGAGTGGTCTTTACAGTTTTCTGAGTAATCTACTAGGCTATCTTAGTAGTATATATATAGAAAATTACGAGGACACAACTAGTTTTATGATTGTATATTTTCAGGTTATTGCAGTTTTTTTTATGTGTTTTAGCAACACTTTGTAGCGTTCTTAAGCTATACAACGTGCCCTAAAAATACTAGGCTATTAGTGTGGCACATTTTGGATTTTTGCCTTTGTAAACTGGCTCATAACTGTCAAAATGTTGCCTATTTGGTCTCTTACTCTGGTGATTATTTGCCTATTTTTTCAATGTATCTACCTACCCTATATTGCGACATGACGCCATTTCCACTTTTTGGTCGCTCTGTGGGCTAGCAAAGTAGCATAAATGGCAAAAAAAGTTGAACAACTTGACACCACTGATTATCATCAATCTCGTGGCGTCACGAAATGAACGCTCCAGAATGGCAGCGAATATAATATAAATAAAAACGAGAGAGAAACTTTTAGATAAGTAGCGTAAGTAAGCTAACATTGATTTAAAATTCCATTACCGGCTGCAGAGTTGACGTCATGTAAACACTGTGATACTTTTACTAATTTTCATAGAAGAAAAGCGTACCTTCAAAATAAAAATTCCTTAGTCAAAAATCAAAATAAAAAAATCTTTAATTAATTAGTATACAAGATATCACTTATTGGAAGTCAATAAGAATACATCTAATCTAATTGCTATTAATACATTATTTAGTACAGTATCATATACTGCGAGAAACGAGATAGTTAAGGGTGCCCACCAATTGGCTCAGGCAAACAAATGTTTGCCTTACCTTACGACAATGGGCGCCTGGAGAGGCCCCGAAACTAGCCTTCCTCTGTCAAATGATCTAGTATCTTATAATACGAATGGTAGGTGAAAAGTTTTCCATCTCACAGGTGAGAAGGCATCTAAAGAAATGCCACTCAAAAATGAAGCATAAGTTGCCCTTTATATTAAAGGGGATTCTTAAAACCGTCATCCTTGGGAGTTTTAAGATATTCCTCAAATATTGTCTGGCCCGTCTCGCGGGCGAAAAGGGTCGGTTGTTACCTAAGCCTTTTCGGGTCGTCACACATCAATCACTTGGATATTGAAGCTGTACTAAAAAAAAAGTAATTGATGGCGGGTTCAAGCTTGAGTTTTATTGATAAAAATCTAAAGCTAGGTATTTTCTTTTATTAGTTGTAGCCAGGCTGTGGTCCCATTGCTAACGTTTTTATGCTAGCCCTGAGCAAAATCAAACCAATTTGTATAGTGTTATTGTAAAACTGTATTCCAGGAATGTCTGTTTAATATAAAACTTTGCCTTTCTTTTCTTTATAAAATAATTGTTTTTTTTTACCTATTTTTTTTTTTAATTCTGACAGCACCACTTAACGGCCTAGTCTATTTAAATGCGCAGATTGTACTGATACTTACTTTAATTTAAATAAAATCTATTATTTTTTAAGTATAAGTGTAAAATGAAAAAGCAAATATGCGCGCAAAAGCTAGTTATCTCATAGTTATATGAAATACAAGTACCTGAGGGCTAAAATTATTGGTAATGACACATACTGTCACCTCTTAAAATGGTCTGGTCTACTTAACTGTAACCCTGTATGTGTTTAAGCAATCGGAATTTTGTAAGACATTAATTCCACTCTTATAAAAAAAGAGGGCAAGATTTATTAATTGTACCTTTATTTTACTGTACTTACTAGAGGCTGCCCCGCGGTTTCACCCGCGCAGATTTCTCATAAACACATAAATTCTGTTTTTCCCGTCCCATGGGATTACGGGAAATTATTCCTTAGTGCTTCCTACAATCCTTCAGGAACACACTTGCCAAATTTGAGCCCGCTAAGCCCATTAGTTTCGGCTCTACGTTGTCTGTCAGTCAGTCAGTAACGGAAGAGTTATATATATATTGATAATATAAATACAGATTATATACGTATCAATATATATAAAACTCTTCCGTTACTGACTGACTGACTGACTGACTGACTGACTGACTGACTGACAGACAACGCAGAGCCGAAACTACTGGGCGTAGAAAGCTGAAAATTGGCACGAGGGTTCCTTGGGGAGTGTAGGTGAGCACTAAGAAAGGATTTCCCGAAATTCCCGCGGGAACGGGAAAAAACGGGATTTTTGTGTTTATAAGAAATCTGCGCGGGAAAAACCGCGGGGCAGCCTCTAGTTAGTAATATTTTAATGGCAAGTATTCTCATCTGACACAGGTAACGGCTACATCGAGGGCACGGAGCTGGACGGGTTCCTGCGGGAGTTCGTGTCCAGCGCCAACTTCACAGACATCAGCCCCGAGGTAAATTTGCTGAAATACAGTTCTATTTATTATTTACTAGCTGACCCGGCGAACTTCGTATCGCGCCTTACAATTTTGTATGGAAAATTATTAATTGTTGTTTTTAACAACTTCCATGCCATTTTTCTCACCTTTTAAACCTTCCCTGGACTACTACGAATATTTCAGAACCAAAATCAGCTAAATCGGGATTCATTTTTAAATTTATAATAGATAGATTATAAAACAAAATAACAATATTGCTTGCCGGATCGGAAGGCTTGGCGAAATGGGGGGGAGGCCTTTGCCCAGCAGTGGGACATTAACTAGGCTAAATAAAAAAAAAAAAATATATTGCTACCAATATACTAATCAATCACCTACCATCAATATAATATAAATATTTTATAAACAATCAAATATTACTTTTCAATAAGTGAGTCTTTCATGAATTTAAGAAACGGGAGAACCCAAGGCTATCTGGATTTATATCTTTGAGTTCTTCTGCATTTATAATTGTTTTATCAAAAACTAATCTAGCTCTCAAACTTGTGGCTGTGCTGGTGTGAAGTGGCTGTAATAATTTCAGCAGCCCACGTCACCGGGTTATATTTCATTTTCATATTATTATTATATTTTAAACATGCAGTTTTATAGCTGATGATTTTTTAAATCTTGAGTGTCTTTTTACTTTATTTTTTTGTTTTAAGATCGATATCTAATTTATTTTTTAACTGATTAACAGATTTTGCAATAACAAGGTCAGAGGGCAGTTTGTTCCACTCTTTCACAACTCGATTTGACAGAAAGTTACACCCTATGTTAGTTTTAGACTTTGTTGTGCTTAATTTATCAGTGTGACCCCGTGTGGCAGTGTACGTGCTTCGTAGAAATGCCCACTTAATCATCTGCCAAAGAAAGGTTATTTATTCTTCTATCTCCGACGGAGTTAAGTCGACGAAGAAACTCTATATCGAGCCGCAAAAGCACTTTTGCCAGGAAAATATCATAATTTGAATAAGCGAGCGTTCTTAGATGTTGTCTCGTAGTTGCCAGAAGTATATTTTTATAATGTAGGAACTTTATTTATAAAAATCATCAACTCGGTTTTAAAATTGGCTTGTGTCTTAAATTGTACACCTACCTATTCAAAAACTAATAACAAATTATCATCATACAGATCACATCACAGATCCTCTCTATTTAATTTTCACCCAGAAACCGACGTAGCGCGTAGCTGTCATGTCACGTAGCGGCTACGCCCTACGCCCCGTAGCCGACGTAGCATGTAGCACATGTGTATTTTTTTGTATGACAACCGGAAAAGTTAATATCAATTGACGTTTTTTATTTCCGCCTTTAGCATTGACGTCACTCTTTCATTTAGTATGATTAGAATCTTAATAGTTCCAACTCCAACATATTATTTACGTAATGAAAATCTAAAAAATAATAATTGTGGCAATTATGAGCTAATGATAATGACCAGTTCATTTCGCCGCTGCAAAATGAACGCTGACAGAGTAATTCTTTAAAAAATGTGTGATCTTTTAACGTATTTCCAAAACTACGAGTTTTGGTTAGCCTTAACCTAGTTTTTAAACTTGAAATTTCGCAAAATACTCCACTGAAGTCAGGGAAATCCATGATATCCATGTTGTATTCAATTAAAAACATAATTAAGTTCGACTCCCAGATATTATTCAATATTTAAATCTAAAACGCATCAACCACTCCATTGAACTGCGAAAACGTATTCTATTTCCGTTGCCTGTCACCAGCAGCATCACAAAGCCTGCATCATCCCATTAACCCGGCAGTAAATTGCAATCTCTTCCGAAATGAAGAGACGTGATCAGAACGAGCCATCTGCGCCTGGCACCGGCCCAGCTACGCGAGCAAGGCTCCATGTGCGCACGCCTTTATAATGGGGATGCGCTTTGTTCAAATAATATTAATAAACTATTAGTTTCAAATGTATTGGAGATTCAATCGTGTATGGAGCAGCCATTTAATTTATTATAGGTCCAATTACACAAAAATAAAGACAGAAGCTAATCTCCCCATCCTTCGGGTGTTCCTTCAAAGTCGGTGCCGTCATTTAGCGGCCGTCATCCGGCGGTGATGACTTCACCGACGGCGCCGATTTAAAAAAAGCAGCGGTGTTTATATGGTTAACGTTCTACTGAAGTGTTTTACCGCTAGATATAGCGGTAGCTATATGTTAGCCCCGTTATGGAGAAAACCATAGCTTTAGTCACTCTTTACGACACCCATGGGAGGAGATAACCACCGTCTTCTAAGTGGCCACAAAACGGCACAAATAAATAGTAATTATTCATACTTCTTATAGATAGGTATATAAGTTTGTTTTTTATCTATAACAGCAATAAATTTTCCAATAACCTTAGATAAAAACTAAATAAAATCACACAGATAACTTTTTAGTATTGAAACTTTACTCATCCAGTTTCAATTTCTGAAAGATTTCTTATTATGTCATGGTCCGCAGCGTCGGGCTTTTACTCCCGATTTCGCGCCGAAATACAGTTGAGCTCATTTTTATTGCACTTGTGGAGCCGAGTGTACGTTAAATTTGTGCATCGTTCACACTCTTGAATTTTAACCTATTCTTTATTTAAATAGTTCATACTTATAACATTCTAGGTGATAATGTAGTCCATGATCACATCACACTCAGAGCTCCTAACTAGGAAGAACCTGTATCTAGGGTGCCCAAAACACACACAGAGACGAACATTACACCCAGACCGGAAACAAACATCGTTATTCATTATATCAATATTCGCCCGCCCAGGAATCTAACCCAGGTGCACACGCTTACTCAGTCTACCACTTGCGCCACGGAGCAGTCAAGTACGTGAGCAGCACGGAATGGAAGGAAATGGGCGAATTTTTTTTTCAGATGTTTGTAATCAAATAATCTATCAAAAATCTATTCATTATAGGTCTACTCTTGTTTAGGCAAGGAACGTTTGTCATCGATTGAAAGCAGTGAGGTGGGGAAATCTTGACAGCTCCATAAAAGCTTTAAATTATTTAAATGTATGCGTTGCGCAAGGTGATCCAAATATTTATCAGTTTGAGCCTCCGTGAACATCCCCGATAGGACATGGTAAGCGGCAGTGGTACAAAAGACGATCAAATAAATGAATAAAAAAACACAAAGTGAACAAAATGAACTATTACAGAAATACAACCGTATTCTGTATAATAATAATATTTTGTCTACCCATAAGTAATTTCGCGCTATAATCATCTTACATTAGCTAGATATCTGCAAATTTTTGGTTTTCTTCAAAAAGTGTGGATACAGCTTCTGCGCTTGGCAGTAAATTGAGATTTATGAGCTAGGTACGAACTGACTGGACTGTAACTGAATGAATGGTGGATTTCTTATATAATTTCGATGAACAACCGTTTAGTTATATTGTTTGTTAATGTAATTTTTTAATTACATACGTACGTTACATACTTAATAGAGACGCAATTTGGTAAACAAATAAAATACCTCTTCCGCAAATATTTGTTTGTTTTAAAAAGTAGATCATTAGGTTATTTTTATTTTAGAACAGTAAGAATACCGTATACTTACTAAAAACTAAAAATAAGTAACTTAAAAAAATCTTTAAAATAATACTTTTAGTAAATTTATAAATTTACGGCCGTAAATTTATAAACAACCTAACCTACGTTGTTTTATAAACTGACGAACGTTAATTTATAACCTAACGGATGTATTATTTTACGGTGACCTATACATTACAAAAAAAAATAAACAAATTTCGATATCTAGTTATCTAATCAGAACTCAAAACATATTTTGTCTAAAATAATACTAATAAAACATCAATAAATTCCTTAAAGCCTCTCAACGTCCCCAGATATCAACCTGGTAGTAATACCCATAACTTCGATACGACTGGACTCGGACGGTCACATTGGCCCAACCCAGTCCGCCCTGGACTATCCAGGCTCCAGCGTACTGGGTGTAGCCCACTTCCAGAGCTTGCACTGATGTGATTCGTGTGGTTGCGTTGGTCGAGCGGTACACCAGGTCTTCGGTTTGGATTGAGTTCGCGATCGGGTAGCGGTGGAGATATTGCCTGGGGAAGAAAGATATAATAACTTATTACATCAGAGCCCCTAACTAGAAAGAATCTGTATCTAGGGTGCCCAAAACATATACAGAGACGAACATGTTGTTCTGTATGTTCTTCTGTAATTTTATGTTATACTTTTGTTGTGTTTTATGTGTGTGTGTACATATTGCTTCTGAAATAAATATTTTATCTATCTATCTAACATACACCCAGACCGGGGAAAAAATACACATTCATGATAACAAACAATGTTTTTCCCCGCCTGTAATTGAACCCGGTGCACCCGCGTATCTCAGTTCACTCCACACTACTGCCAACTGAGCCACGGCTTTTTTTTATCTTGCTACGAATAAAATAAGAGACGAAATTGTAATATTACGATACTAGAGGCTTCCACGCGGTTTCATTCGCACAGATTTCTCATAAACACAATTAAGCCAGTTATTTTCTGCTCCCATGGGAATTTTGGGAAATTATTCCTTAGTGCTCTCCTACATTGCCCAAGGAACCCACGTGCAAAATTTCAACCCGCTGCGCCCAGTAGTTTTGGCTCTGCGTTGTCTGTCAGTCAGTAACGGAAGAGTTTTATATATATTGATGATTATGTTGAAATATAAAGATTTGTTTAATTTCTTGATAAAGTCTGCGATGCGTGACACATTTATTTTTATCTTGTAATCGGTTTTTATCTATACTTTTTATCGGGTAACACGCAGACAATGGTAAGTATTTTCGATGAATGTGAATCATTAACTATTTTTAAATTCGTTTTCAAATCAAATCGGGCGTAGAGAAAAAACAACTCTGATTTTTTTTAATCCCTTTTTAATTCCTGCACCTTACTCTGTATCAATAGGTGAAACGGTTTTAAATTACAAAATTGACAACGCAAGTATTTCATTACGCTAGTGATTCCTTACAAAAGTAATCTATGGGAATTTTACCTGGCCAATAGACGATCGCCAGCCACAGGGTAACCAACGATCAGGTTCGACCTCGTAGCTCGATTTTTCATGACCCCATCCTTAGGTCCAAGTCCAACCGTCGCATTTTTAATGACTTGGTAGTTAGAAAGCTTAACTGGTTCGGCTACCTTAAAAATAGCGGCGCTCAACTCCTGGGTCATAATAGTTACTAGCAGAATTAGAAAAACTGACTTCATTTTTGCTGAAAAACAATTGAAAATTTGCACCTTTGCGTAAGAAAGACCGAAGTTAAAACTTTTCTGGATGTTTCTAACAAGTCGTTAATAAATGAAAGGGATGATATAGCTCTCCATACCTAACAACTTTCCTAAGCCCAAGCCTCATACCCAATTGGTTCGATCAGCTTACAAGGCCAATTCGGAACAGCTGTGTTTTTAATTAGAGATTACGACACATGTTGCTTTGGGAAAGTTGATTGTTATGGTGAGCTCTTAGACTATATAAAGGGTGAGCTGAATCCTTAAACAACCAGGGAAAACAAAGTCCAAACCGTTACCTTTAAATAACCACAAAGAAATAACAATGAAAAAAACTAATTGTAAATTATTTAACGACCGGTTTTATTGCTTTACTACTTGACACAGATCAAAATACGACTGTAAAACTAACTATAAGTACAAGATAAATTTGTTGTATTATAACAACTATTCAAGATAAGATGATAAGACAACTGCGATGCACTTATTGTGTGTCGTATCAGTATCATAAGATAAGATTTTTTTCCCAGAACAATGGAAAGAGAAATCAATCAATACATAGTAAAGTAGCTTTCCGCGACTGTCCCTATGTTTTGCTAAAATCTTTAAAACTACGGAACGGATTTTGATGCAGTACTTTTAAATAGATGGAGTGATTCAAGAGGAAGGTTTATAAGTATAATACAATCACAAAATAGTAATAGGTTAGGCGGTATGAAGTTCGCCGGGTCGACTTGTTAATTATAATAACGTATCACACTCAGAGCCCCTCCAACCTATATCTTTGGGTGCCCGAAACTCATAAAAAGACGTACAACAAATCTAGACCTAGGAAAAATCATTGATATCTAAGAACAATGTTGGAACCCGGACCTTAGCTGTTATGCTATTGCAAATTTTATGTTTTGACATTTTATCAAATAAGGCTATTGCAATTTGTGGACAAAATATGGGCAACGAAATAGGCCTGCCTCTTAATTTATTTTCAAGGTAAAATAAATCAATAAGGTTAGGTAAGTATAGAAAAGACAGGGCCATGCCATATGACAAAATTTCTGTCACATTGGCAATCAGCCAGGCTTGCCAACAAATCACCGTTTTGCCATATTGCATCGGGTAATCCGATTTGTGCCGAAATTTTGAATTTCCGTAACGATTTGAGTGGCAATATGCAAGAGTCGCAATCATTTAGTTTCCTTTAAATTATCTATACCTAATATCTACCAATATTTTAAAGAGAAATTATTTGATTGTTTGCATTGACTCAGAGACTACTGAACGAATTTTTAAAAAATCTTTCACTGTTGGGAAGCTAGGTACACTATGCTCGGGTGACATAGGCTATAGAATATTCTCAAAAATCAGAACGCAAGGCGTCACACTGGCGTTTTAGGTCGCCGTAACACTTTAGGTTTTTCTGTATTGCAAAATAGCTCTTGTTCTTTGATAATACAGTCTAGGGCTGACAAAACCATTGACAAATCTTTTACGGCTGCCTAGACCGCCACTGTACAAAGTTCGCCGTGTCAGCTAGATAAAGTACTAGTCCTGCATTTAACAGTAAATGGATTTTACAGTAAATTTACAAAGCTCCGCTTACCTAGAATTGTTGAAGTAAGATTAAATGTAGGCTAGTATCACAAACGTTCAGGAAGATTTATACGCGCAATTTCACGTTTCCAGCACCATTGTTGTTTTGCCTGTCCTCGTTAAAAATTATAGAAAGTTACCTCGACTGGAAATTCAACTAGAACTGGGATGCTGCAGCGGAATTTATTTATACTGTTCTATAAACTAACTTACACTTTATACGGACATAATATTTTTGGAAAAATATTATACTAAATACTTACTTACCTAAGAATATATAATAAAAGTGATCTTCCAGATGTCTTTAAGTTACCAGATGCCTGATTTAAGTCAGTCATTTCAAAATGTGGTTAGTTGAGTAGATATGGTATTTATTTTAAACAAAACCACACAGAATATTTATCTTTGTAAGTAGGTATGTAATTTTACATTTTTTTTGTTTCATTGTAAAAAAAGGTTAAGAGCCAGTTTACAGCGTTGCTAGCGACATTCGCGAAATAAATTAATATCTTATAAACTAAGGCAAATGTGGCACAGTATGACACTAGATAATATAGCCTTGTATTTTTAGGGCACTGTTGTATAGCTTTTATGTTAAATACCAAAGAAAGATACAAAGTGTGTATAATTTTGTTCTTTAGAGTTAGGACTACTGAACTGTGCTCAAAAAATACTAAGCAAGATTCTCTAGTGTCATACTGTGCTACATTTTTGATATTGCTTAGAATATATAAGTTTAGAATATATAATTCTTTTTTCGAGAATGGCGCTAGCATAGCTGTAAACTGGCTCTTAAATCTACATTCTTAATTACATCTAATTTTACAATTCACAAGGAATCGCGAGGTAGGTAAGATGCAAACTAATAAAAAAACAATATGACGGCGACGAAGAGAGCAGATTGCGCCCAATATTTTTTTTATTTTGCTTTCCACAGAAAAGTTTGCAAAGAGAAACCTCGAAATGACATTCCAAGTTTGAAATTGCTTCCCATTCAGAAGATTCGCAGCAACAATGGCGGACTGCGCGCTTCCGGGAGACGGCAGGCGGAGACGGAAGTCATAGATAGATAGGTTCTCCTGAAAAAAAAAATGCTGCCAACGTAAAATATCCTATCCTATTCTATTCTATCTATCTTCTTTTCTTCATCAATACATAGTATAAAATTAAGTCGTTTCCCGCGTCTGTCCCTATGTATGCTTATATCTTTAAAAATAAGCTACGGATTTTGATGCGGTTTTTTTTAATAGATAGAGTGATTCAAGAGGAAGGTTTATAAGTATAATACATGCACAAAATTTTCATAGGTTAGGCGGAACGAAGTTCGCCGGGTCGACTAGTTCAATATATAAAACAAAGTCGCTTCCCGCTTCTGTCCCTATGTATGCTTATATCTTTAAAACTATGCAACGGATTTTAATGTGGTCTTTTTTAATAGATAGAGTTATGGAAAAGGAAGGTTTATAAGTAGTATACATGCACCAAATAGAAATAGGTTATGCGGTACGAAGTTCGCCGGGTCGACTAGTATCCTATAATAATGTCTTACTAAAATGCTCCAACTCTAAGTCCACTAATAATTACAATAATTTTAAACGCCAACCTATCGGACGGGGGAAATAACGATTATCTGTCACTTTCTAAATACAAAAACGTATCACAAGAAAATAACACCCAAAGATACACACTTGTTTACGTCATCAGCTAAGTGGCCCCTCGGACGTAAACAGCAATAATACAACAAGACACGTAGCTTGGCACCTTGGGGCGGCACCCAAACAAACAAACAAACAAACAACTAGCGGTGACCTTGCGGAACCCTTCCGAATGTTACGCTGCGTTGACATTAGAGATGTGTTAGTTGTGAGGGGCAAGATGACGAGAACCCACAATAAGGGTGCCTTTCCACCGGAGATGTGCTAGTTGCTATTGATGCGTCTGATATCCACCAATCATGTTCATTGGTCCACATAGCATAGCACTGGTGAAAACTGGTTCAACTAAGCGTAACGTGACCTAGTATGGAAGGATGCGTGCCCTGGATGCGTGTTATGGAGGCCTGCTGTTGAAGCGTACTATGGAGACTTAACACATCACATCACACTCAGAGCCCCTAACTAGGAAGAACCTGTATCTAAGGTACCCGAAACACACACAGAGACGAACATCACACCCAAACCGGAAACAAACATCGAAATTCATCATATCAATGTTCGCCCCGCCCGGGAATCGAACCCAGGTGCACACGCTTACTCAGTCCACATCACTGCCAACTGAGCCACGAAGCAGTCTTGCTTGCTACAGGTGCGATGGTCCCGAGTCGAGTAGCAATGTTATTTATCACCGAAAGTTGCACCACGCAATCTAAAAAGCGCCTCTTTCTTGTAAAGCTACATAGATAAGTATTGGTGGAAACGATCACAAAGTTCCGTAGCGTAGCTTACATCTTCTTAGCATAGCGGTATAGCACATCTGTGGTGGAAAGGCACCCTAAAACGATATCGCTTAATTCTGCAAAGTCGGGTGTACGAAGCCCTTAACTGAAACCTTTATATTATCAGCGTCTTTATTATATTATTTCTTTCCTGAAGATTGTGTGATAACTCATGTCAAGCTGTACGTTGCTGTGGGCGAAGACAAACATGCCTGCCATCAGATTTTTCTTTATGTAGTCTAATTAGTGTCCCACTGCTGGGCAAAGGCCTCGCCCCTATTTCTCAAAGTCTCCTAATTTGGATTTTGCAATACTTACCCTAAAGAAGTTACATAAAAATTAACGCCTGATCCCCACTTTGGAATAGATTGCAATTTATTGCCGGGTTAATGGAATGATGCAGGCTTTGTGATGCTGCTGGTGACAGGAAACGGAAATAGAAAACGTTTTTGCAGTGAAATGGAGACGTTTATGCGTTTTAGATTAAAATATCGAATATTAAAGGGGTATAAAGTATATTAATGCTAGTATATATAAAAAAAGTAAAGTATATAAGTTAGTAAAAGACAGAAACATTTATTAATAAACTGATTATAATTAACATTAGGTCCTAATTTCAATAATTTATTTGTTGGTTTTTCAATAACTATATAATTTGTTGGAGCTTCATGTACTACGTGGTACTACTACTACGCCACGGGCGGGGCGTAGGCGTAGCTGCTACGTGACAGCTACACGCGCTACGTGTCGGATCCCTTTATTTATGCTCTGAAGGGGATTGATGAGATGATGAGAATGATAATTTGTTATATTGGATAAGTTCAGTTATTATTATTAAACAAAATAAATGATATGCCTAAGACGAAAGTCTACGAACGAAAATGTGCTTTGCCAGTGATGAGTTACGGATTTGAGACATGGTCGCTAACTGGGTGGTCCAAATCAAAAAGCTCAAGGTCACCCAACTAGAACTAAAGTCACAAACACAGCCCAAAAAATGTGAAATTTAAGTGGTAATGAACAGGGTACGACCTCGAAGAACAGATGGTCGCTGGGGCCGAAAAGTTCTCAAATTGCGATCGCACACCGGAAAATGCTCTGAGCAGACTCACAAGGAGTCAGGCAACCTGGTGACACTTGTAGGAGTGCACTGGATAGGGGTTGCATAAGTCCGGTCATTGTGGCGATTTATGGGAAGTCCTATTTCCACTGGACCTCCATTGCTGAATATTTTCCAGCAATAGAGGTCATTCGGCTGTGATCGATGATCATTCAAAGTATGTTTTGTCTCCAGGCGGTATCAGACTCGATGCTGGTCGAGCTGAAGGCCTGCTTCATGGAGGCCTACGACGACAACCAGGACGGCAAGATTGATATACGAGAGGTCTGTACTCTATAATTTACTATTCAGTACTTAGAGCACCCGCTGCTTCACATTTAGCGTAGACATTTTTCTAAGATGATGGTACTAGAAATATGTAGTATGGTTTGCAGTTTGCAAAACGACGTTAAGCTTTTGTTATCAGCTGTGCGTCAATTTAAAACTTTTTCTATCTGTTAGAAAAAGTGTTCTTTTATCATCTACGTAATGGCACGAAAACTTCAGTGACAATACTAAGCATAGCGACTACAATACGATTAAAATTTTCAAAAAAAAAAGTTTTTTAAGTTTGGTACAAAAGTTTGAGAAGCATTTTTTTGTGGTGTAAAGTGCACTCATGGAATTAATAAGTACTTCGTACAACTATAGTACTTATTAATTCCATGAGTGCTACTGTTACAATTTTATTTATTCATTTAATTTCTTTTGCAGCTAGCGCAACTATTACCGATGGAGGAGAACTTCCTTCTTCTGTTCCGTTTCGACAACCCCCTGGAGTCCAGCGTCGAATTTATGAAAGTAAATAAAAGTTCTAAGTATATAGTTCTCTTATAAAGTTTATTGAATATTTTTTACGTGTATTAAACTTACAAATTTTTTAATAGCAATATGAATAGATATAATGTCATTAAAGTTGCAAGTTTTTTTAAATAACACTAAGAATCTAACTATTAAATACCTAACTAATATCTTTGATTCGTTTTTCTGAATAGCTAATAATAGATCTAAAATGCAGGTAAATTGCTTATTAAATCCACTTTGACAATACTAGGCAACTGCAAATTTATTCAGTCGGCTTTTACTATAAATATTAAATGAGTGAGTCCACATCACTTCTAAAATAATCTTCTATTTTACTGATAAAATTAGAAAAATCTATAACTTTTATTTTTTCAGATATGGAGAGAATACGACACCGACGGCAGCGGGTACATTGAAGCTGACGAGCTTAAGGTCACAATAAAATATCGCTCTAGAAATATCCTATTTAGATAATTCAACCAATTTTACCTACCGTATGATTTAACCAGTAAATGTTTAATGTTCGAAATGGCGCGTTCGAAATTATGTTCGAAACTGTTGAAAAAATTATAATGTCGTTAATAATTCATTATTACTTTTTCATTGAATTCTACCACAACTTGCATTGGCGAGGCCAGTCGTTCTCTCCATACTATTCCAGAAAGGTTTTGTATTTTCTTTATTTTTAATATAGGTTTATAATATTCATTGCAGAATTTCCTTAGAGATTTGCTGAAAGAGGCGAAGAAGATCAACGACGTCTCTGAGGACAAATTGATCGAGTACACGGACACGATGGTGAGACGAATTATATTAAATAAATTTACTTAACTCCTTAAGATCATATATGCATAGTAGTGAGTGATGTATTTGCCAGAGGTGTAGTGAGAAACAGGGCATGCAAGACCACTTATGGGACATCTCTACCAATACCTGTTGGGTTGCCTGGAAGAAATCGTTTTTAGCGATCGCCCATTGCATGCTCTGTATCTTACTTGTATGTAACAATGTGTATCCTATTCTATTTAACCTACTCAAGAAAAGTAAGGAGGCCTTTACCCAGCTGTCTTGTCTTGCATTGCCGACGATTGAAAGAGGCAGATTTAAAAAATATCATTAAAAAAATATCCTACGTAAAATGTGAATTCTAGTATCACTAGCCACAATCAATTTTTATTAAGATCTCAAAAGATATTAAGCAAAAACCAACCGGTTAGAATTAATTCTTACTTACGTACAAAATGACTTGAACTTTTTAAACTTTCTCAATTACGTATTTAACTCGTATTAAAATGATTTTCTAAATTACAGCTTCAAGTTTTCGACTCCAATAAAGACGGCAGATTACAGCTCTCCGAAATGGCTAAGTAAGTTTTTACAACTTACATCCCGGCTTTTGTTAAACAACAATTACAATACATAGTATAAAAATGAAGTCTCTTCCCGCGTCTGTCCCTATGTATGCTTAAATCTTGAAAATTATGAAACGGATTTTGATGCGGTTTTGTTAATAGAAACAGTGATTCAAGAGGAAGGCTTATAAGAATAATACGTGCACAAGAAAGTAAAAGGTTAGGCGGTACCAAGTTCGCCAGGTCGACTAGTTTAGAATATATTCAAAATTTTAAACTAGTCTTACCCAAGAGCATAATAACGTGTAAAGTTTTACTTCAACACCTACACAGCGGTCCCTAAATTATTCAGCAAATTCCATGCATGAAACAAGTGCAGTTAGAAGCTTATGAGTACAAAATGCCTCGTAGAAACAATAATTTAATATTAGGTATAGCTAGTAAAATTCGTATTTACCAAATTTATATTCTCTGGGTTTTTTTAATGACTTAGCTAGCTTTATTTATGGTGCAGTCTGTCAAATTTAAGTCTGTCAAATTTTGTTTATCAAAGATCTGCTTAAATTACTTCATTTAGTTTGACGACTCATTTTAAATTTTTACTTTGGACCCGTACCGGTGGGCCAAAATCGTTACCGAGTGGGTTCCGAATGATGGACGGCGAAAGCGTGGTCGACTCAGGCGGAGATGGCGGGACGACCTCGACAAGTTTCAGGAGGATTGGTTGGGGGTGGCACTGGATAGAGTGGAGTGGAGGAAAAGGGGGGAGGCCTTTGCTCAGCAGTGGGACACAATAAAGGCTACATAAAAAAATAAAAAATAAAACTTATAATAACGCATCACACTCAAGCCCCTAATTAGGAAGAACCTATGTGCCCGAAACATATATAGAGACGATCATTACAACCAGACCGGAAAAAAACATCGATACCTATTCACCATAACAATGTTTTCTCCGCTGAGAATCGAACCCAACCGAATATAAATACACGTGTACTTAATTGTGTATAATTTTTGAAGAATCTTGGATTAATTTTTGAAAAGTTAGATTTTTCATAATTTATTGTTTATATTTATGATCTAAAGCGTTATTCTTTTAAAAATTATTGACGTAATATTAAACGATGTTTACCTAATTTGCGTGAAATTAAATACCAAAAAAAGCATTTTTATATATATTTTTACTAACTAAAATCAGATATTTTCAGCTGTGAAACTGTATGTAGATTATAATAATTATTAGCTACTAAGTCTTTCAGAAAGCCTGAAAAACAATTCCTCAATTCATTTTGTAATATAATTTACAGACTACTGCCAGTTAAAGAAAACTTCCTCTGTCGACAAGTTTTTAAGGTAAGAAAACCATTTGGCCGCTTTGTTGGTTTGGCCCAATGCCCACATTTGACGAGGTTTGACGAATTCACCGAGATGAAAACAACTTAAACTGCGGCACTATTATGACTGCTTTTGCAATATTGCTTTTCGTCCACTTTGCGTTTTTTTTGTATTGACTTGGAGACTTTGAGGACCAAAAGCAATATTGTAAAAACGGCCGTAATAGACCCTCTGGTCTCTTTTAATTTCTTTGGCACATTATTTAAAATGGGTTTCAATCGAAATCTGTTGTTTCTTTTTGTTTCGAAGAGTAAATAAAGATCATAGTTTATTATATACGAGCTTTCCCGGCTTACTACGTTACGCCATAGAATATAAGATACTACAAAAGACTTGGCTCTATATACTATGTTCTTTTGCCTGCCCAGAATGACCTTGATAAAACAACAAACAACAACAACCAAACCACCTGTCAAAATATGTAAACAACGGAAAAAATATTGCACCTTGGGTTACATTATTTGAGTTTAGGTAAGGATCCCTAATTTTTTTGAAAATCTAATATAGCCTATGACACTTGGGGTTAATGTAGCTTCCTACCAGTGAAAGAATTTTTCAAATCGGTTCAGTATTTCCGGAGCCTATTCGTTACAAACAAACAAACAAACAAACAAACAAACAAATCTTTCCTCTTTATAATATTGGTATAGATTTCTGATACTGCGAAAATAGCTTTTAAAACTCTGTAAAATAACTTTTTTTCCAATATTTTTTTTTTTCTCTTTCATAAACGTTGTTTCCGCGCAGTAAAATTTAAATATTTTGTTTTTACTGCAAATACATTGCACCTTGTTTAAATGTTCAGTAGTTAGCACATCAACCTACCCACCCCCAACCGCATTATCAATTGAAATGGCTGGCTAGAGTGCATACATTAAGTAGCTAGTACTTACTGTTATCTCTTATTATTTTACAAATAATCGCATGTTTACACTTTTATACACAAACAAATGATTATCCATTAGCTGGCATGGCAGCGATAAACTCTACATATCACGCTTATAATTTTTAAGTAAAAAGAAGTATTTTATAACATCCAACTAATTATCTAAAGGCCCCTTTTATGAAATAATGCCGTAGCTTTTTGTGAACGAGAGCTGCTAAAGTTTTTTTTTTTGTTTAGAAGTATAATACGGATATATCTGGTATTTTTTTCTTTCTCTACTTAGCAGCTTGTTATTAGTTCTATGTCAAAAATCATCTATTGGGTTCACATCACACCTCTCGGTTCGAGCCTCATACATTTTACTAATTATTTTTAAAAATCTCCTCATGTTTTTCCTACTTATAATGGTATACTTATCATAGAAACAATATCACATTATAAGTATTAATATTAAATCCACATCACGTTTTGATAACAACGTTTTAATTAAACATACTCAAATTATAAAGCAATATTTACTTTAACTATAAGATTTTAGAGAACTATGCAGACAAAAAATACTAATACAAATAACTATAGGTACTTACCAAAACTATTTTTGTTTTTTCAGTGCAATAAAGACTTCAATAATAAGTTTACAAAACTATCAATACAATGCAATACTTTGACTGTCTTACTTATTTACTTCCTCGTCTTGTCGCTTACTGTCTGTTTGTTTGCCTGTCTGTCTGTATGTCTGTCCTAACACTAAGCTTGTGTTTCGCACTCCCCTAGGAAGGTATAGAGGTGAGTTCCCTACTAACTTTTTGGACTCGGAATCTCATACATTATTCAATTCTGAATGTATTTGTTTTTAAGGTTACGTCATTATACCCTTAAAATGTTTTATGAGAAACGCGTCCAAAAATGCATGAAAGAAAAGGAATAATGTGTACAAATTCTTGATTTTTAGGTTTTTCAGTTAAAATATATAATTGGCACACACAAATTCACATAATGCACAAGGCACTATTTAATTTAAGTATTGCTAATAAGTCAAGTACTTAGGTCGAAAGGTCGTGTTTAAGTATAGCAAGGTTGAAGTGCTGACTGTTATACCTACGTACTTTCAAAAAGGAGTATATATAAGTTAATACTTAAGTTTTATCAAGATCACGGACTAATTTAAGTTTTATTTAAGTGAAGTTTGTGTAAGTAGGTACTATATCTATATACCTTACGAGAACATTGAAGGAATTTACTACGTTTTTGGTTCCCTGTAATAAATTAAGTTAGAATAAGCTGTTTTTTTTTATAATTACCTAATAAGTTCTCCTATTCCGCAGGGAGCAACAAAATTAACGAAAGATGACATCGAAAGGGTGTTCTCACTATACGATCGTGTAAGTATACGTTAATTGGACGTTATTTAGATTATTATATCGGTGAAACGTGCTTGAAAATAAGTTGTACAAGTGAATTCGCGTGCAAAGATCTCAGTACAAATTTGTTCTAAAAGTGTTATTTCATTGCAACTTGCATTGTTTTCGAAACTTGGTCTCTAGAATTTAGTTGGGATCCGAAACAAGATGATTAAGTATTTGTAAGAGCACCAGAGTAGATAAGCTACATAGGCAGAGAATTTAAAGTTTTTCTACATTTTATTAGCATGTTAGACTAATCTGATGGTGATATTATCAAATTTATTTGGATTACAGTAGGATTGTAACTTTTAATTCCGTCGTCTTCGGCCACAGCAACTGGAATCTGAGAATTCACAAAACGCCGTTTTCACTTTCAGGATAATAACGGTTCTATTGAAAACGAGGAACTTCGTGGCTTCCTAAAGGACCTTTTGGAGTTGGTTAAAAAGGTATTATCGTAAAAGTTACTTAATGCGTGGTTCGTTAAAAAACTTGAAGAGCATACTGCTATGCCGACCTGCTTGCCAGCTTGCGATCATGTCAATCCTATCTTGCATATTACAAATGTTTGGCCTTGTACACAAACTGTGGGGAGACCTATGTCTAACAGTAGTCGTCGTAACACTGTGGTCTGAAATAATTATAAATCAAGGAATCAAGTTTAAATAAGCGCCTGTGCCTTTTGTTTTGTGCCCCTGTGACTTCGCAATTTCCCTAGAAATTAGAAATCCCAATCCCAATTATCCTTTCCCTTGGGATATCGGGATAAAAAGTATCCTATTTCCTTTTTCAGGCTCAAGACTATTATTGTATCAAATTAAATTCATATCGGTTCAAAAGTTTTTGCATGAAAGTGAGACACACAGACAGATAGTTACTTTCGCATTTATAAAATGTATGATTATTAAATTCTGGTTTTGTGCATGAACAGCGGTTTTAAGAAAAAAACGTGAAAGTCTATTTAATAAAGTGATGTTAAAAAGAATGTCTTAAAATCCCCAGGACTACGACGCCCAGGACCTTCTGGAGTTCGAGGAGACGATCCTGCAAGGGGTGGAGTACAGCAGCGACGGCAAGATCAGCCGGAAGCAGCTGACCATGATCCTCCTGGCGCTGGCTAAGCACCACCAGGAGGAGGAGGTGCCTTCACTCTGAGGGTGCTAGGATTTAAAAGATAAATGATACTCACTATTAAAAATAAAAAAAAAAAACAGATTTCAATTTGTTACTTTTTTCTTTAATTTTCGAAGCTGGCACTCGTTTTTGCAGTTGGTACCTATGTAAATTTTACCGGTATTATTAAAGTAAATGGTATTTTATATATATAAATAAATAAAAAAAAAATAATGTTAGTACTAACTTATATCATGTATTTTCTGTCATGATGTCCGTGACGTCACTACTCCTGAGGGCGATTTTATAATTTTTTGTTTTTTGCTTTAAAAATGATTTTTTTTATGCTGGGTGTTTCAGATCCGATTACTCGCAATTAATATTGAAGATTTGACCTCATTAAGAACTTTATTTGGTATCTAATAAGCTTCGCTTTTTTATTATTTAATACACCATCAAAAAAAATATTTTCGACAATTCATCCGTCCTACGGTTCAAAGTAAAGTTCATAAATCCATAACTTATACCCATACACATTTTAAAATCTTCACGTATTATAGGGATTTATCTAGCAAACATTTTACAAATTTGCCAATTAATATGCCAAATTAACTGCAGAATTAAATCATAAATAAATATAGATAGTAAAAAGTACTAAAACTAAGGCACTTTTATATATTTTTTTATTTAATTAGATTTAATACCCCGGATTCATTCCGAGCCATTGAAATTTACACAAACAAAAAAAACATACGCTTTTAAGCTTGCTCGCTTTCTGTGAGACAATAAAGTCTATAAGCTTGAGCCGTCGTGCGGTGAGCGGGGTTACCTGGACCCCGTGGCGCGCGTGGTGCGGCGAGGTCTGGCGCACGAGGCAGGCGGTTTGTTTTCGAGAAATTGACAGATAGTACCGTCATTCATTCGTTTGGGACAAATCTCGCTGGCTCAGAATTACCCCCAAGAAATATAATATCGAATCAATCACTTTAGCCACAGAATACCTAATAGTAGAATTCCCATAAATATACTTAATGATATTATAATCTAAATCTGATATTTTCAATTATAAGACATAAATAGTTTATTTAAAGTCAATAAGTATTCAAACATAAGTATAATATGTATAAATCATAACTCTCTACTTTCGCTCTATAAATAAAAATATATATTACGTTAACTAAGAGACATTTCAATTCTATGCTGTTTTTATTTTTTTTAAGGAAACCACTTAAAAAAAAACATTCTTTTCACTTAGGTCTAAAAATAAATGCACTGATTTTTAAATGAAATGAAATTTAAAAAAGGTTTTTTATAAGGTAGAGTTTGTATTCTTTTTTGTATTGTTGTATTTAGGGAGTTTAATGTATTGTGAGAGAATTAAAATGTATTGTGCATCAAATTACGTTAGTTAATTAAGGATACATACGTTTAATAATATAACTATTCTGTTATATATACATATATTAGTGTATTGATGTTGTTATTTAATAATAATCTCTGTTATTTTGTGTTAGCAGCACCTAAATTTTATAAAATAGAATTTAAAATAAAATATTTTGAATCCCTGGTCATAATCAAGTCATATTGGTGTTAAATGTTTGGTGTGATATTATATAATAATAGCTTTAAAATTATAAGTAAACTAAGTTTAAGTATATACAACGCCCGACAGTATCAATCCCTAGTATTTTTTTTTTCTGGCTATTAATTTTCGTAAATAACAGTTTAGCTTCTTTCCGCATTATCCAACTATCCTTAGCCAGTATAATCTACCATACTAACTAACTAACTGTGCAAAACTTTGTTGTAGAGTTTTATCTTAATACTAGAGACTGCCCCGCGGTTTTTCTCCCGCGCAGATTTCTCATAAACACAAAATTCCCGTTTTTTCACGTTCCCGTGGGAATTTCGGGAAATCCCTTCTTAGTGCTCACCTACACTCCCTAAGGAACCTACATGCAAAATTTCAGCCCGCTACGCCCAGTAGTTTCGGCTCTGCGTTGTCTGTCAGTCAGTCAGTCAGTCAGTCAGTCAGTAACGGAAGAGTTTTATATATATTGATTTTTATGCTGAATGTGATGGATGGAAGTTTTAAAACATAAGTATTATTCATGTTTACCTACATACGCTACATACCTGTTTGTTATACTTACTAAGTTATATGATTAAAAAAATATGTATTATATTTGTACAAATTCTATTTTATTTTTAGGGATGGACCAAATTATATACCTTCTGCGTTAGTGTTTATGGGAGTATACGATCCTTAGGGTTGGATTGGGATGAAAGGTACCTAAGCGAAGAAGTTTACCTTAAGATTACCATTCAAATAATTCTTTGTTTCAAAGACTCGTTCAGAGTTCCAGATCTTACGACATAATTATGGTAGATGGTGAAAATTAGGAAGGAGGGATTAATTTTACTGAAAATTCCTTAATTTCGTTAATCAATAATCTACTGTCTATCTATCTTCTATCTTACTTCTACATATATGAAAATAAATCGTGGTTAATCGCGTTAGTCTCGCTAAAACTCGAGAACGGCCGGGCCGATTCAGCTAATTTTGGTCTCAAAATGTTCGTAGTACTTAGTCCAGGGAAGGTTAAAAAGGTGAGAAAATTTTGAAAAATTTGGGGAAAGTTAGCAGACAACAAATTTTAAGGCGCGGTACGAAGTTCGCCGGGACAGCTAGTATTTAATATACATCTAGTAGTGAAAGCGTTTCCCATCTCTCTGTTAAAGGAGTTTTGGAGGTAAACGAAAAGAAGGTGTCGGGCTCTTGTTTCTAAATTTTCTAGATTCGTTTTTCGTGGCTATTACTATGCTAAAACTTCCATGTTACCATTGAAATGTGAGACCACATGGAGACCACCCTCGCATTTCAATGAGGGGTTTTCGTTTTTGACATTTTTATTGGTTCTAGGAGAATGCTAATAGATGGCAATGTATAGACAATGTAAGTAGGTGTAATGTCAACGTCAAATCTGATTGACGACTGATTAAATTCATATAGAATTTGACATTTAAGGCGGTAACTCACGGTATGGCGCGAAATTTAAATTTTTTCGCGTTTTTTATTTATTATGGCGAAAGTATTAATTTTTATTAAAGTTTTAATGAATTCGCGTATGTAAAAAACCATTTCCCACATTGTAATACAACGTTTTTTTAAGACAGACGTACTGATTTTGTGTCTAAGGACATAAAGGCCAAAAATCAAGTTAGGTCCTAAGACACAAAATCAGTAGGTCTGTCTTCAAAAAACGTTATATTACAATGTGAGAAATGGTTTTTTACATACGCGAATTCATTAAAACTTTATTAGAAACTAGAGGCTGCCCCGCGGTTTTTCCCGCGCAGATTTCTCATAAACACAAAATTCCCGTTTTTTCCCGTTCCCGTGGGAATTTCGGGAAATCCCTTCTTAGTGCTAACCTACACTCCCTAAGGAACCTACATGCAAAATTTCAGCCCGCTACGCCCAGTAGTTTCGGCTCTGCGTTGTCTGTCAGTCAGTCAGTCAGTAACGGAAGAGTTTTATATATATATTTAGCGAGTGTTGGTGCTAAATAAAACTCCAGTAGTTAAGTTGTAGAAGCAAGACGAGTGAATAATTTTATTTACAAAAAGCAGATCATTTTATACAAAAAAGTTACACGAAAGTAAAAGTATGTAGGTACATCAAATAGGAAACAGTTTTTAAATTACGAGAACCAATGAGAACGAGCGTTTAAAAGAATGGCGCGATAGTTTCCGCGCGGCTCCGCTAGGCCGCGTGGAACCAATCCGGCAGGGGGCGCGGTTGCTGCGTCTCGTAGCTAAATACTGAGCGCTTCAGTATTTCGGTTTCGGCCTCTTTCGGCGGCTGCGCTCGCTCGCGCAACACGTGCAGCAAACCGTCCTTCTCAGGACGACCATCTCTTGTTTCTTCGAAGATAGATCAATGGTTCGTCCTTTTCAGGACGATTTCTTCTTATGTTTCTGGGTTGAATTGATCTTGGTTCCATGTGTGTGTGCGCATAAAGTTGTTGTTTTATTTCTTATTCCTCTTGGTAACAGGTTCTGTGGTAATGGTAATGGTGTTGGTGGTATGTTGTGGGTTGGTTTCCGCCCTGGACTGGTACTGGTAACTCTGGTAAGTAGTGGTAATGCATACTGCATGTTCTAGCTCGCGATACATTATTATTGTAGTAGTACCGGTAGGTAGTACCTACATATAGATTAATACTTTCGCCATAATAAATAAAAAACGCGAAAAAATTTGAATTTCGCGCCATACCGAGAGTTACCACCTTAAGGCTTCAAACGCACAGGCGGATATTTTTCCGCGCGGTTTTTTCGCCGCGCGGATAAAAATCCGCTGTTGCGGTTTTATTTCCGCGCGGTTTGAAAGGTTGTTATTTTATTTTCAACCTTATTCTTAGTTCCCGAACGTACAGGTGAATTTTTACCCGCGCGGAAATAAAACCGCAACAGCAAAAAATCCGCCTGTGCGTTTGAAGCCTAACCCTGAGAGAAAGGAATCCGCCGGGGAAACCATACTTGGCTGTATAAACTAAATTCCTTTGCCTGCCCAGAATCTGCAAAAATTTAAAAACAAATGGACTGCTTAGCGGGAAACGAGAAGAACATGTCGGGCTTTTGTAAGTCAATTTTCTAAATTAGTTTACGTGGGTATTATTAATGTGCTAGTGTGGTGGAATTAGTGTAATAATGTGCTCTTTAAGGAAAACTGTGTAGTGAAGTGAGAAATAAAGGATACCGCTTCCGAATAATAAAATTCTGATCGATGTCCCGTGAAGCAGTCGGTGTGAACATTGAAATGTGAGCCCACCCCCGCATTTCAATGGGTTAGGTTAGAAACTTTTTTTTTTTTTTTTAAGGCGGGGAAACTCCTAACGAGTACCCTGCCGCCCCGGGGGAAGCCGCAGGGTTATGTGGGGTTCGCACCCACTAAAACCCCGCCGGTGTCCTTCTCGGCTGATAGCAGGAGGGTCGCGGGTAAGCCTGTGGAATTCTCCGCGACCACCCCCAGCATTGGCTGTGTAGCCTCTTCACGAGGGGACAGGTGGTGGTAGTCCCCCCCTGAGCGCGGATGGCTCTTCCTACGCCCGACGACGGAACTGGACACCTCGTTCCGTCGTCCTTCTCGGGGCCGTTATGTGACTACACGAGGCCCCCGCCTCGTGCACCCAACGACCCCGGGGTCCTGCAGCGGTGCTGCAGGGCGGATCGGGGCCTGTCGGCCCCGCCACGGCGTATGTGATCCACCGTGGTGGGCCCCGGACCTTTGAGGCCCCGCCCGCTCTACTCCTCGACCGCCCCATCCAGCAGTCGAGCAGGAGCACGGCTTGTCACTCCCCACATGGCACCACGTAACGTGCCATGTTGGAAGCGTCAAGTCCCCGCCCCTTCCTCCTCGACCGCCAGGTGCTACTAGCCGTTCCACCTTGGCCGCAGCACCCAGCGATCGTGTGTGACAGTGCCCTGGATAGGACACTGCCACCCTCTCCTACGGGGCATTGTGAGCGCCCCATCGGCACGCCCATTGCGGCAGCGACGGCAACATCAAGCCGACCGCAAAGCGTGGAGAAATGACAGCCCGGCATCTACTCCCCTGCGGGTTCGGATCAGCCGGGTAGACCTGTGATCCCAACGGTTGGCGACGTAGTCATCAAGCCAACCGTGGGCAGGACTATTGTTCCCGGCATCTAATAACGCAGGGTTTCTAATCAGCCGAGCCATCAATCCCCACGTGGACGTGCCATTGGGAAGCTCCCAATCCCCGCACTCCATCTCGTCGCCATCCGTCTTCGCCAATCTCTCCTCCTTCCTTCTTCCTCCTCTCATTTTTCTTCCTCGCTCAGCAGGGCTTGTTAGTCCCCCCACGGCGCTGAGCAGTTCACCGTAGTGGAAGTCTCAAGCCCCGCTCTCCTTCTCGACTCACACTATGCTCTCTGATAGGGCAGAGAGCATGTGGAGCGCCACTCCCGCCAGATTATTAGCCACCGGACGATTACACCAAACGGGAAACGAAAAGTGTGATCGTCCGCTGTTGCCCAGGGTGCACCGCGTGGAGGTTCTCTGGCCAGCACCCCTAGGTTAGAAACCTAGGTTAAGAAAACAAAGAATTAAACTACAGAAGACTTGAAAACCTACTAGAAATAAACTACTGAAGACTTGGATGTATGGACTAAGTTCTTTTGCCTGCCCAGAATGGGCGATTAAGCGGAGCGGCGGTTTCCTTACTCAAAAAAAAAAACATAGACATATTCACAGAGAGGGGGAGATGGGGAGACCTTGAGACAAAGAGAGATGGACATATTGTATGTATCTTGACTGACTCGTATCTTGAGCTAAAGAATGAACGAGATGACTGCTCCCCCCGCCCCCGGCCAAAGAGCAAGCAAAGCAAGCAACAAGCAACCAACCAACGCTCGCTTTCCTCATCTCACCCCCCCTGTGCCCTAGTCGGCCGCCATTTTTACGTGCTTGCAAAAGTGTAGCGGCGTGGTTGTTAATTTTAATTTGTAAATACCTAGTTAATTCCTTGTAATAATGGGTGTTAACGTTGAAACTATATCTCCTGGAGACGGTATGTACCATTAATATGCATAAGTCAAATTCGTATTAGCTGAATTTTGCTTTCAAAGCATTTTGAGGTTTATCCTTTGCTTATCCCTGACCTTTTGAAAGACGGGGGCGGGCGTCGTCGGCAGCGTGGTGATTCTTTTATAATCCTTAGCTGTAATAGCTGTCGAATTGCGGAAACGCCCGTAAATTAAACTAAACTAGGTATTTGCATTTCTTTCAGATTGTACATACCCCAGCACTGGCCAGACTGTGGTAGTACACTACACCGGCACCCTGACAAATGGAACTAAATTTGATTCTTCCCGCGACCGCGGCAAACCCTTCAAGTTCAGAATTGGCAAGGGAGAGGTTATCCGAGGATGGGACGAGGGTGTTGCTAAGGTAAGGTGTTCCTTGTTTGTATTATACCTATTCCTTAGAAATTTTGTTTGTATGTAATGCTGTTCTCAAACTTTACAATCTGAGACTTACAAACTTACTGCAGCAGCTCTGATAATGCTTTAGCGTAAACTATGCTATGATAAAAAAAAAATATCTAAACAAACCCTTATCTTCTTATTGGTGGAAACAAAGTTAGCAAAAACTAAAAGCACCATTCAGAACTCACAGTTCAAACATGATTCGAGAAAAATGAAAAGTGATGATCAATAATAATTTTGAAGTCCTATGGCATCCCAGTGGTATTTGGGGCTTTTGCATGCTTGCGCACTGTGTCATAAATCTGGTTCCAGCAAGTACCTTGACTTTGGGCTAGCTAAGCCCAACAGTCCACAAATGCTCAATATAAAAATATTATTACTGTAATAAAAATTAATTTCAAATAATTAATTTTCAGATGTCAGTAGGCGAACGGGCCAAGCTTACCTGCTCCCCAGACTATGCCTACGGCTCCCAGGGCCACCCTGGAGTTATCCCGCCAAATTCTACGCTAATCTTCGATGTGGAACTTATCCGTCTTGAGAAGTAAACACAGTTCTTAGGGTGCTGTTTGACTTCACTCTTGTTGTGATGCTCAAATAAGATTTATATTTTTTTTTATTTAATTCTAATGTGGACATGGCATTTCTTTGTATTGCAACATTCCACATGTATTTTTGTCAATTAATTTTCTCTTTTTTTTCAAATTTACAGTGTCAGCACAATACCATTAAATGTGTGTAATATTAGTTTGTACAACTTGTGTTGTGTAGTATATCTATGTCAGTCATTGGTGAAAATAAATTTCACTTGAAAGCTTTATTTTAATGCTAAGAGAAATAAACTTATTGGTGAGGAGAATTTTATTGTGTTTTCATTTAAATACCTTTATTTCAATGGTTCACCCACCCACCGCCAGTGAAGCTGCTTTTATAAGTTTTGTATGATAGCAAACTTTCTTCTATATAATACCTATCCTCTTCCAGACCAAGTTTCTTCTCTCCCTCTCTATAAATTACTTATGAATTTGACTAGAATACTTTATCTAAGACTATCTGTCCCGCCGCACTTCGTATCGTGCCCAACAATTTGATATGGAAAAATCAAATTTATTTATTTATCCATTTTTTCACCTTTTATACTTTCCCTGGACTACTACAAAAAAATTCGAAACTAAAATCAGCTAAATCGGCCTGTCCTTTTTCGAGTTTTAGCAAAACTAACGAACCACGATTAATTTTTATATACCTTAACTAGTCGACCCGGCGAACTTTATACCGCCTAACCTATTACTATCTTGTGCATGTAATCAATATTTATAAAACTCTTCCGTTACTGACTGACAGACAACGCAGAGCCGAAACTATTGGGCGTAGCGGGCTGAAATTTTGCATGTAGGTTCCATAGGGAGTGCAGGTGAGCACTAAGAAGGGATTTCCCGAAATTCCCACGGGAACGGAAAAAAAACGGGATTTTTGTGTTTATGAGAAATCTGCGCGGGAAAAACCGCGGGGCAGCCTCTAGTAAACTTATAAACCTTTCTCTTGGATCACTCTATCTAATAAAAAAAACCATCAAAATCCGTTGCATAGGTAGTTTTAAAGATATAAGCATACATAGGGAGGGACAGACAGAGTATACTATATTGAAATTGAAACTTTATTTTATACTATACTAGTCGACCCGGCGAACTTCGTACCGCCTAACCTATTGCTATGTTGCGCATGTATTGTACTTATAAACATGACTATCTATAAAAAAAAACACCTCATCAAAATCCGTTGCATAGTTTTAAAGATATAAGCATACATAGTGACAGACGCGGGAAGCGACTTTATTTTATACTATGTGTATTGATTGAAATAGATAGATTAAATCTCTCTAAAAAATTAAAACTTATTTTAGTAGTAGAGGAAGTAGAATGGATGTTCGCTGGGGCTGAAAAATTCTCAGCTCGCAACCGCGCACCGGAAGATGAAAGTGGTAAAGGTTGCGCTAATTTAGAATCGCGCAAGACATTTTGGTATGGCGATCTGTGGAAGCCTAGCTTAGTCCATCAGTGCCTTTCGCCTGAAATGAAATTGTAGCGCACACTAACGCCACCTAGCGCTACAACTTTAGAACCGAAGCAAATCCTACATCGCGCCATCAAAGTTTCTGACGCAAGTAGCATAAATAGAATTTACACAGTAGATGCATTGGGAGGAATTGGCCAGTCTCTCTTTGCATCCTAGAAAATAGTTAAAATAGGTGCATACTTATTCATTTTTAAGTTTCTTCAGATCAGTAGTGCTAGCACAACACTTGTGAATGTGTATGAATTTATAACTAAATGCTCGCTACATTTTGTATTAGGTTTGCTTTTTTCCTACAACATTCAAGTAAACTTCTTTAGGTGTAAACTCCCAGTTAATTTCTGTACGTAATGACCTATTAATTGAATTTAAAACATTTAATAATAAAATCTATATTTTTAGCCAAATTTCAACACTAATTCTCTTACATTATATAGTTATGTGTTGAAAGTCACCAAATTATATATTTATATTATGTCCTTTTTTAAAGTACCTAATACCTAATCACAGTTAACTCTATAATGTATTTCCCAATTGAATTTAATAAAAAACTTGAAAATTTATTAATACTTACATATTTTTTATTCGTAATTAATAAAATTTGTATTTTGAGACAAATTACAACGCTATTTATTTTCTTTCATTATACTTATAATTAAGTGTTGAAAGACGCCTCATTAAATAGATAATGTACTTAAACTTAATTGTCTATTCTAGAAATATAAAGTAATTTGTTAATACAAGTCCTCAATTCAAAATGAGTTGTTTCATATTTGGCTTTTTACAAAAAATATATTTAGGTAAGTATGTATATTAATAATGCACCCATTATAATGGCATGGAAAATAGGTATTTTTTTTACATTCACTTTAAAGAAATATTATTTTGCATGAACTGAAATTTGAAACTACTTGTGTACCAGAAGTGACATAGGTATAAGTATAAATGAGAGAGACTCCAGAAAATAATATAAGTATAAAAGTTTAAGGATAATGTAAGTACCTAAGTACTCAATTTATCAAAAAGTTCTTTTATCAAAAACATTTCCCAAAGAACTAAATTATTCTCCAAAAATTGCACTTAAACTAATCAGTACGAAGTTTAACAAACTAAAAATTCTAAATATTACAATAATGTTTGCTCTTGTTGAAACAAACTTTTCCAGTCTAACTGGAAATTATCAGGAACTGAGTACAAAAATATAGGTACACTTAATGTTACGATACGACCACAAATTTGTATTAACACTTTAATAAGTACATAATGTACATTCAGATTAAATTGAAACAAAAATGGATAATTCTGTGACCATTCCTAAATACATTTAGCGCTCTTAGAAAATACTGCATATAAAGTTTTTCAAGAATTTAAAGCACAACACTACCATACATTCATCAGATCCATTCTTTCAACTCGCATTCATATCTCACGTCTACGTATTAGGTAAGGGTTTGAGAGGGCCTAAACTAAGCAATCCGTCGGCGCCGAGGGCTTGCAAACTGTTTACCATTCCATTCTGAGCGTTGTGCACAGATATAACAGGAATGCCGAAGTAGCCGCTTGACTGTTCACGGTTCGCTAGAGGAATAAAACTATAGATACCTAGATTACTCAACCTTTTAAGGTTATCTTCCTGTGACAAGTCGACCACGGGTATACCCAACTCTCGGTTTGGTCCAGTAACGTTGTGGAATACCCTTTTATGGTGTTGGAGTTGTAAGGACTTGGGGTATGAAGCGGGACACTCGTCGCACTTGAAGACGGGTATCTTGCTCTGCGGGTGCGCATTGGTCATGTGCACAGCGAGCGAGCTCTGGTTCATGAACATTTTCCGGCAGACGCGGCAGGCGTGCCCTCCTCCACCAACTTTAGCTTCAGGAATGCTGAAATTACTTGATTTGGAGGTCGCCTTTATACTCATGCCGGCTGGTAAGTTCGGGATATGGGGAATCGGGCGTTCCGGCGACGGCGATCGTGATTTTTGCTTCTGTTTAATGCTAATTCCTCTGGACGCTAGCACGTTCGCCATCGCACTGGCTTCTCTATTGACTGGCGCCTTCTTGGTGATCGAAATTTGGCTTCCAAGCTTGTCTTGAGCTCCCTTAACGCTGTGTATCATGGGCATACCCTCGCGTTGTTTCTGCATGGCCATTACGTGACAGTCTTCGTTGTCATGTCGGCCTGGGAGGAGCATGTCGGGGCGGCGCTTCTGCGGGGGCCCAGGACCGGCGCCGGGCCTTTTCATTGGCATTCGAGCGCCGGCTACTTTACCCCCGCGGACTTGGACCCCGGGGCGGATGGAGGGCCGCGCGCCGCGCACCGTGACCGGCATGCGCGGCCGCAGCGGAGCCGCCAGGCGCACCGGCTGCCCCGGGGACGGGCCCTGCGGGCTGCCCCCTGGAGGGGGAAACGTTTGCACATTCTGTATCCTGATCCCACTCGTTGCTGGAGGAGGCATAGGCGGCTTCATTTGCCCAGGACTAGAAGACGGTACGAACATCGGTGGTCCCATTGAACCCATCTGCGCCTGTGTCGTCATGCCAGGAGCCTGTGCGTATACAGACTGCTGCATGCTTTGCAGCGGAGTCGAATATTGAGACGTGGGGGCCTGGTAAGGATTCTGCGGCATCTGGTTGTACTGCTGCCCGTAGCTTTGTTGCCCATGCCCTACATATTGACCAGGATATTGGCCTGGGACAGAACCTTGATTTCCATACATATTGTTCATATTTGGTTGAGTTTGGGGATATCCGGGCATATTCCCTTGCATGTTTTGTTGTCCGTACGCGTTATACGGCGCTTGTGGTGGCGGCATCATGCCTCCACCACCTGGGTACGCCTGAATGTTGATCATGACGTTCTGCTGATGCGTGAAGGCCCCAGAACTACTACTCCCCATGGTACTAATCGTACCCATCTTCCCGACTTGTTCTGCTAAATGTTTAACTGGTAGCAAACTAGCAAGAATCGAGTTCGGGTTTTGACTCGACATCATAGAATTTGAAGGTTGGTAGGGCATAAGACTTGAAGAAGGAGTGATGATGCTCTTAGAATGTCCAGTAAGCCTAATGTGGTCTTCAAATAAAGTGGAATTTGTAAACCTAGTGTTACACACATCGCATGAGTATTGCGAGCCTAGCCGGTCTAGAGAAATGTATTCACTGTCACCAATGGTCATGCTTTCTTTTTTGGTTCCTGAAGAAAGGAGGCTTTCGAAGATATCATCAGCACTTTTTTCCAACATATCAATGGGCGGCTTAGAGTCGGGAGCGTTCCAGTTAAAACTATGCTGTTTCTCCGTCATAGGGTGCCTCTGCGGTACGGGTTCAGATGTGGGAGTGGTGTAACTAGGCGTGGAGCTTGGGTACGCAGGAGGCATGGTATAAGCTGGTGGTGGTAAAACTTCAGTTTTTGGTATAACCGGTTTGATATCCGGTGCTGGGGTAGAAGAAACAACGCAGCAATCATCGTCGTCTTCATCATTTGAATCTCCATTTATTTCTATTACAGCATCAACACTTTCTTTTTTAGTTACAGGAAGCAGCGGCTTTGTATTCAGTGAGAAAAGTGGTTGGTTATTCCCCTGAGCTGATGGAATATCTGGTTCTGTTTTAACATTTGATATAACAGGAGTGCTTATTTCTTCAATGGGCGGCGATGACCTTTCGGTTTTGACTTGTCCAGAGAACAATGGAACTGTAGAAGGCTGTGGATCGGTTTCCACTTCCTTTTTAACAGTTACATTCTCCATGCTCGAGTTATTGGAGTCTAAAGAGCTTCTTATAGAATTGGCTGGAGAAGGTTCGGCTTGTGGCTCCGATTGAATCTCCCTAATCTTGACGCCCACAGGTAAATTAGCGCCTCTTTTAGGGGTCTGCTTGACAGCCGGCCGACGTACTGGCGGAGTTGGTTCCGCCTGCGATACCTTCACAGGTTCCGGTTTGGGAATATCCTTTTGCGACGGTGCGTTGCTTTTAACATTCTTCTGTGCTGCAATAGGAATATTATCAGCGGAGTCGTCACTGTCCGAGTTCTTTCTTTCAGCTTGATCATCACCGGACTTTTGTTCATCATCCGAGTGAACTCCTTCACTGTCCTCATTGTCTGAAGTTTGAAAGTCTTTCAATCCGTTAACGATTTTAAAATTGTTTGTGTTGTTTCCCTCAGACTTGAATTTGAGTTTTATCCCTCCCAGCTGGCCTAACTTTTGCATCAGATCATTTGGTTTGTCCGTTTTCTCTTCTTTGATAGGAGTGTTGTTTTTCTTTATAGTGAAGCCTAAACCACTGAGTTTGTTGAGGGCGTTGGAACTGTCGTTCTTGACTGGTGTTTTGATCTGCAAGGCCGGGTTCTTGAGTAGTTGAGAGACGTCTATTTTCTGCGGCGTGCCCGCGGCCGGGGCAGGCGCCGCCGCCTCCTCGTCTGACCAATCATCGTCGGAATCCACCTGGAAAGATAACAAATGAATAATAAGGTAAAGATTTTAAGTCAAGACGACGAGTTATGGTGACCTGTGGGGACAGCTCAACATAACATCGGTTGAACTAAAGAGGCCAGTATAATTAAAGCTAGTGAAACATTGTGGGAGGTTGGTCACAATCGCAACACTGAGCAGCCGGGGAAATAACAATGGACGCTGCTGCCCACCCTTCGTGTTCCTTTTCTCGCCTTTTACGTAACCCATGGGAGAGATGGTGTGGTGGTATTCTATGCCGCCCCACACTTTCATATGATCATTCACTATCATTATTTTATTGGAGTCCTCATGAAGACAAATACAAAGGCATGCTGGAAAAGATACAAAATAAGTTTACGAGATATCTTTATATGCGGCTATACGGCGTTTATCCGAAGTACCCCTTGATGTATCCGACCCTTTTTGTGCTAGGAATGGTGGGCTATCTCCAGCTGGAGGTAAGGAGGGATCTTGCCTTGTTAACCTATGTTTTTAAGGTATGGCGGGGAAAACAAAATAATGAGGTAATACTGGGAGAATTGGCTTTGAGAGTTCCAAAGGACACTATTAGATCTCGGAAGGGTAGGCTTTTTATGGTTCCTACTAGTAGGACGAATCTACTCAAGAAGGCTCCTCTGACTAGGGCCATATATCTGCTGAACCGCGTTAATGACCAAATTGACATATTTACCTGTTCTCTGAGTGAATTCACAAGGGTTGCTGAAAGTCTTTTATGTTTTAATAATTTTAATAATTAATTTGTATTTTTTTATATTTTTTATATTTTTTATATTTCATTTTTTACTGATTGTTAATATATTTAATTTAAGACCTGCGTTTCCGAATTAGAGCAATCTGTAATGGTAGCGTAGTTTGTGGTTGAAATAAATAAATAAATAAATAAATTAAGATGAATAACCCTTAATTCAGATATAGTAAAGTAATGATGATAAAACACTGCAAAATATTTAAAAAAGGTAACGAATCTAACCTCGTAGTCTGAAGGCAACTTCTCCAGGAGCACAGAAGGCAGGGAGACGTGCTGCAGCAGATGACTTTCAAGCGGACCCCACGAGCTGAACTCCTCGTCACAGGTCACACAGTGGTACTCCTGCTTTGGCTTCTTTATCAATGCCCCGCTTGACTGCAGCTGTTGCAATATCCTGGAAACATTGTCGTTTGGTGCTTGCTCTTCTGGGTCCTCGTTTAAATCTTCCTGCGTGTCACTTTCTGGTTCTGGAATTTCATAAGGTATTTTAGCAAGGCACTTTGTGTAAAACTTATTAAACACCAATTATAGGCAAAAGCGATATTAGGGCAATTTAAAATCCTTGATGTTTGCAAACATTAAGTATTTTGTATATTATTTACGGTTTAGCGCATAATACCCCATTCACTAAATGTCCCTTCAAAAATATGTATAAGTCCCATTATAAAAATGTACCTGATCAAAAATACATTTTCTCAAAATGTCTTCAATATGAGAACTCTTTCTCAAAATTTCTCTCATGAATAATGTGCCATTATCAAAATTTCCCTTGTGCAAAATTTCTATTTACATAATGATTCATATTAAAGTCCCTTTCCTAAAATGTAGAAACCTCATAAAGAATGTATATTCATACATTCTCAAACCACCATCCATTATCAAAATGACCATCATGAAAATAAACAATTTCTCAAAATGTCGCTCATTAAAAGTACTTTTCATAAAACTTTAAGTACCTATTCTTATATTAATAAAAAAAACAATCCCTTAATTGAAATGATATATTGTAATCCACAATTCTAATTAGTATACTAACTACTTAAACTACACACCCAAAATATTTGCACACCATAAAACTAATAATTGTTGTTATCTGAAATGTTTACTGTTATTAAAATAATATAGGTATATATTGTGATCTGAAAAAGCAAGAAGATAGGTAGGTAAATAGTTTTTTTTGGATTCTGTAATCAAACAAGAAACTTGTAATTTAAGTAACTTAGAAAAATTTTAAGTTCTATTTTTTTTATTTAGTATCGTAGCTCATCCTATACTTGCTACACAAAGAAAATTATTCTGACCAAAGAGAAAGAGTAGAGTCTTCATTGTTCTGTGATTCTGTCTGACTGTGCCACAGGCTTTTCTTTATTTTACTATATTATTTTCGGGTAGGTAACTAAAAGCATGGCTTTATATTATGCTCTGATTGTTTAAATTATTATCAATCGGTCAAATATCAGTAAAGCAAACTATATCATTATTACTATTTTACATTTTTTTTATTTAAATGCAAACCAATTTCCTACAATTTATTTTATTTGTAATTGGTATGTAAAGAGATTAAAAGATTCCTACTTATCCGATTGGACTCAGGTGGCACAGGAGAGAGAAAAGTGGAAACGGGAGGGGGAGGTCTTTGCCCAGCAGTGGGACACAGCCACAGACTATTAAAAAAAAAATGTAAAGAGAATCTGTCTATCCAAAAATAAATGTTGAAATCAAAGTCACCCAGTAGTGACGCAACTCAAGTCATGTTTAACTTGAGTGACTTGAAAGAAACTTGAAATTGATTAGACTCGATTTGACTTGAGTGAAAAATGCCATGCGAGTAATTTTGATTCAAAAATTAGTTTGGAGTTGCTGGTCACCATTATTTTTAATGTGAAGTTGTAAATTTAAAGTAAAAAGTACAAAGCAGAGATTAAATAAATGGTTCAGAGAATATGAGTAGAAAAATATGACTAGAATAGAAAATAAATGATTACAGTAGAAAAAAATGACTAGAGTAGAAAAATATGATTATAGTAGAAAAAAGAAGAAAAATATGAATTGAGTTGCATCAAACAAACTTGCATCATAGACACAACACACACATCACAAACAATGTTGATAAAGATTGACCTTGTTTTTTCATGACCTAGACCTAGCTTAATATTTTATTCAGTAGGTACTTATATATGTTTTATAGAAATACTACAAAAAATCAGAAACTAACCTGATTCATTCTGCGCAGGTGGAAATTCTGATTTTATTTTTGTGGCCATTTTTTACCTGCAAAAAATTGCCAAATTAATATGAGAAATAAAGTCACAAAAATTCAATAGGCATCATAATTTATTTGACCTGACCCCCTTTGCTAACACACTAACCAAAACCTTTGAAACCTTACAGAATTTCCTAAAACAACCCACCAACCTTTTTTTGTGCTGGCTGACTGTATGGATTTTTGTAGACAGCTATAAACAAGTCCCTAGGTATGTACTAGGAACCTATCTACCTACCTATTTGGTTCCTAGATTCTACTCTAAAAGAAGGGCAAGGTCAATCCAAAAATCATAACAACAATAACATGCAAGCAAGCGGCCAAGCGGCATTTTCGCACATTCATAATCTAATTAGAAATTTATTTTGAGTATTGTAGGTATTACTTACTCTCATAGTCAGTGTTGGTTCAGTTGGGAATCCTTTATTTATTGGATGATTTCTAGGTATGTGAAAGAGCAGCCGAAGCCGCTTAGCTTGAATGTCCACGCTGATACTATTCAATGCTGAACTCTATGTAACATTGTGCATCAACGCATCAACAATAAAACTAAACAAAACAGTGCATTATCACTTTTTTCTCCAAGAACTCACCACACAACTATATTTTTCCGCAAAATTTGTTGTCATAGGACTTGTATGCATTCAGAAAATGGCGGACGCTAACAACAAAAATTTACACACCTTCTCGACTCGGTCTAATATATTTTCGTCCGAAAATTTAAAACCGAAAATGCTACAAATTACGACTAAAAACTCACACAACTATCAATCCGTTAAGTTTGTTACTTAGCTTTACATTACCGTACCGATTCGGTTATGTAAATGAATAATTCTTGATTTGATTAATCAAACAAGAACAAGAATCAATCCAGAACAACAAAAACGAAACGGTATTCCTGGCCTGCGTTGCCGTTCCGTTCGTGCCGGAGGCCGACTGGGGCCGACGGAACGTCTTGGTCTGGCACTGTGTTGGGGCATCGAACGAGGGGCGTGCGGGCTTGCTCCATCCTCATACTTTATCTCTTTTCTCTTTTTCTCCTATGTAGAACGCGGATTGGGTATCTCATTCTCACTTTGTCGGTTTGTGCTGACCTGTGGAATTTGTGAGTGTGTGCTATGCTTAAGTGCTAAGCTAGCGCAATCTAATTTAATACATCTAGCTGTGGCATAGCATGTCGGGTATTAACGGAACCGGCTTGGGTACTTTATCGCCCACTTCGCTCGCCCGCCCGGCTGCCATGCCAAGTGAGGCAAACTAATAAATTATAACAATAAAAGCGCGCAGCCGCTTAAATGGGAGCGCGGACATTTAGCTTATTCTGTGGCGCGGAGTCGTTTCTGAGCTAATAATATTATGTACTGAGGTAATTATTATGTAGATGGCGTTATCTATCACATTTATATTTATTGAGATTATTATGTAGGTTGTAAATAAGTAATTCACCCGAGAGCATTGCATTATCTTAGGTGCTATTATTCTGATGTCGAATATTTACCAATTTTACTTAGTCTAGACTTAGGCCTTAAAACCTGGTCTTAGACTCAGGACATTCTGGCCTAAAAACATAAGCATTGTGCTACCTAAGAAATTGTTTTTTAAAGAAGGATCAAAATACAGGTCTCAAACATGTCTTAAGATTAGACAAAGGCATTAGACTAAATACATGGCCCTAGACTAAGGCCTTAAACATGGCCTTAGAATAAGGCCTAAAACATGGCCTTATGCTCAAGTCCAAAATATGTCCTTCGCCGTAGGCCCAAGAACATGACCTTAGGCTTAGACCTAAAACCTGGCCTTAAATTAGGTCTTTGGCTCAGACCCGCTCAGGCCTATAATTTACATAGGTGTGTAGGCCTATTTAAACTTGATCTTAGACTCAGGTAGGTACGGTAGGGCCTAAAAATAAGGTGATCATCATGAGCAAGTATTTTTTGAAAGAAAGAAAATAAAATCAATGGTAACATACATCTACCAAGTAAAACCATTATTATTTCAACAATTTATTTAATTAATATCAAAAGTAATAACTAACTAAGAAATAACGATAACATTTAATTGTTGATAATGTACAGTGTAGGTACATACCTACATACTTAGCTTACATTGTGCCTCTTAACTTATCAGAACTACGATAGACCTACTTAGAAACCATATTATCTTTAACATTACAATTCACCAATAACCAAGCTACATTTCATTATTTAACCAGCTTAGTTATCGCTTTTCTCGCTTTGCTTTGCTGGTTTCGTATTCTTTCTTACCGATTGACCTCAAACCGGTTACACTTAGCAGCTCAGTCCGCAGTCTATATATTTTTTTTTTCTTGCCTTACACACTTGATGAGAAAATAGTCTCTATTGCTAGAGCGTTATGTTTTAAACTAGCTAACAGAAGTAGATATAGCTTTGTGAAAAAGAGTAAGCGGCACGGGGCGCACGGAGCGATGTTTTATTGCTTATTTTTTTAAATGTGAGACTGTGGAGTTTTATTTTCATTTTAATACCTAACAGCATAGAATGGAGTAAGTAAGATAAGGAAGGTCATCACAGACACAGATAATATTATACTTAGGATAATAATATTTGGTTACATATAATATATAAACAAATAGGTACTTAAATATTATTGTATGTAATATTATTATTATATTATTATATTATTAATTAATACCTAGTCAAAAATATGTATAGTAGGAATTACTTATATGAACCTACCTAAATAATACGGACTTATGTAGACATACATAATATAAACAAATCTTTATTTTCGCACACAATACATTACCTACAACTCTTATAATTTACACATGACATGAGATATAAGAACCGCTAAAGACAATAACATACTTAAAAATCTGCAAATCAAATGCAATGTTGTGTGTTCCAAATGGCCCTGACTCAGCTTATGTTGCAAGCAACGCAATAGCATTATTACAACGCTGATGATTCTGCCAGAATCATACCTTAAAGCCATATTTTCTGCAATAACTCCTCGACCAAGCTGAGTTCGTTATCGATCCTGTATCGCTTCGTCTCATTCTCCCGCCGACCCACCATCTGCCCCGGCCCCCGCTCACCCCAGACAAGACCCCTCCAGGCTCGGGGCCGGGATTACCCTCTCGGGGGTCGTTTTAACTAGGGCTTGGACACCGGTTTTCGGTAGTACCGAAAAACCGGGATACCGGACCAATATTACCGTATTTTAAAACCGGTTTTCGATGGTCAAAATACCGGTTTTTTGGTAAATTTTCTTATTTTTTTATTTTATTGCCTAAGTTAGCACTGAGACTGTTATCAAATGTGTTTTTGTTCCTTTTAACATAAGCACATTTATAAAATGTATTAAACCTTTTTTTGAGTGACTTTGAGCTTTGCTTATGGTCCATAGATAGTTACAATGTCTCAGGTAAGTTGACTCTGGAAACAGACATGGCTTGTTGACTTTCGTCGTCAACTTGGACGAGAAGAGGAATGACGCTTCCCGAACGCTAGCAATCCAATTTTGACTTGACGATCGACCTCTTTTTAGAAGAATGACCGACCTAGGTGGACAGTTTGTCCCAGGTATATGTTTTCGTCAACAATACATACAACAACCGATCGAAAAGTAGCCGATCTTGACTGAAATCGGTTTAGCATATTAGCATGGGCGTTCAACATGATTTTCGTTTGGTCCATCACATAGGAAGGTCTACGTATAAACAGCGCCAAAACAAAGGAGATGCGTCTCAACACAGAAGTTACCACTCCAATTTGTGTCAACGGCAATGTCGTTGAGCGCGTGGATAAATTCACGTACCTGGGCAGTGTCGTGAATCCGAGCGGAGGAGCGGAAGCCGACATAGAAGCTCGCATAAATAAGGCACGATCAGATTTTGCCTAACTCAAGCCAGTGTGGAGGTCATCAGTCATAACGCGCCAAACAAAACTCAGAATCTTCGAGTCCAATGTGAAGTCGGTTCTCCTTTACGGCTGTGAAACCTGGTTTGTCAGAAAGAATCTGTCTGCTAGGTAGCAGATTTTTATTAACAAATTCCTACGACAGATCCTTAGAGTATTTTGGCCCAAGACAATCAGGAACTCTGAGCTTTGGAGAATCACGCACCAGAAACCAGTTGACTTGGAGATCAAGATAAGGAAATGGCGTTGGATAGGCCACACACTGAGGAGGCCAGACGACCATCCGTCGAAGATAGCTCTTAATTGGTGCCCACATGGACGTCGCAGAGTCGGCCGCCCTAAGCAGACCTGGCGCCGCACGCTGGAACAAGAGGCTCCCACACTCGGAGCACCGTGGGGCGAGATCCAGGAGGTTGCCCAAGACAGGAGCAAGTGGCGAGCTTTACTGAGAGCCCTATGTCCTTGATGAGGGATAAAAATCATCATCATCATCCATCACATGTTCATTATATTTATCGAGCATTGCACTAAACTCCTTAGCAGTCTATGCCATAAACTACAATGTTGAGTGATATACTCGCCGTTTATGCCTTGGCCAAGTTCTTTACAGTCCAGAGACTTGGAGACATTCTCGGTAAACAGTTTTAGGTATATAACATCCCTATATAACTTCCTGCTACCAGTCGAATAACCTTTGATTTCTGATCTATTGATTCGACTTCAGAGTCCAACAGACATAGTGGTGATTCATTGGTAGTCCACTTGGCACCGCTCTGGAGAGATTTTAGCACTGCCCAGGTCTCAATTCAATCGAAACCAAGGTTTTATTATAGTCTATAAATAATCGTCAAAGTGGCAGGGTATACTCATCAGTTTTCGTATTACATGTAGCATGATGATGAGATCCGCAGAAGAACTTAAGTCACCGACATAGGCCAAATAATTGTGCATTGGCAAGGCACATGGTTCGAAAGTTCTCGATTGGCGACTGCGCACAGGAAGAGCAGAGTAGGCAGATCCCCAACAGGGTGGTCATACGACTGTAAATTTTGCGTTCGGAAGTACACTGGATAAGATTTCTTATCTTAGATTAGCTGAACACCGGTCGGTATCGGTAAGGCAATCTGTGGGGGTGACCCTATGACCAACCAAACTAAGTTTAATTTAAAAACATTTTTTTTTATAAATTTGAGTAAAAGAAAAGTTTTTTTTAATCTATAATCTATCTATAACAATATTATAAAGAGGAAAGATTTGTTTGTTTGTTTGTAACGAATAGGCTCCGGAAATACTGAACCGATTTGAAAAATTCTTTCACTGGTAGGAAGCTACATTAACCCCGAGTGTCATAGGCTATATTAGATTTTCAAAAAAATTAGGGATCCTTACCTAAACTCAAATAATATAACCCAAGGTGCAATATTTTTTCCGTTGTTTACATATTTTGACAGGTGGTTTGTTGTTGTTGTTTGTTTTTTATTCGGCCATTCTAGGCAGTCAAAAGAACATGGTCTATAGAGCCAAGTCTTTTGTAGTATCTTATATTCTATGGCGTAACGAAGTAAGCCGGGAAAGCTCGTGTTAAATATAACAGAAAGATAACTTACGTTAACTGTTTTAATTTGAACTTTTCTTCAAAAACATACATTTTAACAAAGAAAAAGTAAAATACCGAAAAATTACCGAAATACCGGTTTCCCGGTTTTAAAATTTTCACTACCGAAAAAAACCGGTTTTCAAAAATATATCGGTAGTCCAAGCCCTAGTTTTAACCCCAGCTGGGATGGGAAGCCGAGCTTGATTACACCCTTTTAGGCAAGAGGAGAGTTATACTCGTATCCAGTTTTTACGATAAGAACTCTTTGGTACATACTTATGTTTTTTTTATATACAGTTTAGAATAATGGCCTTTGGCGCTATTTTTCAAGTAGTAAGTAGGTGTTTAGTATTAGCATATCGAAGATGATTTTTACTACTTTTCATAGAAAGCTAGTTGTTCTCATACTAGAGGCACAGTATTACAATTAACACTGTAGGTATGTATAGAAAAAAACACTTTTGATTTCAAGTCTTTGCTAGCTATGAGGAGCCGAATCAACATGTGGAATTTCTTTAGCCTCCAGTGGTCGTTTCACTGCCACGCATTGTGACGGATCAAGCTCACAACGCTTCATATTATACAGTAGGAATTGACCGCCTTGTTTTCGCTTGCCATACCGCACTTCTGAAAATGATGCGCTTCGCCATCCTATATCAGGCATGCGAGAGATTGGCTGCCTCATTTAAGGTGCGCCCACCGCCGCCCGCATAGATATGCCTTGTGCCTCGATGCCGCCGTCATTAGCTCTTCGTAAGACTTCCGTGTTTCGAACACGATCCGAACAATGACTGTTCATAATGTCACGCTATCTACTGTGCGTTTAATTTTGCGGTACAAACACCACGTATTCAGGGTAAATTTTAGTAAGAATATTGAAAAAAAAATGCCCAGATCAAAAGATCAGATTAATAGACCAAGGACTTTACTTCAACTTCATACATACAAAATACGAAAAGACTTTTCCCCTACCCGATGTTGATGATAAAAACAAAAGTCTAAATTAATTTTAGTTTTTATTTTATCACTATTCCTAATTACTTACTTTAAAAAAAACTGTTACTATACAAAGGTATAAACGTCTAAATTCAGTCCTTAAATAATGTAAATCTAACTTAATTAAATGACATTTACTCCAAGAAATGTTTTCTATAAAAAAAATTGATGAGGCATGTTATGTAGACACCATTTACAAAATTATTCAATAAAATTCTCACATACTAACAAATCAAGCAGCCGGATTCAAATTCTCCAGATATATAGCCTCATATTCCTTGTATGTCTTTCCACCAACCGTCCTGTTTTCGGATAAAAACTCCCGCCACGGCGAACTGTAGGAAAAAAAAATTATTACTTATGAATTTAAACTAATAGTGCCACTTTTTACCAAAAAAAATATTATTAAAAAATATGCATTATTGTGGTATATTATGCCAATGTTGACTAGGTCGAATCCGAAAGTAAGGAGAGATGGACAAAGGTCGAAAGTCAATACATATTACAACGGGGTTGTTGTTTAGGCACTTTCTTTCTCAAGTTTTGGACCTCGAGTACACTGTTCGAAAAAAGGGTGGGAGACTGCACAAGTTTCGACCTTCCTCAAGTTTTCCTGAATAACTTTTCCTCCATGGCTGCATCAAAAGTAACCCTTTACTACTTCGTTTTTTGTAGAACGTTTTGAAAATTTAGAAATGTAAATTCGCTTTAATTGCCAACTGTCAAATTTTGGCTCCAATCACCATCATTGAAAACCAACCAAAACCCTCCAAACTCTCTAATATTCAATGGGGCGAGAGTTTAAGGACTAAGGTAAGCATATAGTAAACTCACTTGGACCAGAGCTCCAGATTCTGCCGGCCCAGGTCGAGGGTCCGGGAGGTCTTCTGCAGCGTCGCCAGGCTGTCTGCCAGCCGCTTCTTGATGGCGTCCACCTGGCTCTCTTCCTCAGATTTGTTGAAATCTGATGCTGTAGATAAACAAGGAAAATGAAAATAATATTTGAAGGGACCGCAGCTTTGTTCGCGATTTATAACGAAGGTTCCCGTTTCTATTTTTTTCCTGTATGAATTACGAGCATTCTTTCCGTACTCCACCCCAACTCCCTAAGGAAACTCAATATTGTTTCCACATACCTATTAAGGACTTTAATTGTAACATTTTCTCGAGTTTGTGTAGTGTATAAGGTACATGCATACAGTACCAGTACCAGTTACATAAAAAGAGACCTACTAAAAAAAACTACATGTATTCGCATTTGGTTTTTTGAATTCAATTTCATAAATTGTGCTATTTTCGCAGTTTTTCTTTAAGTTTGATTGTGGATTATCAATAAGTCGCTCAGTAGGTATACAATTAAAATTCTTACCAAACTCAATTCTCTTCGGACTGCCTCCTTCAAATGCCTTTAAATACTCGTCAAGTTCGCCTTTTTCCCGCACTTTCTCGAGCAGTTTCGACACATTGGCGGACAGGCGTACAGACGGGCAGAGAAGACTGCACACAGTGTCTTCTTTTAACCATCCTTCGTAGAGTCGGTCGGCAGAAGATTGCATAGTTTCGAAGATCCATATTTTCTCACCGCTGTGGAAACCACAAAGCTTACTGACAAATAACTCTTATGGTTCCAAGTTTTTTAACGTAATCTTGTAGATTAACTTCACCTGAAAATAAGACCTTAGAACTTGACCTGAAGCTCAGGCCTTAAATTTTGGTCTTATACTTAAGCATTAAAATTTGGTCTTAGACTTAGGCTTAAACTTTGTCCCTAAACTTAGGCCTAAACATTGATCGTAGACTTAGGTCTTAAAACATGGTTTAAAACTCTGACTTACAACTTGACGTGATATTCATAAAGATACAGTAGATTCTAAGTAGCGTTACTGGAGGTCTACTTCTCTGGTTTGTTGTATGGTAAATATACGTGACATCCAGTCTAAATTGACATACGTCAAATAACTAAAATGCTCTTTAACTTTTTATGAATAAGAGGGTTAGAAGTTAGCTTAATAATTAATGACCTTAACAGAAATTTTAGTTATCAAGAAGTTTAACAGGAATGTATATTTTCCAAATGTATTTTAAAGCAAATGTTTAAATTATTAATATTATCTAAATTATAATACCTTTCTAAAACAAGTTTTCTGTTCTTTTCCAAGTTGAATTTCTTCGAGTAAAAATTTAATTCGTCCTTAATCGTCGGTTCCGCGATGTATTCTGTAAATAAGTTGTATTAAAGTTTGGAACAATGACAATGTTGTCCTTCCTTCGGCTACAATTTTTAGTCTATACCAATATTATAAAGAGGAAAGATTTGTTTGTTTGTTTGTTTGATTGTTTGTAACGAATAGGCTCCGGAAATACTGAACCGATTTGAAAAATTATTTTACTGGTAGGAAGCTACATTAACCCCGAGTGTCATAGGCTATATTAGATTTTCAAAAAAATTAGGGATCCTTACCTAAACTCAAATAATGTAACCCAAGGTGCAATATTTTTTCCGTTGTTTACATATTTTGACAGGTGGTTTGTTGTTGTTGTTTTTTATTCGGCCATTCTGGGCAGTCAAAAGAACATAGTCTATAGAGCGTATTGTATTGTATTATCTTATATTCTATGGCGTAACGAAGTAAGCCGGGAAAGCTCGTTTATAATATAAGTAAACGTTAACACGCGGTAGGCATAGTTATACAGGATTTTTTGAATCACAGGTGAAGTTTTTGTTAATTTTAAATAGTATTTAGTGCTATTTTAATGATTATAACTTGACAAATAGATACTATCTAAGGTAGGGAAATCTGACCAAATGCTTAGACAGCTAATAATCTTACTTATAAGTAATTTAAATCATACTTTTGAAAATTAGGCACAAACATATTTATTTAAGTAATCTAAAAACCAGTTTAATTAGCCCATTTACCTTAGCTTTTCTTCTTTTAATGTTAGTAATACACAGGCAGAACAGTCAAGTTTAGTGAAGGTAGAAAACTCATATACATAGTCATAGTAATACTTAGATTTGAATTTTTAATTTTGAAAAACAGAGCACTTTCCATTTAAAGTGAGGGAGTACCTATCTCACCATAGGCAGGTCAGTTTAAATAGTGTAGACACTCAAAATTTAGTCAGGAACTATTTAATGTTAGTAGGCAGGTTGCCGTTTTTGGAAATAAATAGAAGATACTGCCGTTTCCCCCGGTTTCTGTTTCAGAACAACCACTCTCACAATGATGACCAGAAGGACTACTCAAACTCAACTTGAAAACAAGCTCAAAGAAACCTTGTTACAACTAAGAGCTACTCGCGAGGACCGAGATAAACTTCTTGATGAACGCACGGAGTTTGAACTGGAAGTCAAAGAGTTGGTTGATAAAAATACATCTCTTAAGAGTCAACTAGCACTAGGAGACATAGAGCTGGAAGACATCCGAGGGGAACGTGACCAACTAGTATTAACTCTGAATTCTTACAATCAATGTAGCGACACCTATGAGCAGACTTTAAATCACAACAAAGAGTTAATTATTCAACTAGCTGCAGCTCGGGAACAGGTAGAGAGCATGAAGGCTGAACGTTTAAAGCTAGAAACTGCAAGCACAATGTCGCTGTATGCTGAGCTTATGAACCACAGTCATGACACTGAAGTGATCAACGAAGAGTCTTTTTCTGAGTCTTCCCATGTATTTCTTCATGGGAGAAAACTGAAGAAATATATTAACACTAAAAGGAGACTTAGAAAATTACAAAAAATGATCAAAAAGAGCAGATCAGCCGTAACTTCAGTTCAACTTAGAAGGGAAAAGCTTGAACTCCACAAGGAACTCAATGCCCTTCAAACCGTGGTTGAAAACTACCAGCTCGACAGTGGACTACTGCAATCAGAGATTAACAGACTTCAGCAAATTGTACTTGAGCTCACCGAGAAGTACAATCACAGCGTGAACCAGATGAGAGAGTACATGCTGGCTATGGACGAACTGATTCGTGACAGACAACAGCACACGAACACACAGCCGGGCCTCTCCACGCCTGGAGCTCCTCCTGGGCGGGCTGCGGGGGTGGCGGGGGCTGCGGGGGCGCGCCGCGCCGTGCCCGCGCTCACGCCGCTCTCCCGCGCCGCGGCTAAGCGGCTCGCGGCCTCCGCGCTGGCGGCGCGCGCCCGTCCTGCCGCGCCGTCTCCCACACCGCCTGCGTGCCCTCCCACGTCACCCGCGCCGTCTCCCACACCGCCCGCGCCCTCGGCGGCAGCGCAAGCAGCTACCGCACGTCCGGACCAGAGCCATGCGCCGGCGGCGGCGAGTGTGCGCGCCGCTTCAGATCAACCATCAGACGCGGCAGAGGGAACACGACGATCAAGAAGGGCGCGCAGGAGGGCGGCGGCAGCGGCCAGGTGGCGGGAACCCCCTGCTCCCGCGAGGGTGCAGCGAGGCTCGCCGGAGCGCTCTCGGGCGCCCCCCGCGGCGACGGCAACTACGGGCGTAGCGCCGGAATCCCCCGCGGCAGCGACGTTGACTGGCAGAGCGCCGCCGGGCTCCCCCGCGGCGGCAGCGACAGTGGCGGGCGGAGCGCCGGGCTCCGCCGCGGCGGAATCGACGACGGCGCCGGATGAAGCGCCCAGCACCCCCGCGGCGGCAGCGACGGTGGCGAGCGGAACGCCGGCCGCCCGCGCGGGTCCCGCACCGCCCCCCCGTTCCGTAGTTTACTCAGATAGATTAGGAGTAGGTCTAGGTAAATTACTTAACTACAATTTAAAGCAAGCAGTATGTAATAATTGCTTTCCTGGTCGTAATTTTAATTATATTACCAATAAACTTTTAGTCAATGATTGGGAAAAAAATGTTACTAAGATTCTTTTACTAGGCGAAAGTTCCAACACGTGTAAGAAGGACATTATAAATTTCTTTAGTTCATTATTATTAAAAATAGAAAATTGCGACATGGGAACAGGGAAAATTATTATTTGTTATTTTCCGTTCTCAAATTATAACTCCGTAGAACTTAATAATAAAATCCATAGCCTAAATATTTTAATGTATAATTTGACTTTTCGTCATAGAGACAAAATATTATTATTTGACATAAATAAATTCATTAGGAACTTTTATATACACGTAGATAAAATATATCTAAAATCTAGTTGTAGGAGACATCTTGCTAGTCTTTTAGCGTACAATATAAGTGACCCAACCACTATTGTGGGTAAGTCGATAGATTTAGTTAAGGACCCGACGGTTAGTAGTAATTCTAACAAACATTTACAAACAAGGAGTTCTTTAAACTCCATAGCCAGACAACAGAGAAGCAGCCTTGTACACTTAGTCTAATTCACCAGAACATAAATCGCTTCTCTGGCAAAATTTTAGAAATTGAAATTTTCCTAGAAGATTTTAAATGTGATATTCTTTGTCTGACAGAAACATGGTTACAACCACACAAAATGAACTTTAGTCTCCTAGATTTTAAAGTAACAAGTGTATTTAACAGGAATCTCTCAAATGGAGGTGGTTGCCTTATATTAACTAGGAATATTAATAAAGTTAAAGAGCGAAAGGACTTTGTCAAACTTTCAGTTGAAAGCACCTGTGAGGTTGCGTGTGCAGAGCTAGACCGCTATATAATTCTATGTGTGTACCGTCCTCCCATTTCTTCCAACTTCGATAATTTTGTAACTGCAATGGAAGACGTACTGGGTAAAGTAAGCTGTTCAAATAAAACAGTAGTCATTTGTGGAGATTTCAATGTTGACTTACTTACAGACACGACCCAAAGGACCACTCTATTAGGCCTATTCCAGTCTTTTAATTTTAAGTTTTTGTTCAACGAACCCACTAGAATAGCGGGTACGTCTGCAACTTGTTTAGATAACATAGCAATGAACGGTAATTACTTCAAAAAATCATTGTTAACTTCTTTAAGGTCAGATCATAAGGGTCTAAATGTTTTATTGTACACAGTTGAACAAGAAAAAGAAAACTCGTTAGTTTATAGGCCAATGAACCAAAGTCGTATGGAAAGATTTTATCATAGTCTTCAGATGCGCCTTGCCTTGCTGAGCTTTGAGGCAGATGATCCCAATACACTATATCAAGAGTTATTTTCCGCGATACGGATTGAATTCGATCTTATATTTAAATTCAAAAAAGTTTGCAGTAATAAAAATTCAAATTTTAGTACTTGGGCGACGCCGGGAATTAGGAAAAGCAGAGATGCCCTATATGAGTTATATGATAGGAAAACTTTTGATCAAGACCCTTCATTTCTTGAACATGTTAGGAGTTATTCTAAATTGTTTAAGATAGTTTGCACCAAAGCTAAATCTATTAATTTAAATAATAAAATTAGAAATTCGAAAAATAAAAGTAAAACTGTCTGGCGTATTATTAATAAAGAAACTGGTAAAGCTAACGGTAAGGAAAGCATTCAAGCTTTAAACTTAAATGGTAAAGTCGTAACAGATAAGTCGGAAATTGCGAATGAATTCGAATCATTCTTTGCTAACATCCCATTTCAAACCACTAAAAACCTTAACGCATCTGCCAGCGCCGCGGAATCTATACTTAAGGAACATGTTGACATCGCCCCGCCTCCACTCACGTTTCGCCATGTTGGACCGCAATGCATTATTAAGATATTTAAGGAACTCAATTTAAAAAAGACAGAAGACTTATGGGGGATATCAATTAAAGTACTTCAACCTGTTATAACACTAATAGCGCCTCATCTAGCATTAATTTTTAACTCTTGTATCGAAAAAGGCATTTTTCCAAATTTATTGAAGTACAGCAAAATCATTCCAATTTTTAAATCTGGAAATACCGAAAACCCCACTGATTATAGACCAATCGCGGTTCTTCCAGCCTTAAGTAAAATATTTGAAAAACTTATTCTTGCACAATTAGCGTCTCACTTCTCAGTCAATAACTTCCTACACAAAAATCAATTTGGTTTTAGGAAAGGGCGGTCTACCTTAGACGCAGGTCACAAACTCATCAGCGATGTCTATGGAGCCTGGGAGGATTCTCACGATGCTATTGGGGTTTTCTGTGACCTCTCGAAGGCTTTTGACTGCGTTGATCATGAGACTTTGCTACTTAAATTACAGCACTATGGCTTAATTGATAAATCACTTGATCTACTTGCCTCTTATCTTACTGATCGCGACCAACGAGTGGACGTGGGTGGTGCGGTGTCTGCAGGTTGTCCTATCAAGATTGGTGTACCTCAGGGATCGATATTGGGGCCTTTCCTGTTCCTAGTCTACATAAATGATCTCCCTTACATGTTAGATAAACTTACTGATGTTGTCCTCTTTGCGGACGACACCTCTTTAACATTTAAAGTTAAACGAGGTGACTCCCTCAACTTAGATATAAACAAAACATTAGTGGAGATTTCTCAATGGTTTACTTCTAATAATTTACTTTTGAACGCAAAGAAAACTAATTGCATTAAGTTTTCCTTGCCAAATGTGACTGCTTATGATACAGACATACATTTGGACAATAACAAGCTTAATCTGGTAAATCAAACTGTATTCCTTGGTATCACTCTAGATTCGAAACTTCAGTGGGGCCCCCATATCTTAAATCTTGCGGCAAGGCTCAGTTCGGCTGCGTACGCAATCTGGAAAATCAGAAAATTAACTGATGTTTCTACCGCGAGACTTGTGTATTTCAGTTACTTTCATAGCTTAATGACCTATGGCTTGCTTCTATGGGGAAGAGCTGCAGATATTAACGTCATTTTTATACTACAAAAACGCGCAATTAGAAACATTTATCAGCTTAAAGCTCGCGAGTCCCTCAGACAAAAATTCAAAGAAATTGATATTTTGACGCTTCCGTCCCAGTACGTCTTTGAAATTATTATGTATACTCGTAAAAACTTACATATGTTTGATAAAAAATGTGATAAAATTAAAGACCTTAGAACGCGTAGCAAAAACAAACTAAGTATTCCACAGAACAGACTAAAACGGACAAACAAATACTTTATAGGAAACGAAGTAAGATTTTATAACAAGATCCCAGAAGAGATTTTGATCCTGAATGATAATGAGTTTAAAACTCGTATCAAAAAAGGTTTGATTAAGAAAGCTTATTACAATGTTGATGATTATGAAAACGACAAAGACGCATGGAAGTAGTCTAGCTCTGCACGATATTTTCATTATTTCATGTATGTACTTTAAATCTTATTAATTTATGTTCTTTGTATTGTAAATTGAATTGTAATGTCACATATATAAGAACAAAAAAAAAAGAGAGAAATTGTAAAGTAGAGTTTGTTACCCCTTTCTTCTCTACGCTGTAAAATCATTGCGAAAGGGAGTAGAATCATTTGACAGAGGAGGGCTCGTTTGGGGGCGTCTCCAGGCGACCATTGTCGTAAGGCAAGGCAAACATTGTTTGCCTGAGCCAATTAGTGGGCACCCTGAACTACCTCGCCTCTATCAGTATAGGATACTTTACGAAATAAGGTATCAATATTAATTAGATTAGTCTAATTGACTTTCAATAAGCGATATCTTGTATCCTGTATTGAATAAATCATTTTTTACTTTACTTTACTTTTACTGATTCCTGAAAACAAAATTGAAAAATAATGAACAGTGCTCACTTGAGGGCCTTCGAAAGTTTTTGTAAAAAACAAAACATAAGTTATATGTACCATCAGAGCAATAACCTACAGTGGTTTAGCTTGCGCCAGACAAGACAGAGGGTGGAGAGAAATGCGCGGGGGGGGGGGGGGGGGGGGGGAATAGGGTACCATTGGCCTTGAACAAGTTTTATTTCATTCTCAAAAAAATATTTTTTTAACTCTCAAAAGTTTTTTTTTATTCAAATTGTATATGATGCAACAACATAGTCCTGAAAGTTTCCGCTACGATAAAAAAGTAACCGTGTAGAAAAAAAAATGACAACACACCCATCGCCTCTCCGATCTCCGCATCAGAAGTGTCCATTTCCATACTGAGCTCGCAACTAGCGGCATTCTTCTCTCTCCAATCGTGGTAGAACTGTCGTACTGCCATTATCGGGTCGCTAACTTTGTCCAATGGGAGATCTTAAATAATAATCATTATTATTATCAAAAGTTTATTGGCAAAGGACAGGGCACATAGTTTGAATACGAATAACTGATGTTCGATCGAATGTTTTCCAAGTGGCGACCTACACTGGGAGAGGGTCGTACAAGACTGGCAACTGTAGCAAGTCTTGACTACAATTAAAGTCTAACAGTAATTCATAAAGATACAGTAGATTTTGAGTATTGTTACTAGATGTCTACTTCTCTGCTTTGTTGTATGATAAACTAGTCGAGCCGGCGAACTTCGTACCGCCTAGCCTATTACTTATAAACCTTCCTCTTGAATCACTCTATCTACTAAAAAAAACCCTCATCAAAATCCATTGCATTGTTTTAAAGATTTAAGCATACATAGAGACATAACGACGCGGGGACCGACTTTATTTTATGCTATGTATATACGTGATATCCAGCAGAGAATACCTACTAGTTCTAAATTGACATACGTCAAATAACTAAAAAGCTCATTTTTTATGAATAACAGAGTAATCGTTAAGTTAGGATTTTTCGTGAAAAGATTGAATTGAATTTAAATAGTAAACGAAATTCAAAAAGTTTTCTATCACCTTTATATTTTTCAGTGTCGCTAGTGATGGGTTTCTGCAGACTGCTGAAGGTGGCGAGCAGATTCTCTCGCGCTCGCACTATTTTATGATCCATTGTAGCGAGCGTTGAAATAATTGACATTAGTTCTTCCTTCTTGCGTATCTGTTTGAAATCATAATTTAATTTAAATATTATAACGTATAGTATTCTAAAGAGTGTAATAGTCATATCCGGCTCGAAGGACCATAATATAAGTCTGTCTACCAAACACATGTTAATATATTTTCAAAGTTTTTCGTTACGCAATGAAGTGTGTGAGTGTACCAACCCATCTATTTTTATTTGTATGCGGGACGACGCTCTGGTGCGTGGACGCAAGCCTTTCGAAATACACTGTATGTTTGGTCCCTTGGTACAGTTTCACGTAAAAACCAATCCACTGTTAATTTGAATATCATAACGTCTATCCATACTTTCATACTAATATTATAACTGCGAGAGTAGCTCTGTCAGTATATGGATAGTATAGCTAGAGCCTGAGAAAGAACATAGGCTACTTTTTATTCCGAAATTCCTACAGGAAAAATTGGGAATTTGAGGGAACATGCGCTGGCGAAGCTTGTAATTTATAATGATGACTTTGGACTGGACTGCTAAGCGGCCATATTAACTAAGTTTTTTTTTTTTTATATTTATTTATTGAAAACTTCTTATAATCTTATTACAACTTTGCAACCGCAGAAACCTTATTAGGTTTTTGAGCGGTGCTGAGACGCATTTAACAATACAATTCACATGGATAACTCACAATATCCTTGTCAAGTTGCGCGATGTTGGGCAGCGGAGCGCCCGGCGCGGCCGCGGGAGCCCCGGCGCCGCGGAACACGCCGCCGCCGGCGCGGAGCAGCCCCAGCAGCGCCCGAGCCGTCTGCGCGCGAGCCGCCGCGCTGGCGCGCTCCGAGCGCAGCACGAGTAGCTCACATACGGGACCCGATAAGGTGCTCTGTTACAATTTGAACATCAATATCAATACATAGTACAAAGTCAAGTCGCTTCCCGCACGTCCCTATGTCTATATAGGCTTACATTTTTAAAACTATGCAATAAGTATGGATTTTAATGCGTTTTTTTTATACAAAAGCAAGATTTATATGTTTTACCGGAAAATACTTATTAAGTACATTTCGTAAATTTATAAATTTACGACTGTAAATATATAAATTTAAACAACCTTACCTAACCTACGTTGGTTTATAAACTGACGTACTTACATAAATTTATAATCTAACGGATGTGCTATTTTACGGTGAAGTTAGGTATTTTAATTATACATACACTCAGACTGGTGACAACGTCCTCCAGGCGAGCGGTGGTCTGTTTCAGTTGCAGCTTGTTCTTCAACGTCTCCAGAGACAGCAACGAGTGCAGAGCTGCCGTGTGAGCCACTACGCTCTGTGGGGTTACGCTGCAATAGTAACAACATTATTCGATCACTTCTGTAGTTAGTTTAGTACGTACATCACTATGTTCACTTCAGAGGCCCGGGCTCAATGCTTGGCGGGGGCAAACATAGTTATGATTGATATTGATGTATGCAGGCATGCCACTGAAGAGTGCAGTCTGACTCGTTTGACATAACAGCTGTATTTGTATAGTGTTCTGTTTTTTAGACTAATCTGAGCTTCTGTAGTGTTTATTTGTTTCACATTCGCTTGCTTGTAGCCGCATACTGAAGATATTTAACCATTTCTTATTTAAGATTATATAATTTTAATTAATGTTATTAACTATTGAAGTATACTAGATTTTGATTTTGATTACGTGTAGAATAGTAATTAGATTTTAGATCGTAGATATTTCAAAGAAATAAACGGTAACCTGTTATGGTCATGATTCCCACAGCGCCGCCACCGCAGCCCGAGCTAGGGAGTCCAGCTGCTCTCCTGATTATTATCTATCCATTGTGTCTCACTCATCTATCTATCTAGACCTAGAGTCAGCTAACCTGCTATGATCATGGCTCCCGGTAGGCTCGGGGCTGGCCGCGGCCAGAGCCGGCGCGAGCGCGGCGCGGCGCGCGCACAGGCGCTCCCATAGAGCAGCTGCTGGGGCGCGCGACAACGCATCTAAATGCTGTTCTGTTGAATAATATTATCAACATTGTAACAATAATAGTCAACACATAGACGGTATAAAACAAAGTCACTTCCCGCGTCTGTCCCTATGTATGCTTATATCTTTAAAACTATGCATTGGATTTTGATGCGGCTTTTTTTTAACTGATACAGTGATTAAAGAGGAAGGTTTATATCAATACACTAGAAGCTGCCCTGCGGCTTCACTCGCGCAGATTTCTCATAAAAATAAAAATCCAGTTTTTTCCCGTTCCTATGGGAATTTCGGGAAATCCTTTCTTAGTGCTCAACTACACTCCCTAAGGAACCGACATGCAAAATTTCAGCCCGCTACGCCCAGTATTTTCGGCTCTGCGTTGTTTGTCAGTCAGTCAGTCAGTAACGGAAGAGTTTTATATATATAGATAGTATAAAACAAAGTCTATTTTTCTGTCTGTCCTTAAGTATGCTTAAATATTTAAAACTATGCAACGGATTTTGATGCGTTTTTTATTTTAATTATATAGAGTGATCCAAGAGGAAGGATTATGTGTATAACACATGCACAACATAGTAATAGGCAATACGAAGTTTGCCGGGTCAACTAGAGTATAATAAATGCCATGCCCAACATAGTTACTAGGTTATGCGGTACGAAGTTCGCCGGGTCGACTAGTTAATAATAATGCGTACATTTGCGCGCGCGGTACAAACTTAGCTAATCATTAAATTTCAAAATTTTTTTTTACAAATTTTGGTATTTCGCTACATTTAGCATCAATAGGCTTTTGGTCGTTAATTATTAGTATTATTACCTAACTCATCGTCCCCATTGTTGACTGAAGAAGAGGCCACTGGCTCGCACTGTTGCTGACTTAGGAGCGAAAGGCACTTGTCCAGTTTTGCCTGTAACGCAAGAATGTTAAAATTTATTGCATAAGTTAAGTACCTCAAGACAGTGTAAAAAAAGGCAAAAAATTAAAAAAAACGAAAAACAAAGCAAATAACATTTACATTTCAATGTTACCATTTTTTCATTTATTCCCACTATCGGAATTCGTTCATTTCGTTATTTTTGTGCTGTACTGTAAATTTATGCATTTAAAAAATTATAAAATCACCTCAATATCACCGCAATCATCGACACGGAACAGTGACTCAGCAATGTTCTGTATCTCGACAAAGTTTTCTGTTTTTTCCTTCATGTCATCCGTGACTGCCTGCAAGAACGCGAGACGTCTCTGCGCGTCTTGCACCCTGCTGCGCACCAGGTTCACTTGGGCCACTGCAAGATACACGACAACTTCTATTTTGCCCAAGACATAACACACACAGCATAGTAAAGAAAGAGTACTACGTACAGGTTGGCACTCCCTGCCTCCCTCAACAAGTGCGTCGCGCTCGGTTACCAGTGAGTTACCGCTGAGTACAAATAGCACGTCTTATCTCACTCACACAAGCATGATACGCGTGCACGCACTACTTGTACTCAAGTTTGGGCTGTAAAGGAAGCAACGCATTTATTTCATGCATTTTAGTGTGAGTGTCCTAGGTGTGACAGGAGCAAGTGGCAAACTTTACTTAGAGACCTTTGAAGCTGATGAGGGTTTAAAGATCATCATTAGCATCTCACGGATATCACGTGATTGTGCTCTCCTACCTTTTAGAGAAGACGGGATGAGCTTTAGAACTTGTGTTTTTTATCATTTATCATAATTTCAGCTGAAAGACTGCTGGACAAAGGCCTGCCCCATTAATCGCCACAACAAACTGGTTCAATAAACTGGTGGAGCAGATCTAAATAAAATCATATTAAAGAACAATAGATGACAGCTCAGTTGTAAATGCTACTTTTGAGAAGTTACCACCCCATTCAGTGTACTCCTGCAGCTTTCACCAGGTGGTCTGGTATCCTTTAAATAACACTTAAGATTTAAAACTTTAAATGACTAAGTTTATTGTTTTAAGAAAGACTATTTATGACATACTAACATTTACTGGACACCTTGTCCATCAGCTGTGTGAGAGTCTGCCGTGCCTGAGCCACTCGCTGCTCAGCTTCCTCCACCTCCTTATGCATGGCCTGGTGTTTCTTCCATTCAGCCAGCTCCTCTGGTACAAATGTCTGTAAGAGGTCATTTTAAAAACTTGGATAGCTCCAAAAATTTTACAAGTTCAAACTAAAGTGTATCCAAAATTTGTCTTTTTTTTAAACTAAATTGATCAATTTTTTTTAAGTCTTTCCAACCCTTTGGTTGGATCTAGCTATATCTACGGAAATGAATGAACATGTATAGTAAATTGCAATGTGTGCATTTTTATAAATGGCTTTGAAAGGAACATTTGACTTTATATGAATAATAGATAGGACTAAAAATATAAAAACTGTTCCTCTTAAAAGCAGGTAGGTGGTGCATGCTAGCTTACAAAGTTTATCAAGTTACATTAACTTACACTCTCTGAATTCTCATTCAACTTTTTGTCATTAAGAAACACCTGCATCTTCTTGTTTTTGATGACATCTTTGGACTGAGCGCGCTCCATGAGGCTGCGCCATACCATATAATACTGGCCACGACACATTCTGTAACAAATAAATTCAAAATATAAAATTAGAAGGTAGATCCATTTGATTATATTACATACTAGTGGGCACCCCGCAGCCTTGCCAGCACATTTTCCCTTGAAACATCAAATTCCCAATTTCCCTTGGAAATTTCGGGTTAAAAAGAAGCTTATGTCCTTTCTCAAGCTCTAGACTCTATAGCTCTATACAACATTTTATTCACATCTGTTCAGTAGTTTTCTCGTGAAAGCAAGACAGACAGAGTTACCTTTGCATTTATAATATTAGGATAGGATTGATAAATGCTGCTGTAAGTAAGATAAATTATATTACCTACTATGTGTGTTTGTATTAAGTGTTGTTCTATTCTTTTCATGTGAAAGGCTTCATAAAAACAAATACTTAAGGTACATGCTAAAAAACTTTACTCACTGTGCCACTTTGTCTGCCGGCGGTATTTTGTCTGCTGGGCATCCCATGTAGAGCAGCCAGTCTGTAAATTTCTCTGGCACTTCATCGCTGCGTAATTTTGCATGGTTCATAATAATTTACAAATAAATTAAAGATTTTCGACGGGATTTGTTTATATTTTGAACACAACGGCGTAAAGAAATGTAAATAAATTGAAGCAAAAGGGCTGACATGACTGATTGATTGACACATGCTTCAAAGTTTGGATTTTTTCTCGATTTTTTATTTTTTTAACTAAATTCAACTAAATTTAAAGGAGCTTTGGCGGGAAGCGAGACATTGTACCTAATGTGTAGTGAAGTGAGAATATAGAAAGGCGCTTCTTAAGGTGGTAACTCTTGCTATGGCGCGAAATTCAAATTTTTTCGTGTTTTTTATTTATTCTGGCGAAAGTATACATTTTTAATAAAGTTTAAATGAATTCGCGTATGTAAAAAACCATCTCCCACATTGCAATATAACGGTTTTGGAAGACAGACCTACAGATTTTGTGTCTAAGGGGTAAAAGGCCAAAAAACAAGTTTCTTGAATATACACAAATCGGTAACTCTGTCTTCAAAAACGATATATCACAATGTGGGAAATAGGTTTTTACGCGAATTCATTAAAACTTTATTAAAAATGAATACTCTCGCCGAAATAATTAAAAAACGTGAAAAAATTTGAATTTCGCGCCATACCGTGAGTTACCGCCTTAATGGTTCTGTTGCTGTTGTTCCAGCAAATCATCCAGTTAGATAAGTAATTAAATATTATTGTGAGACCATTCTCGCATTTCAACATAAGAACGCGGTTTCCTTTCTCTGAGTTAAGAACTATTGTAAGGAGAACACCAATATTATCACAACAGAAGACTTGCCTTTAAAGAAATATACTTGGTTGTATGGGCAATAGTTCTTTTGCACAAAATCATAGACATAATAAAAAGCTACAACTAAATACAAAACTACAAAACGCAGTGCTATGAAGTTTCCTCAAATCTGACCAACGGAACGATTCGTCAAAGCAAGTATAAAATCCAAAACCGGAAACTCTCAGCTCAGCCCTAGTGAAGCGTTCCACAACTAGTAGTTGTATGTACAGTCACAAACTAGGAGGCCGTAACAGATTTGTCTATGGTTTCGTCAGCCCTAGATTGTATTACCATAGAACAAGAGCTATTTTGCAATACAGAAAAACCGGAAGTGTTGGCGTACTTCCGGTTTTCTGTATTGCAAAATACCAACCTCTTTGTGTCGTAGGAAGATTTGATAATTAGGTTTTTTGGAGGTTTTTTGCAAAAAAAAAAAACAAACTAGGGTTTTTGTGTACTTCAAGCTGTAATCCTCATCATTAAAATCTTCGCTAAAACAAATTTTGAGAATGCAAATAATTAGTCATGAATTGATCCAAATTGGTCCACAAAGTAAAATAATTAGTCCACTTATACTTTTGAAGTTATAGCCAAATGTCCAAAAAGGATTATGGCTTGACGTTCAAGCTGTAATCCTAATCTCTGGTCCAAGAAAACGGTAGGGCCTATCGACTTGGTTCAGGTCTAAATAATTAGTCCTCAATTGATCCACACGACATGCCAAATCTCAGAATTGGTCCTCCAGAGGTTCCGAAGTTATAAGGGCATCTTAGTGAGGATTATGGCTTGAACATTTGGCACCTTTAATTATCTCCGAAACGCCTATAGCTATTGGTTTGAAATTTGGCCAAAAATTAATCCTCAATTGTTCCACCAGAATCATAATCATTTTTAACTAGGTTTTCTTTGAAGAAGTACGTTAAAATCATCGGTTTTACTTTCCCATACATTACGATCCATGTACAGTTGTGCACAAAATAATTGATAAACATTGATATTAACCGGTTACCTAAACGATTCTTTAGAAGAGTAAGGTGGGTAAAGTATGTACTTATTATTTTGACGAGTTCCCAATTACTTAAATGTACTTACCAAGATATTTAACCAAAAAAAACCTTTATCTATGATTTATATTTTTGCATGTACTTCAATTAAAAGTTTACAATAGTTTATTTTCTTACTTAACTTAATTACAGCACCGTTTATATTGCAAACATTATTTAGTTTTAACAAAATCACAGTTGGTTCAAGTGTAAATAAAACAACAACAAAAATTTGTTATGTACTTGCGCTTGCACCCCTCATTGATTAATTATTTAAAGTAACCAGTGTTACTATGTTGGACATTATGTGTCTGTGTCAACCTAAATTGCTATCTATGTGTATGTATACATATTTTTATTATTTTGGATGTAAGCAATAATAAGCGATTTTGTAAGGGCGACATTGGATCTTTCTGTCCATTACGCAAAATGTGTTTTAAAACGCGGAGGGGAGACGGAGCTGCGGGGAGTAAGTAAGTTATTATTATTAGGTACCTACTACTATTGTATTAAATACTAGTCGACCCGGCGAACTTTGTACCGCCCGACCTCTTACTACATTGTGCATGTATTATACTTTAAACTTTCTTCTTAAATCACTCTATCTGTTAAAAAAAAACCGCATCAAAATCCGTTGCATAGTTTAAGAGATATAAGCATACATAGGGACAGACGCGGAAAGCTACTTTGTTTTATACTATGTTTTGATGATATTGATGACAACAGTAACAAACAACACAGTGTAAGGGAAGCTTACGTCTACTATCTCTATATGTATATATTGTAACACTGATCTCTATCTTCGATTGCGTGCAAGCTGCTTTTGAGTGGAGACAAGGATAGCGCTATTTGGCCAATCCTGGGTTGATAAGAGACATCATGCGCGATACTCCTGTAGAGTTACATTAAATAATATATACACGAGTATAGCGCCTGACGCGCGTCGCGGGACTGTTGTCTCTTATCAACCCGGTATTGGCCAAATAGCGCTATCCTTGTCTCCACTCAAAGGCAGCGTGTGCGCACGCAACTGCGCACTTGAAAATAGAGCCAGGTTCTCGAATGTCGAAGAGCTAGTATTAGCTAAACTAGAACAGGACTAGAATGTAGCTAAAACGGGTATATTTGTAGCCAAAATCGGGAGATGAAAAAAAACAATGTAAATACTTGATAAAATTATTTCGTTTATTTATTAAAAGTATAGTTTCGCGCCATACGGAAAGTTACCACCTCACCATAAAAAACTGTGATTATTGCAATGAAGCAACTGTGATTATTAAAACATTTTTTTTTGTTATTATTATAATTGAACTAACTGAGATTATTGTTAGTTATTAAAAATAAGTAAGTAAGTATAAGTATTGTGATATAAACGGTGATTTAATTAAGTTAAGTAAGAAATGACACTATTGTAAACTTTTAATTGAATATATACTTACAAAAATTTAAATTATACATAGAAGTTTTTTTTGGTACATTAATGATTCACCTGCAACTAGTGATAGCAATCAATCAATCAGGCTGTCTTAAACATAAGTACATAGCGAAAACCAAACCCACTTTCACTTTTCTAAAGAATCGTTTAGGTAACTGGTTAATATCAATGTTAATCAATTATTTTGTGCACAACTGTACATGGATCGCAATGTATGGGAAAGTAAAACTGATGATTTTAACGTACTTCTTCAAAGAAAACCTAGTTCGAAGTGATTATAATTCTGGTGGACTAATTGAGGATTAATTTTTGGCAAAATTTCAAACCAATAGCTATAGGCGTTCCGGAGATAATTGAAGGTGCCAAATGTTCAAGCCATAATCCTCACTAAGATGCCCTTATAACTCCGGAACCTCTTGAGGACCAATTCTGAGATTTGGCATGTCGTGTGGATCAATTGAGGACTAATTATTTAGAACTGAACCAAGTCGATAGACCCTACCGTTTTCTTGGACCAGAGATGAGGATTACAGCTTGAACGTCAAGCCATAATCCTCACAAACATTTGGCTATAACTTCTAAAGTATAAGTGGACTAATTATTTTACTTTGTGGACCAATTTGGATCAATTCATGACTAATTATTTGCATTCTCATAATTTGTTTTAGCGAAGATTTAAAAGATGAGGATTACAGCTTGAAGTACACGGGTTTTTGCGGATAATTTGCTCTATGTAAGGATTTTTTTTGCATGATGCCAAAAAGCAGTTTTTTTTTGCAAAAAATCCTTTACTCTGATTGGCTAGATTAAATTGCTTGCTGTCCAACGCTTAAACTGATTGGTTCTCTGTAGCATCAAAGGTATTTTAACGAACTAATCAGAATAAGAGTTAACTAGCCAGCAATAATCAAGCCAATCAGAGTTAAGGAAGGTTTCAAGTTTTTCAATAATGAAAAAAAAAAACTACTTTTTGTCAGGATACTTTGTCTGTATGGACTAAGTTACTTTGCCTACCCAGAAGCGCTGAGCTTGCTAGTTCGTTCAGTAACTCTAGCATTGACCTATTTAATTTGTGGTCTGTGGTGGCTAGTCTCTGGCTAGTTCTTTCTTCCTTCATTCTTCTTGTTTTGTTTTCAAGTTTCAATCTAGGTAGGTACCTACCTACTTTTATACCAAAAGACCAAAATGTTGGGAAATCTAAAAGACTTTTTATCAGTTGTACACGACGGCATAAGCACAAACAACAACTTGCGACAAAGGCTTCAGGAAGTGCAGAAAGTAACCCATTTATTCAAAGACAAACATTCTAAACCAGTCAGTGAAAGCAAAGTGAATTACGGAGTTGGTGGTGATTTACTGGAAAAGTACCAAGAGAACTGGGTTCAGATTCACAATAGCGCCGAGGAGAACACCCGAGCAGCCGACGAAGCGGACAAAGCAATCCTGGAGCTGCATGACACTGTAAAAATACGTCTTCAAAGTGCTACTGAACTATCCCAAAATTTATCTTGCTTGCCTGCGCTTACAGCTTCTGTTGCACAATGTATAGACAGTTTAAAGAACATACAGAGTATGATTAAAGAGGTTGAAGATGACCTTGTCGACCTAGAAGATGTTTTTGAGAGGAACAAGATGGAGAAATGGAAATTAGACCATCATTATCATCTAAGCTTGTACAAGGAAAAGAAACTTGGTAAATTTTCTTTAAAACATTCTTACATGAGCAAAGCAAACAACGAGCTCTAAGTCTTTTTGCATAACATATTTGGGCAAAAAAACATTTACCATTTATGATTGAATTAAACCTCAAGTAATAAAGAAGATATTTATATATTTTTTATCTCATTTACAGCGGCACTAGAAGAGGTTCGTACTAAGTTAGCCACAGAGAACACACAGAGAAGCAGTGAGAGAGAGCGGCAGCAACTGGCAGAGCTACAGCAGCGGAGAGACACAAGCTCCATGGCCTTCCAAGTGGATGTAGCTAAATATGTCACAATGGGGATTGTGCCCTCAGGTACCTATTGTTTAGGATACTAGTATTTCCCTACCATATATTTTTATTCTATAACTAGCTGTCCCGGCGAACTTCGTATCACATTATTTTAACTTACTTCCCCTAAATTTTTTCATATTTTCCTACCTTTTAAATCTTCCCTAGACTACTACAAACATTTCAAGACCAAAATCAGCTAAATCGGCCCTTAATTAATGAACCACAATCCATTTTTATATATATTAGATAAAAATCACCATCATCATAGCCGAAAGACGTCTTCTGCTAGACATAGAGCCTCCCCCACAGTTTATCCTGTCTTGGGCGAACATCATCCAGTGTAATCCCCCTACCTTCACCAGTTCTTCAGACTGTTCCCTCACAATAATTTTGTAAATTTCTTGCACAATATAAGTAAATATTTTTTGTAAAGCTAACTTGTTAATTAGTCTGGTCTGTCACTGGTTGATGGAATTTACATTCTATGCTGCTTTTATTATCAAACTCTCTTAACCTGGCTAAAGAATTCCATAACAAATCTCCGAGTGTATGTGGCAGGAATGTGAGCTTTCCAAAATAAGTTTTTTTTTGTTGTTTTATTCCAGGTGATCCTATAGCTCCAAAGATAACTCTGGACCAAGTGCAGCTCGAGCTGGACGAGGATTCAAAAGACCTGGAACAGTTTCTGGACAGCTGATAATTTTTTATACTTATGAATGACATTCCTTCCTAGATGTAAGTACAGAGCTTAAATAAATTATTTATGTATACTTTAACACATTGTATTATTTATTTTTACAAATGGATTTTCTGGAATTCAAAATTTAGCTTTAATTCAAAAGCTATTATTTAGGTACTTAACCTACCTTTGTTAGTACAGAATAACGAAGACTTGAATAATTGTGGTTTATAGAACTCCCCAAGTGTACCTATTTAGCAGCTACATAACTTCTTTACCGTCACCATTAATGAAATTCCTTAATAAATTAATATAAAAATACTTTTTATTCAGTGAAAAACTAAAGAATTTAAGTAGGCTAGTAGCATAATCTTATCCTTATTTTCTTTCCAAAGAATGGACTGCCACAATAATATTATTATTAAATTCAAAAATATAGTAAAATATATAATATATGTACAAATGCAAAAATAGTAAAATATGCACAGTTTAAACGAGCTTCTTGGACACAGGTAAACGTCACAAAACACACACATCAAATTTTATTTTAGCAGCCAGTCAGAGTAGCGGTTAAGTTTTTCTCATAAGCGGATTCAAATCCCCTCCCCCGTGAGCGGACATCTTGGCCTTGCCAATAGCGAGGTCCTTCATGCAAGCGTTTTTGATAGTCACCTCTTCGTCTGAGGACACGTCAGATACGCACAGAGACAGGTGCCTTTTCTTCTGTGGGACCGCGTGCATGCTGCGTCTATTCCCACTCTTTTTGCCACCATCGTCGGTGTCCGACGCCGTGTTCAGGGTTTCACCTTTGACTCTCGCCTTGCACAGCCGGTGCGCTTGTTCCCGCTGTTCCCCCCGCGGGGGGGTTTTCAAGTTTTTTAAATTCGTACCGCTTGTAGTTGTCTTGCCCGCGTTCAGATCGGGAAAATTCTGGCTAAAAATAACGACGCTGTCGACTGCTTTGGAAAAATTTGCTGCTTCCCCTTCAGGAATGGTTGGGGATGACGTCGTCTGCTTTTCAGCAGAATTCCCGCTGCTGCAGCTAGTGTTGCTGTTACTAGTGCTGTACTGCTCGACCGCTTGCTTCTCCAACTCTTTAAACTTCGTGTCTATGCTCTCGTCTGACGCCTTATACTGCTCTAGCGCTTCTTTCTCCAACTCCTCAAATTTCGTCTCGACCACCGGTCGTATTCTAGCTGAAGGCAGTACTATCTTAGGGTTCAACTTCAAAAGGCCTGGAGCGAAGAGTTTTTGAGTTAACCTTAGAGCTGCCTGGTTTATTGTGATAGGGCTAGGCGCGCTAAGGACGGTGCTGTACAGTCTTTTGCGGAGGCCGGATTCGATGGCCGCGGCGCTTGTAGACGGCGTCTGATCGTCGACAATCACTCGTCCAGTCTTATTCTCTTCCTCTCTCTCCTCTTCATTTGGTTTTTCATAAACTTCAGAAAGTTCAGTCTTTTTGCTAGCTTCCTTCTTTTGTCCAACTTTGAAGCGGCTGTTCCTAGTATCGATCTTTGGTGAGACATGGTTCTTGGGACACCAGAAGCCGCAGCGTTTGTCTGGAGGTTTAACGGGGCGGCTTGTAGGCGTGTACCGGCTAATGTTTGTTCCTCTGTACGTTTGTAAGTTGCGAGAGTTTCTTATTAGTGACTGGATTACCAGTCTGTTTGAGCGTTGGCTGTCAGTGAGAGGGCGGGGCGTGTCGAACTGAAACTAAACATGATAAATTTGCAGTAGAAGATGATGGTGATGATAATGATACCTAAAGAACCATTGAAGGCTAGGATTCATCTATCTGTGGGAAGTACAAAAAATCTAACCTTGCAAGACGGATCACAAACAAGCGGTGCCGGCGCATCCAAGCAGTACGCTAAAGGCGAGGGCGCGGAACAGAGTCTGCGCGGCTGGCGGCGTCGCGCGCGCATCTTGCGACTTGCCGGCGGAGGGCTAGGGCTCCGGTGCCACAACGGCCGCACGCTGAGAACTCGGGCTGCAAGTGCGGCCTCGGCCGGGCACGCCGCGCGCCCGCACGGGCCCCAGCGCTCGCTAGCTGCCCGTTAGGTGTTAGTTAATTTCACTATTTATTTATTTTTATTAAATGATTATTTGTGTATGAAAATATGAGTAACTACGTAATGTAGGTAATAGCTTTAAGTCTTTGTCAAACAGATGACGCTATAAAATCGCGCTAGTTCGCTAGCCTTACGCGGCGCGATACTTGTAATGTAATAGGGGTCGGCGTAATAAGACAATATTACTCTGTCATGGTACATTTAGAAGTCGACGCTTAGCGCCGCGGTCAAAAAATTAAACAATTTTAGCAATCTGTCAGTAAAAAAGAAACAATTTGTTTTAAATAATTATAATAACACATCACATCACACTCACAGCACCAAATCTAGAGTACCCGAAACACACACAGAGACGAACATTACACCCAGACCGGAAACAAACATCGATATTTATCATATCAATATTCGCCCCGCCTGGAACTCGAACCCAGGTGCACACGCTTACTCAGGCCACATGACTGCCAACTGAGCTACGGAGCATTCAATAGGAAGGAAGATTTATAATATGTACAATACATGCACAACATAGTAATAGGTAAGGCGAAAAAAGTTCGCCGGGTCGACTAGTAAATAATATAACATGTAAAACGCACAAATCATCAGAGGTCAGCATCCGGAACTGGCGCCGGCGACGAGGAAAGAGGCTTCGATCAGACTGATCGTCCATAAGTTTTTGGAACCAGGACTCGACCTAGTGAAAAAATTTAACTTGTGATATGATTTGACATTTGACTAAGCAAGAGTTCCGCTAGTAATGTCTTTTTGGATGGTATCCTAACTTTCTTTAGGTATAACCTGCGCCATATAAAGAAACGATTTGAAAATGGCGACTGTCTCTCTTCCTAACTCTTCCCTCACACTGATATACGCGAGATAGTATGCGTTCGGCCGCCATATTCAAATCTTTTCTTTATGTGCGCGGCTTATAATGCTTTTAATAGATGTCTACGTATCTTCATGAAAATTCAATAAAACACTAGCCTCTGGTAGCATCCAACATTCCGTAACATCATTATTATCGGATCCATGACTGTTGCCACGGCTGCTGGTCTGCTCATAACCGTTCACGTAACACTTTTCTCTGTAAGATTTTGTGCAAAAATCGAAATAAATTTACTCAACCTGTGCAGAGCGGCTGATGACGACAGTAAAATACATCAAAACTCTTTCTTTCCCGCGTTTTTTTCTTTGACGGCACTTAGCCGGAAGCGGAAACGAAACTGAGTAGTTATTTTTAGTGTTGTGCTGTTAAAATAACCGGTACTACTGTGTGAGTGTGTATGACGGTAGGAGACCACTATATATTGTAATTTCTTTAGAAAAATGGTTTTTTAATAATAATTTTAGTTACTAATTTTATTTAGGTATTTCTTACCTGCTCTCGTCGTAGAAGAAGTTACCATAATGAGACAATCTTGATTCCGGTATAACATCTTTCACGCTTATCCTACCGTTATAGTTTGCATCTTCTTGATTTTGATCAGACGATGGCGGTTTATCTTAAAAGCAAAGTTGACATACACTACCGATAAAGTAAGTTGTAGGTAGTAAGCGTATGCTGAATCGAACGAAGAGAAACTTTTGCATAAATCCGAAATGTATGCTACTTAAGTTAGTATTATATAAAACTAGAGGCTGCCCCGCGGTTTCACCCGCGCAGATTTCTCCTAAACACCAAAATCCTGTTTTTCCCATGGGAATTTTGGGAATTTATTCCTTAGTGCTCCTCTACAATCCCCAAGGAACCCACGTGCAAAATTTCAGCCCGCAACGCCCAGTAGTTTCGGCTCTGCGTTGTCTGTCAGTCAGTCAGTCAGTCAGTAACGTAAGAATAAATTTATTGAATAAGTATAATAATGTGCATTACCTGCTAATTCTCGTTTGCTTGTAGTAATTCGATCATGTGATCTAGATAAGTCGAAAGTATCTTGTAACGCTTGTGTGATACGACAGTGTTGAGTCCATAGGCGCTGGAATTGGCAAAGAAAGTAAAGTATAGTATACAGATAATTAAGTATCCAAGTAGGTACTTTAGAAGATTTCTAGATAGTGGTAAGTTCTACCTGGTTTGCTCTAATAAACTCATCCGGGGGTTCCGCTACCCATGTGAGATCTGCACAGAGGGCGATGTGTGCCCAGGCTGACGAATACCGATCCACCTCGAAGCTCATTCAATGTGACACTACATGCATTTAATAGGCACCCTAATAATCTTAACGATAGTTAACAAATTAATAAAATAAAAGCTAAATGTACTTGGAAAAATTAACAGTAAAATTGTAAATAAAAATGACGACAATTTGAAAGACATCAGTGCCTAGCGTGCCTAGCTAAATTTACAATAACATAATATTTTTTTGCCTTGTTTCAAAATGTTTTGTTTGAATTTGAAGTTGTCATCGCGTTGGCTTTGTCCAATGAATGAAAGACAGAACATCTCTACTCTTTGGATGATAAATGTCATTTCATACATTTTGAAAATAAGGTTGTAGAAACTTTTGACTATGCGCCGCGCTGCCAGCCGCCAGCTCAGCTTTTTAGATCTAGCGGCGGTTTCCTTTCTCTGAGCTTTAGATTAATATATATTCATTCATATTTATGAATATGCTAATAAATGTTATTTAATCATGTAAATAATAATAAATAAGTAATTAAAAGGATATAAGTATAAAGATAAAGACCGAAACTTGGTAAAACTTTTCTCGGGGGTTTGATTTGACCAATAACTGACAACTCCAAAAATTCAAGACTGTGCGTAAGCAACTGGCAACCCCATGCACCAGTTTTCATCAGTGTTGCCACCTTAGTGGATTTTCCACTAAATCTGGTGGTTTGGAACCCCCATTTAGTGGCAATTTTTTGCGTTTAGTGGCTAGTGGATTTTTTTAGTGGAAATATTAGACCAAGAACTGTTGCAGTTTTTGAATAAATTGGAATTGCGGTATGGTGTGACAAAGCGTATGAAATAAAGATGTTTTAGACAATTTGGTAGAATTACAACATTTTTACTTTTTTTTTTTCAATGAGGGGTTTTCAAAGTGACAAAAAAGAAAAAAAAAAGTTTCATAATACGCCGGTAGATGGCGGTGTCTAAAGCTATATAAGAGAAATGGGAAATCGAATATTGACTGAATCTTTGAATTGGATCATTTTCTGCTAAGTATAAATCTTAATTTCACCTACTCCGTCACTGCCTCAGTTAAATTTAAATTTTTATGTTTCATTTTGAGCTATTAAATCATTCATGTCATCTTGACCTATTGCTCCTGGCAGAGCGCCATCTAGTAGCAGCTTAATGAAACTTGTTTTTTTCTTCTGAGCTGTCAAATTGAAAACCCCTCATTGAATACAGTCGATATACTTAATTTTTTTTTATATTTTTGTCCATACTTCGAGGACCCTTAGTTTTGTTTGTAGCTGTCTCGAGCACCTGATAATAGTTTTGACGATAGTTTAAGAGTCTAGATGGCAATAAAATTTAAAGGTTGCGAATTGGTTAATTTTTAGAAAAAGGTCGTCCCACTCGGTATGGTGCGAAATTAAAAAAAAACGCGTTTTTTACAATGTGGTAGATGGTTACTTATTTCTTACATACGCGAATTATTAAAACTTTATTAAATATTTATTCTTTCGCCAGAATAAATAAAATCCGCGAAAAACTTTGAATTTCGCGCCATACCGAGAGAGACCACTTTAAAGTTTCAAGTTCAAGTTAGGGATTATAAATCTTAAAAATGGAACATTAAAAAATCCTTAAAAAATAAAAGGGCCCAGAAGGGCAAATCTCTCAACCAAAGACGACCGACCCGCAATTGTCCCGCCGGAGACTTCGACAACCATTGCTGTTTTCTTTGGGCGTGTAACAGAAATCACATTTGTTAAAGCGGCAATGGTTAACAAAGTCGCCAACAATTCAACCACAAGTCGATCGTTTCCAGCTAAGAAACCTGCCCCCCAGGCCCAGGTCATAAATTTGGGATAGAACGCATAGCAAAGGGTCATTACTGTCCCCTATTTACGTATGTCCACTCATCTGTCATGCACCCTAGTGGAAATTTTAGTGGTTTAAGAGAGAGGGACATCTTTTTGTTAGTGGTTTTCTGGTGGTTTGAGGAGCCTTATCTGGTGGATTGCTATTTCAACCGTTGGCAACACTGGTTTTCATCAGTTTTGCCAGGTGGCGCTGTGGTTTGGACGTGTGTATATAAATATAAAGGCGCTGCGCGCGCACAGCTGTGAACCACGGCCGTTTAACCCTACTATCGAAACGCTAGCCATAGGCGCCATCTTGAAACTGGTCATGTATGACAGGCACGTTGCTTGTGATTGGCTGGTTTGAAAAGCCGGCCATCGGCCATTTTGGCTTGTTATAAGGGTCTATTACACCTTTCCTAAATCAGTCTCTGATTTCAGTCAGTCCTGACTCCTGACCTGATTCAGGACAGTGTAATTGCATTTAGAGAGCTAGCATCCGATTTAGCTACCGATTTAGAACAAAGACGTCCTAGCTCCAGTGTTGCCAACTGGATGAAATAGCAATCCGCCAGATAAGGTTCCTCAAGTGAAGACTTACTCCCTCATTTGAGGGGGCTCGTTACAGAAAGGTGAGTGAGTACACCTGTGTACCTCGTATAAAACTCGTTAGCGGGCTCGTGAGGAGTGAGGCGTCGTGAGGAGTAAGGCGTCGTGAGGAGTGAGGAGGCGTGAGGTGTGAGGCGTCGTGAGGCATTAGGATTGTGTTTTAACGACGCCTCACGCCCTCACTCCCTCGAGAAAATAAACAACGCAACGTAGGCCTCAGGTCCCACGCCTACCTCATTCCTCACGCGCGAGTAAACGAAATGAACCCTAGTAAATGAGGACTAGGTGAGGTGAGGGAGGTATAGCGATCTACTGATCTAAGTAAGTGATGGTTTTTTTCATACGAGAATTAATTTAAGCTTTATTAAAAATTATATTTCGTGGTTTCATTTTCGATATAAATCATTTCACTAGGTAGTCCTTTCACCTACAAGGCAACATTCGCACGTTCTTACAAATAACTATTAGTCGATCGATTTAATCGATATCGATTACTCGATTAATTTGAAATTTACCCATGCTCCCATCCCTACCACTCTACGCGCCCATCACTAGCAGCGTTCGCCAAGCCTGTCATTCTTTTTCCGTGCGAGGCAACGAAAGCACGCGTTCGGATCTTGTTCGCAAAAAATTAATTTTTCAAGATACCGAAAAGATCCTACGAATATTTAACAAAAAATTAAGTGAGTTACTTAAACTTTGATGGATTTCATTATCCTCATACTATAAATCGAGAGACAATGTCTAATGTTACGGTAAGTTCATCTGCTTACCTACCTTCAAAAAAAAAAAAAAAAAATATTTAGACAGAAATTTCGAATTGAAATTCTGCTTAAACTTACATTTAAAAAGTGTAAAAGAAATATTTTTGCAAAGCCATAGATTCGAACAAGAACCAGGCTGCCATACTGCCATAGATTCCAATAGGAACGCGGCAAAATTTAAAACTGTACATCAGTTTTTATCATTAAATTAATTTTTTTTGCAAAGCCATAGATTCAAATATGAACCAGGCTACCATACTGCCATAGATTCCAATAGGAACGCGGCAAAATGCAAAAATAATCATATTTTTTTATGTAAGTATAAAAATATAAAAAGCATAATTTTCTTTTTTCTTCTTATTCCAGTAGGCGAAACGCCTTTACAATTTAAGGAATGTGCCCAGAGCAAATATCATTCGAATATGAGGATATATTTCTAGCCGAAACTATTCCCTACAACCCATGATCAGGTCTAAATGAGACTGAATCACCAAAAATCATGATGGCGACATACCAAGTGCCAATTGCCACCACTGCCCCAACAGTGATCACTTTCAATACCAGGTCCAGGTTCAATACCAAACAGGTCCAAGCACCAGCAATAACTTCCTTATTGGAACTAGTAGCGGTTACACCAACCAATTGAACTCGGACCCTGAGGCAAAGTTTAAATTTCCGGAACTGGACCCATAAATTTTATTAACCCTGGGCGAAGCCCTGGATGATGAACTAAAGTTTTGTGATTGAATCTACGATAATCTCTCTCAAATGGCTAGAGAAGTCAAGGAAAAAATCCTTCAGCAATATACTATACCTAGCAACTACATATTGGTTCAAGCTTCAAAGCTAAATACTAAAATACTCTCATCTCAACTTGGACTGACTTCACATCACATCGGGGAGAAGGGCCATGGCCATTCTCCTAACTCAAGATATAAAATAGAGGCAATCAAGATTCTAAGCGAGGGCTCCCGTAGTTCATGCAACCTTTATAGCTCGGAGACAAGCTCGCATTTAAAAGACCGCACCAGGTCTACCAAGACGTTTTTGAATATCTTTCAGTACAGAAAACGAGATAAAGCACTGTTCGGTGCCAAATTTTAGAGAAAATTAAATTAAGCTTCAAAATTGAATAGAAATGCCTTCAAATCAGGAAGACAGTAGTCTTCCCAGAAATACTGTTGCTTACACAACACAGCCGTCTCTACGAGCTCCACGGGCACAGCTTGGCCGCAGTTTCAGGAAAACTCAGGCCCTCCTCGCTTTGCGAAAAACAAGGGGGGGGGCGTGCCAGGGCCAGAGTACGAAGATACCACTCGTCAAGTTCCAAATTACAACGACCCAATACCGACGCAGTCGCACGTTTAGAGAACGACCCATCAGGCCACGTGCTCAACCACCATTCTGGCAGAATTCAGTACAATATTTTTAAAATGTGTTGGTTGTATTGTATATCACAAACAATAAAGGTATCCTTAATTGGATTTGTAACAGAATAATTAAATCTTTTTCTAATTTTCCACTTGAGCAATAATATGTTCCTGTTGTAACATGGTTAGCACAGTAACAACAAGAAATGTCAATCGCAACTAATAATTTGCTAGAAATCGTATCTAAAACCTTTTTGACACCAATTCAAATGGAGGTAAGAGATTTCATTTAAACCTAAAACTGTAATAAATTTGTAAGTAACTAAACTTCATTTCGAAATGGCAGAACAGCATGCAAGCTATTATTACATGGCATCTATTGACCTAAAATGTCTCGTAACTTTTTATTTCTGTCGCTTAAAACTATCGTAAGTACTTACCCACGTTTCCTGTTTAAGGATGTGAACACACAGAATCTTGTTATCCACCTATGACTTCAACCCAATGCCTTATCTTATTGGCTCACGATAGCGCCTAGAACTTTTACTAAGATTAAAGAAGGGGTCGTAGGTCACTTGCGTTCATTTGGTCAAAAATTGGTAAATTTTTGTATGTGACGATATCCTTTACATAGACCGTAGTTACATGGAATATTTAAATAAAGTTAGGTTTACACTCTAATCACTCGAGTGCTTGGGCTTTATTAAAAACTATGAAAATAGTAGCTTATAGCCACAAAAAATAATTACAAATTTTCAGGATTTAAGTAAGTAGATGACTTAAACATGACTTTATCACTTACAAGCCATAAACGTAATAAAATAATAGAATTGGTTCTGAAGTGTTCTCAACTACCACCTGTTACAATCAGATAATTTTCACAAATGATTGGCATCCTAATGTCCGCTAGCGCAGCATTTTACAAAAGGCTGGTTGAAACCAAAAATACTTGAAAGGCAAAGGTACAGGTACCTTCTACCTACCTTCTATTCAGAGAATACTATGATAATTATTTTACAGGACCTGAATTGATGAGATAATAATTTAAAAGCTTTTAAAATTTCATTTAAACACAAAAATATGATTCATAAGTTAACACGGACTCGAGTCGTAAAGTCGTACCTAACTCAAACTTACTATAGTAATTATATGTCGTATTATTAGCAATATACTAAGCCTTAGATGCCCCGAAACTTAAACAATTTGTTAATTTTTATTATGGGTAGATAACATATTAGCATTAGCTATCAGCTACATTACGACACGAAGTTGCATACAATTTCCTAATTTCAATTAACTTACCAGATATATTTGGCCTTGGTTCGAGAAGCGAAAAATCTAGCTATTAGCATCCTATATTACACGAAATATAATTTAGAGGCAGATCGAAGATTTAATTTAAAGATGCTTTTCAAACATTCTAGCGCAAAACTTAAGAAATACTTTTCTTTGAAACAAGACCCAGATGCTACAAAGGGGCAGATGCATATTTTTTCTATGCCGATCCTTCATTTTTCGTTTTTCTTAACGGCCTACAAAAAATTACTGAGGACGAAACGACCAGTATTCTAGTATTCCCTTCTAGTACTTCTAGACCTGCCTGTTATTCTCCATTGATTGATATATAGTTATTTCGTAATAATCACTTGAGGGCGTGACGAAAACCTATGTTGTCTACTAACGGGGACCGTCACCCTCTCCTACTCACGCTTACCCTGAGTGCCGCAGTATGCTCGAGCAGGCAATGCCAGGTCTCATTATCCCCTCAACAGCATCTCATCAGCATCTTATACTAGCCTCACTTTCTAATATTACTATTCAACAATATCAATATAATGTTATTCAATACTATGATTAAATTAGATTCTTTCGAATGTTCTGTTTTTAGTGTAATTACTTTTCCCTCCGACGTCTTCGAAAAAGACGCATCACAGGATTCACAGGGCATCATCATAAGAGCCACCGCTTTATCTCTGCTTTTAGGCAGAAATATTTTTTCGGATGATTGCATCAGCGCCTTCCTTAAAGATGTTATAAACTAATACCCAATCCACCAAAGTACACAGGTACTTGGTAAGTATCCACAATTGGTTCTCAAAAATCTCTAAAAATGTATACCAAACAAGAATGAACTTATCCTAGACAAAAGTAGCTTTATACTAACATTATCTACAGCCTACAGCACACATGGTTGAAAATCTTTCTCTAAATAACAGATTATTATAAATAAAAATAGCAATGGCATTAGAATCATAAAGTAAATGAAAATTTTATCAAAACTATAGGCGCTAAATGCAATCAAAAGCTATCAACTATTGTTAGTTTTACTTTATCTTACGGTGAATCCGTCTATATATAAGACGGTTATATAACCTTAACTAAATAGCCGAGTCACCTCTTAATAACTGTGAAGCGTAACGTCCTCACAGGAACACAACAGCATAGTCAATAAGCATGTGGATCAGGCAGATCCTTGCGGTGTACGGCACACACAGCAGCACGCGACACGCCGCCGCCACATCGGCTGCTCATGCTACCGGCGTCAATCTTGATCAGATCAAAAGACGGCCGCCTGGACCTCTACCTCTAACAAGTTTGCTAAACTTATCAATGTCCTATGATGATTGATTATCAATTTTTTATCAAATCTCTGACCAAATTAGTTCATTAAAAAATATACAATAACCCTCTTATTCATAAAAAGTTAAAAAGCATTTTAGTTATTTGACGCATGTCAATTTAGACTGGATGTCACGTATTTACCATACAACAAACCAGAGAAGAAGACCTTCAGTAACGCTACTTAAAATGTACTGTATCTTTATGAATAAGACGGTTAGTATATAAGTATGTTATAAATAATGTAGCTGAGTACCTACCTACCAAGTACTTACCTAAGTAACTACGCAATGTTAAACTTTGAAGTACTCTATAAACTAACTATAATGATTACTTTTATATGTTAAAATATAGTGTTTTTAACTAATAAGATGAGTAATATTATTTAATAATTGTAGGTACCTATACTAAGAGTTCAAATAAAACTATCCAAAATTACATCTTTTTAATTAATATTGTTTCATTATCATGAAAAAATATAGACAAAACAATGTCTCTAAACATCTACCTAGTGAAATGATTTATATCGAAAATGAAACCACGAAATATAATATATGATCAAACGAACTTCTCAAGTGAAGTTCGATCAATATTATATGAGTGGTTTCATTTGAAGATATAAATCACCCTCCCTACCCAAATCCCGAGTTTTGTCAAAAAAGTCAATAAACGACGTAATTTATGCCAGAAAACTATCTCTAAAAAGAATGACAGGCTTGGCGAACGCTGCTAGTGATGGGCGCGTAGAGTGGTAGGGATGGGAGCATGGGTAAATTTCAAATTAATCGAGTAATCGATATCGATTAAATCGATCGACTAATAGTTATTTGTAAGAACGTGCGAATGTTGCCTTGTAGGTGAAAGGACTACCTAGTGAAATGATTTATATCTTCAAATGAAACCACTCATATAATATTGATCGAACTTCACTTGAGAAGTTCGTTTGATCATATATAAAATAGAAATTAACCCCGTCGAAAAAAATATATAGATTTGTATTTTGAAAGTAAAAAATATGGCTAAATAGTCGTTTTTTTTCTATTTTAAGATAATTCTCATAATCCGCTTAAAAAACCAATAGCCACTAAATACAAAAAAAAAAAGCCACTAAATGGGGGTTCCAATCCAACCAAGCCACCAGGTTTTGTGGAAAATCCACTAAAGTGGCAACACTAAGCTTAGATCGCGACTGACTAAGGAAAGGTGTGATTGCAAACTATGCTGGCTAAGTTTCCTAAAAAGAAACCTACCTAATTAGGTTGCTAATTCAGAGACTTATTCAGGAGAAATGTAATAGGCCCTTTATCCTTCTTCTTTGTCTTTGTTTCATTTCATCTTTGTTTTGCTTTGCAGAAGTTTTGTTTGATTTGAAAAGCTTTTTCTGCTTGTAATCTTGACTTTTAACTGTATTAACTTCTGAAAAATGCTACTGAATATGACTACGTAGTGCTGTGATTGCAAAAAAAAGCGTCAGGACGCTATTTTGTACCATTTAACGTGCGGTGATAAAAGACAAAAAGTGTACCTAGTTACTGTGGCTAAATCGTGATGAACTAAAGTATCAACTGAACAGTTTTCCACCTAAAACGACCCACTGACCGCTTTCCAAGCTTGTTGATAGTGAAAGACACTTCAAAAGGGTTTTTCACTTCGAAATACTACCTCGTGGGTCGTTGTTCCGTCTTTCCTACGCTGTTACCCATAAGGTAAGATATCTTGGGAATAATTTACTGTTTGGTAGATAATACATGTTGTAATAGGTACCAGAGTAGAAAAATAACCCTGCTCCAGGTTTCAATCTACCTCCCAAAGCCATAATATCTGTTCACCCGTTCTTGAGTTATGAATAGTGTAACTAACACGGTTCTTTTATATACTTACTTGTATGTTGAATTTATTTTATATGATCAAACGAACTTCTCAAGTGAAGTTCGATCAATATTATATGAGTGGTTTCATTTGAAGATATAAATCATTTCACTAGGTAGTCCTTTCACCTACAAGGCAACATTCGCACGTTCTTACAAATAACTATTAGTCGATCGATTTAATCGATATCGATTACTCGATTAATTTGAAATTTACCCATGCTCCAATCCCTACCACTCTACGCGCCCATCACTAGCAGCGTCCGCCAAGCCTGTCATTCTTTTTAGAGATAGTTTTCTGGCATAAATTACGTCGTTTATTGACTTTTTTGACAAAACTCGGGATTTGGGTAGGGAGGGTGATTTATATCTTCAAATGAAACCACTCATATAATATTGATCGAACTTCACTTGAGAAGTTCGTTTGATCATATATTATATTTCGTGGTTTCATTTTCGATATAAATCATTTCACTAGGTAGATGTTTAGAGACATTGTTTTGTCTATATTTTTTCATGATAATGAAGCAATATTAATTAAAAAGATGTAATTTTGGCTAGTTTTATTTGAACTCTTAGTATAGGTACCTACAATTATTAAATAATATTACTCATCTTATTAGTTAAAAACACTATATTTTAACATATAAAAGTAATCATTATAGTTAGTTTATAGAGTACTTCAAAGTTTAACATTGCGTAGTTACTTAGGTAAGTACTTGGTAGGTAGGTACTCAGCTACATTATTTATAACATACTTAATACTTATATACTTACCCTGTTATTCATAAAAAGTTAAAGAGCATTTTAGTTATTTGACGTGTGTCAATTTAGACTGGATGTCACGTATTTACCATACAACAAACCAGAGAAGTAGACCTCCAGTAACGCTACTTAAAATCTACTGTATCTTTATGAATAAGACGGTTATTGTATATTTTTTAATGAACTAATTTGGTCAGAGATTTGATAAAAAATTGATAATCAATCATCATAGGACATTGATAAGTTTAGCAAACTTGTTAGAGGTAGAGGTCCAGGCGGCCGTCTTTTGATCTGATCAAGATTGACGCCGGTAGCATGAGCAGCCGATGTGGCGGCGGCGTGTCGCGTGCTGCTGTGTGTGCCGTACACCGCAAGGATCTGCCTGATCCACATGCTTATTGACTATGCTGTTGTGTTCCTGTGAGGACGTTACGCTTCACAGTTATTAAGAGGTGATTGGCTTATTTAGGTCTGATTTATTTAGTTAAGGTTATATAACCGTCTTCACCGTAAGATAAAGTAAAACTAACAATGGTTGATAGCTTTTGATTGCATTTAGCGCCTATAGTTTTGATAAAATTTTCATTTACTTTATGATTCTAATGCCATTGCTATTTTTATTTATAATAATCTGTGATTTAGAGAAAGACTTTCAACCATGTGTGCTGTAGGCTGTAGATAATGTTAGTATAAAGCTACTTTTGTCTAGGATAAGTTCATTCTTGTTTGGTATACATTTTTAGAGATTTTTGAGAACCAATTGTGGATACTTACGAAGTACCTGTGTACTTTGGTGGATTGGGTATTAGTTTATAACATCTTTAAGGAAGGCGCTGATGCAATCATCCGAAGAAATATTTCTGCCTAAAAGAAGAGATAAAGCGGTGGCTCTTATGATGATGCCCTGTGAATCCTGTGATGCGTCTTTTTCGAAGACGTCGGAGGGAAAAGTAATTACACTAAAAACAGAACATTCGAAAGAATCTAATTTAATCATAGTATTGAATAACATTATATTGATATTGTTGAATAGTAATATTAGAAAGTGAGGCTAGTGTAAGATGCTGATGAGATGCTGTTAAGGGGATAATGAGACCTGGCATTGCCTGCTCGAGCATACTGCGGCACTCAGGATAAGCGTGAGTAGGAGAGGGTGACGGTCCCTGTTAGTAGACAACATAGGTTTTCGTCACGCCCTCAAGTGATTATTACGAAATAAGTATATCAATCAATGGAGGATAACAGGCAGGTCTAGAAGTACTAGAAGGGAATACTAGAATACTGGTCGTTTCGTCCTCAGTAATTTTTTGTAGGCCGTTAAGAAAAACGAAAAATGAAGGATCGGCATAGAAAAAATATGCATCTGCCCCTTTGTAGCATCTGGGTCTTGTTTCAAAGAAAAGTATTTCTTAAGTTTTGCGCTAGAATGTTTGAAAAGCATCTTTAAATTAAATCTTCGATCTGCCTCTAAATTATATTTCGTGTAATATAGGATGCTAATAGCTAGATTTTTCGCTTCTCGAACCAAGGTCAAATATATCTGGTAAGTTAATTGAAATTAGGAAATTGTATGCAACTTCGTGTCGTAATGTAGCTGATAGCTAATGCTAATATGTTATCTACCCATAATATAAATTAACAAATTGTTTAAGTTTCGGGGCATCTAAGGCTTAGTATATTGCTAATAATACGACATATAATTACTATAGTAAGTTTGAGTTACGACTTTACGACTCGAGTCCGTGTTAACTTATGAATCTTATTTTTGTGTTTAAATGAAATTTTAAAAGCTTTTAATATTATTATCTCATCAATTCAGGTCCTGTAAAATAATTATCATAGTATTCTCTGAATAGAAGGTAGGTAGAAGGTACCTGTACCTTTGCCTTTCAAGTATTTTTGGTTTCAACCAGCCTTTTGTAAAATGCTGCGCTAGCGGACATTAGGATGCCAATCATTTGTGAAAATTATCTGATTGTAACAGGTGGTAGTTGAGAACACTTCAGAACCAATTCTATTATTTTATTACGTTTATGGCTTGTAAGTGATAAAGTCATATTTAAGTCATCTACTTACTTAAATCCTGAAAATTTGTAATTATTTTGTGGCTATAAGCTACTATTTTCATAGTTTTTAATAAAGCCCAAGCACTCGAGTGATTAGAGTGTAAACCTAACTTTATTTAAATATTCCATGTAACTACGGTCTATGTAAAGGATATCGTCACATACAAAAATTTACCAATTTTTGACCAAATGAACGCAAGTGACCTACGACCCCTTCTTTAATCTTAGTAAAAGTTCTAGGCGCTATCGTGAGCCAATAAGATAAGGCATTGGGTTGAAATCATAGGTGGATAACAAGATTCTGTGTGTTCACATCCTTAAACAGGAAACGTGGGTAAGTACTTACGATAGTTTTAAGCGACAGAAATAAAAAGTTACGAGACATTTTAGGTCAATAGATGCCATGTAATAATAGCTTGCATGCTGTTCTGCCATTTCGAAATGAAGTTTAGTTACTTACAAATTTATTACAGTTTTAGGTTAAAATGAAATCTCTTACCTCCATTTGAATTGGTGTCAAAAAGGTTTTAGATACGATTTCTAGCAAATTATTAGTTGCGATTGACATTTCTTGTTGTTACTGTGCTAACCATGTTACAACAGGAACATATTATTGCTCAAGTGGAAAATTAGAAAAAGATTTAATTATTCTGTTACAAATCCAATTAAGGATACCTTTATTGTTTGTGATATACAATACAACCAACACATTTTAAAAATATTGTACTGAATTCTGCCAGAATGGTGGTTGAGCACGTGGCCTGATGGGTCGTTCTCTAAACGTGCGACTGCGTCGGTATTGGGTCGTTGTAATTTGGAACTTGACGAGTGGTATCTTCGTACTCTGGCCCTGGCACGCCCCCCCCCTTGTTTTTCGCAAAGCGAGGAGGGCCTGAGTTTTCCTGAAACTGCGGCCAAGCTGTGCCCGTGGAGCTCGTAGAGGCGGCTGTGTTGTGTAAGCAACAGTATTTCTGGGAAGACTACTGTCTTCCTGATTTGAAGGCATTGCTATTCAATTTTGAAGCTTAATTTAATTTTCTCTAAAATTTGGCACCGAACAGTGCTTTATCTCGTTTTCTGTACTGAAAGATATTCAAAAACGTCTTGGTAGACCTGGTGCGGTCTTTTAAATGCGAGCTTGTGTCTCCGAGCTATAAAGGTTGCATGAACTACGGGAGCCCTCGCTTAGAATCTTGATTGCCTCTATTTTATATCTTGAGTTAGGAGAATGGCCATGGCCCTACTCCCCGATGTGATGTGCAGTCAGTCCAAGTTGAGATGAGAGTATTTTAGTATTTAGCTTTGAAGCTTGAACCAATATGTAGTTGCTAGGTATAGTATATTGCTGAAGGATTTTTTCCTTGACTTCTCTAGCCATTTGAGAGAGATTATCGTAGAATCAATCACACAACTTTAGTTCATCATCCAGGGCTTCGCCCAGGGTTAATAAAATTTATGGGTCCAGTTCCGGAAATTTAAACTTTGCCTCAGGGTCCGAGTTCAATTGGTTGGTGTAACCGCTACTAGTTCCAATAAGAAAGTTATTGCTGGTGCTTGGACCTGTTTTTGGTGACGGTATTGAAAGTGATCACTGTTGGGGCAGTGGTGGCAATTGGCACTTGGTATGTCGCCATCATGATTTTTGGTGATTCAGTCTCATTTAGACCTGATCATGGGTTGTAGGGAATAGTTTCGGCTAGAAATATATCCTCATATTCGAATGATATTTGCTCTGGGCACATTCCTTAAATTGTAAAGGCGTTTCGCCTACTGGAATAAGAAGAAAAAAGAAAATTATGCTTTTTATATTTTTATACTTACATAAAAAATTATGATTATTTTTGCATTTTGCCGCGTTCCTATTGGAATCTATGGCAGTATGGTAGCCTGGTTCATATTTGAATCTATGGCTTTGCAAAAAAAATTATTTTAATGATAAAAACTGATGTAGGTACAGTTTTAAATTTTGCCGCGTTCCTATTGGAATCTATGGCAGTATGGCAGCCTGGTTCTTGTTCGAATCTATGGCTTTGCAAAAATATTTATTTTACACTTTTTAAATGTAAGTTTATGCAGAATTTCAATTCGAAATTTCTGTCTAAATATATTTTTTTTTTTTTTTGAAGGTAGGTCAGCAGATGAACTTACCGTAACATTAGACATTGTCTCTCGATTTATAGTATGAGGATAATGAAATCCATCAAAGTTTAAGTAACTCACTTAATTTTTTGTTAAATATTCGTAGGATCTTTTCGGTATCTTGAAAAATTTTATTTTTGCGAACAAGATCCGAACGCGTGCTTTCGTTGCCTCGCACGGAAAAAGAATGACAGGCTTGGCGGACGCTGCTAGTGATGGGCGCGTAGAGTGGTAGGGATTGGAGCATGGGTAAATTTCAAATTAATCGAGTAATCGATATCGATTAAATCGATCGACTAATAGTTATTTGTAAGAACGTGCGAATGTTGCCTTGTAGGTGAAAGGACTACCTAGTGAAATGATTTATATCGAAAATGAAACCACGAAATATAATTAAAAGGTTTGTCGTAGTCCAGGGAAGGTTTAAAACCTGAGAAAAGATTGAAAAATGCAATGAAGATAAAAACAATTACATTTTTTTAATAAAATTGAAAAGCGATTGAAGTTCACCAGGACAGCTAGTTTATATTATAAACGAAGCATTTTAACATGTTTTATTAAGATCATTAATAGTTTAAGTACTATTTGTACAACTTTACTTTGAAAATAAAAAAAGGTTTTTAGAAGCTTCCGCTAACAATTTTGGTATACTTTTTTTAAAACCTTTAACTATAATATTAAATGTCATAATACTGGTCTATGCTTTGTGTAGAAGCTTTTGTTAGGGCTAATAATTGAATGTATTTAATTTTTATTTTGTTTTTCATTTTTATGTAAACTTTTTTCTTTAAACTTGTTTTGTTTACTAGTGACTTAGTAACCTAGTATACTATGAGTGGATTGTTGTTGTATTTACATATAATGAACTCTTTAATGTCACTACTAAAATAAATTAGTTTAAAAATTTATAATTATAGTTAAAATTTTCCCATAGTTGCAATAGCTTCGCCGCACCTTAGGGTGGTATGGATTTAAGGGGTAATTTACCATTGGCAGCGATTTGACTTATTTTAATTATGTTAATTTTATTTTTACAGACAGGAAAGGGCTACCAGCCCAAAGGAGCCAATTATAGAGAACATCTCTAAACAATTAAATTAGGTATGTTTTTTTTTTCTATTTGAATTTAATATATTCAAACAAATTATTGAGAAAATATAATATTAAGAAAATATAAATTATTTTTTGTTTATATTTTCAGATATTCCAAGTCCCTCAACCTTTGAGTTTGCTGCGTTGCCACGGCTCACCACAAGAAACAATAAAGACATGGATTCGTAATAGGTATTTATTATTTATATATCATTTGTGACATGACAGCTATTTTGCAGTTTTGCCTATGTTCAGTATGTTGTATGGGGGGATCGGCTAAGGGTCCCCTTTTTGCTTATAACTCGGACATCTTAAGGAATAGCTTTATGATTACTTACTACGTTTTCCCCGGAAACTGGTCACCTTAGGGAATAACCGATAGGGACAAAAAGTGCTTGTATTAAACTCCTCTACAAGATCCCATCATAAAAAAGTACTCTTATGGGGACAATTTTTTTTTCATATGGATCGATAATTTTCTAAGTCAGATAAAAATTAAGTTGAAAATCCTTTAACGGGGTTCGATAGTGTGTCTAATTCTCATCAATAACGTCCAAAGAACTCTGCTACCCCGTCGCCCCATTTCGGAGTTAGAGGTCGTCAAAATATATCCGGACGTTTTCCCCGGAAACTGGTCACTTTAGGAAATACCCGATAGGGACAAAAAGTGCTTGTATTAAACTCCTCTACAAGATCCCATCATAAAAAAGTACTCTTATGGGGTCAATTTTTTTCATATGGATCGATAATTTTCTAAGTCCGATAAAAATTAAGTTGAAAATCCTTTAACGGGGTTTGATAGTGTGGCTGACGCTGACCAATATCGCCCAGAGAACCCTGCCACTCCGTGGCCTTATTTCGGAGTTAGAGGTCGTCAAAATATATCCGGACGTTTTCCCCGGAAACTGGTCACTTTAGGAAATACCCGATAGGGACAAAAAGTGCTTGTATTAAACTCCTCTACAAGATCCCATCATAAAAAAGTACTCTTATGGGGACAATTTTTTTTTCATATGGATCGATAATTTTCTAAGTCCGATAAAAATTAAGTTGAAAATCCTTTAACGGGGTTCGATAGTGTGTCTGATTCTCATCAATAACGTCCAAAGAACTCTGCTACCCCGTCGCCCCATTTCGGAGTTGAGAGGTCGTCAAAATATATCCGGACGTTTTCCCCGGAAACTGGTCACTTTAGGGAATACCCGATAGGGACAAAAAGTGCTTGTATTAAACTCCTCTACAAGATCCCATCATAAAAAAGTACTCTTATGGGGACAATTTTTTTTTTCATATGGATCGATAATTTTCTAAGTCCGATAAAAATTAAGTTGAAAATCCTTTAACGGGGTTCGATAGTGTGTCTGATTCTCATCAATAACGTCCAAAGAACTCTGCTACCCCGTCGCCCCATTTCGGAGTTAGAGGTCGTCAAAATATATCCGGACGTTTTCCCCGGAAACTGGTCACTTTAGGGAATACCCGATAGGGACAAAAAGTGCTTGTATTAAACTCCTCTACAAGATCCCATCATAAAAAAGTACTCTTATGGGGACAATTTTTTTTTCATATGGATCGATAATTTTCTAAGTCCGATAAAAATTAAGTTGAAAATCCTTTAACGGGGTTCGATAGTGTGGCTGACGCTGACCAATATCGCCCAGAGAACCCTGCCACTCCGTGGCCTTATTTCGGAGTTAGAGGTCGTCAAAATATATCCGGACGTTTTCCCCGGAAACTGGTCACTTTAGGAAATACCCGATAGGGACAAAAAGTGCTTGTATTATACTCCTCTACAAGATCCCATCATAAAAAAGTACTCTTATGGGGACAATTTCTTTTTCATATGGATCGATAATTTTCTAAGTCCGATAAAAATTAAGTTGAAAATCCTTTAACGGGGTTTGATAGTGTGTCTGATTCTCATCAATAACGTCCAAAGAACTCTGCTACCCCTTCGCCCCATTTCGGAGTTAGAGGTCGTTAAAATATATCCGGACGTTTTCCCCGGAAACTGGTCACTTTAGGGAATACCCGATAGGGACAAACTCCGAATAAAATTAAGTTGAAAATCCTTTAACGGGTTTCGATAGTGTGTCTGAAGCTCATCAATAACGTCCAAAGAACCCGGCCACTCCGTGGCCTTCTTTCGGTGTTAGAGGTCGCCAAAATATTTTCGGATGATTTTTGCAGAAACTAGCCACTTTAGGAAAAACACGAAAGGGAGGGACAAAAAGTGCTTGTATTAAGCCCCTCAGCCCTGTATACGCCTCGATCATAAAAAAAGTACCACTATCGGGTATACATTTATTCATACAACATTTTTAGTTTTTTTTTATGGATAGCGCCCCTAAGGCTACACTCTAACCTACTCCTAGTCTTGTTGACTTACTGTATTTGCCGGCAAGTAAACTTCCTCAATAGGCAAGTGCTGCTGACCAATGAGGCGGTTAGGGGTGTCGTCTTCCGCCTGTGTTGGAGGCGGCGTCTTTTGCGGTTTTACTATGGTGCCGAGTTGTAGGCGTTGAAGGACTAGTTTGTTAGAGGAAAAAAAAAATCTTTTTTACAAAAAGAGACCCGCCTTCAACGAACTGCAACAAACATAATCTGAGAACTTCCTCTTTTTCGAAGTCGGTTAAAATAGGTACTAAAACCTTCTCATGAATGTAACAAATACATTACTAAAACCGCATCAAAATCGGTTCAGCCAAACGCGAGATAATCGCGGACAAACATACATACATAATATCTCCTGAAATCTCCTCTAACAATATATTTTTATTATAATTTTTAATGTGAACTTGTCTCACGACCTCATGAAGCTATAGAGTAGCTACATTGCACGTCCTTTTGTACTACACTACACTACACTATTAACAAATCCGTCACCGTAATGTCTGTATGTCTGTCTGTCTGTCACTCTGGCACTCATCAAAAAGTCTCTAACACTAGATTTCTGTATTTTTTAGGAAGTATTAATAAAATACATTGTTTGCTCTTCAAATTATGTTTTAATTTTTTTCAGATGTGCCTCCCCAATTAAGAAAATCAAAAAAGACAAGTGCATTCAAGAAGCGACTAGTAAAATAATTAAAGATTTGAATACAACTGGGCAAAAATATACAAATTCACAAATGATGCTTTAGTTTCATTTATTTTCAGGACTGTAATAATTCTCGTAGAGAAACTGTTGGTTGTCTGGTAAGTATGCGATGCTACTTTTATGAAGATAGTTAAAAGTCGCACAGCCAGCATATAGTTTCTTTACAAGAATCAAGAATAAATTAATATTATTATTTAAAGAATTTGAAAAATAAAAAATTTAGGTGAGCATGCGAAAAAAAAACAGAAGGCTGAATACGCTGGGGACCTTTGCCCAATATAAGCTTACAATTAAGAATAAAACAACTGTCATACATCACTAGTCACGGCTTTCACTATGGCAATTTTTTTTATTACTGAGATGGCCGTCTGATACGTAGTATCTCTAGTTGGTCTGTGCTGTGAACTGAATTTACTTTGACAGATAACTAGAATAATTTATTTTTTCGTTACCTACTAATTTATATTAAAAACATAGGTACACAATTGCATTTAACAAATAAAGATTTAGCTGTAAAATTTGTTAAAAACGGCAAACCCGATTCCGCGATTTCCGCGCAGTGCATTGCCTTTTTTTTGTGACAAAAACATTAATTCAGTTGTATTGTAATTACGTTCGCCTTTTTGGATGTTTTACACATTTGGTTTTGTTCTTATTCGGTGTATTGTGTGAGACAAGTGCGGGCTGGTCTGCTCCGTCAGGAACAGGTTCTGCTGTGTGTTTACTATATATTGTGAAGGTACTGTTCAAAACAAGTTGCAGGAGTTGCAAGAAGGAGCCGTTAGGTGATGCTGCGATCCGGTGTGGTCCGTGAATGATCGCTTTTTGCCACTGCATGGTAAGTTGTAGCTTAATAATTACAATAATGTTTAAAAAAATACTTTGGTCAGTAGGTAGGTTTGGCACTTTAATATGTTGTTTTGGTTTGTTCATAACAACAGATTCTAACCAATGCTGAATTATCTATGCTTTTTCATATAGGTAATTACATATTTACTTATAGAACAAACTTTTAATCGCTGCCACAAGAAGGTATGGTGCCTTCCAAAACTACCCACTGACCTTTCCTAAAACATCCCACTGATTCAGGCCGTGTTACATCTTAATTCGACTTGAGTTTTTCTCTAACTGATGCCCAAGCTTGCCTGCCTATCACCATAATATGCAATAAGGTATCAATGTATCTCCAAAATTAGTTGGAGGCAAATATACAAATATTGCATGATTTTCCATCATATTACTTTAATTCCAATCATTATTTTGTTTAAGTTATATCATGTACAGTCACGGACTAGGAGGCCGTAACAGATTTGTCTATGGTTTCGTCAGCCCTAGACTGTATTACCAAAGAACAAGAGCTATTTTGCAATACAGAAAAACCGGAAGTGTTACGCCGATCGTGTCCGCCACTGTACAATATATAATAGTTGTAAAATTCCATTAAAAAAAAAATTATGATTTTAAAATCATTAGCTTTATATTTATAGACTTCTAAGTAGGCACCTAAAAAATTGATGATTCAGGTTTCAGGTGTGCAGTAAATGTAGGTCTATGTATGCAATTTGATAACTATTATTATTTCTTTTCAAGGGATTTCTTTTCATATCATCATCATATTCATATTTTTTTTTGTCTAAATGCACAGCAGAGTATTGGTATTCTAGTGTTTTGGGTCAATTAACTACAATACTGTATTTACAATAATAAAAAAAAGAAACATTTCTATAACTACACATCTTACAAAGTATTTTTTTTCTTAAATATTAATTGCTCATCAGTTGCAGAATGCAATTTAAAGTAGCACAACATATTCCGGCATTTATCTGTGCTCTGGCACGTAAACATATACTATAATATGTTTTTCCTTATATTGCTGCTCAAACCTTACACCATTGTGTTCTTTTAACTGGCTCAATAGGTTAATTGTTGAGATTTAAAGAATTATTGTTGGAGACAGTTTCAGAAAGAAAAAGTTGTGATAGGTTCCTTAACATTATGACTTAACTTCAGAAAGAAAAAGTTGTGATAGGTTCCTTAACATGTTGTGATAGGATTTCAATTCTGTATTGCTTGCTTAGAATTAAATTAGTTTTGTGTGACTGTAAAACAATATTAAAGAACAAGGCGTCTCTACAACTGAGCTAGAAACTGATCATAAAACCAATCAATGTTTTTTTTAATGAATAATTTATTTACAATATTATATGTACTCACGTCTTATTAAATTGCTACTGGTTAAGTATTATATACTCTGTGCTACTATCCTCATACTACCTATTAATGATTCTTTCTATTCTATTATGTCATTGCTTCTATCACAGTCTCTATTCCGGCCACTTTTGTTCTTTGATACTTCTGCAGTTTGTAGAGGTATTATTTGTTGCCAATATACTTACTAGAAATTTCAGTAAAATGTGTGTCTCACGAAAATGTTCTAAACCAGTTTTATTTTTTTTAACTTCGTCATATATTTTTTAAACAATAAAAAGGGATGTGTGCCAAAGGTTTTTTTTAACAGGTTTTATCAATATAATTGATTCCTATCAAGCTTGACTCCTGTTAAGCTAGAACATGCTTAGCGCCGGTGTATTCACTAGACGTGTAGCGTCTGCTCTCTACTCTGAACTTTGTTAATATTGAACATGCCAATTTGTAAGTAAGTAATCCACTATCCAGCCAGCCTCCCTGCGCACCCATCAATAGAGCTTTTTCGGCCCTGCAAAACGGGTGACCTTCAAATCGGAGACCCCGAAATTTGAGGTACACCCGTCCCTCACCTCCTCACCGCCGGGACCCTGCGGTCGTCCCGGGCAGGGGCGACCTTGGCCTGGTTATACCGACGTCCTTACTCCCCCTCTGAGGGGTGGTCTTTACTTAGGATGCGAATTCATTAGAGTAGCGAGCGTGTAGCAGAGCGACACGTTGAGCGTTTACGTTACGTACTTTGTACGTAGGTACCTACATGCTCCTACTCACAAAGATAATCTTTAGATTATTTATATTGGATTATTAACTTTTTGCGTATGAGATATCCTCAATAGAAACATTTAAAAGTACCGTTATTAAATGCACAAAAAACAAAAATACGCTAGAATTGAAAAAATATAAACTTTAAGAAGCTGTTGAATTTCGCGGTTTATGCGCGACTATCATCTTCGTAAATCTTGTCTACTGCAAATCTTTAATCTCAATTTTTTTGGAATAAGCCATCTTTTTGTATCTTGTAACAATCGAGCAGATAGAGCTACCTTGCTTTAAAGTAGAGTTACAGAGCTTTTCGTTCGTTTCCTAAACTCTGACTAACCTACATGTTGATTCCTCGCTCCGCCAGTCCTTTATAACCTAACGTTTAGCTCCGTACCTCGAAATTGCGTTTTTTAGGGACTCTAGGCTCCACGTGTCGTGCTCAGCTCCTCGAATGGAATTCAATAAAGAACAGTTTTTATGAGATTTGATTTGCCCATGAGCCTATTTATTTGATGTTTGTTGCTACAGGAGAGGGACAGAATAAAATTAGCGTATAAAAAATTTTAAGAATCTAAGGCAGAATTTCATACTTCATGTTTATTTTCCAACGTGAAATCATTATAATTTATCTGGACTTTCCTTAACTTTCGGTCATCGATTTTTTATGTATGACACCTATAAGTTTAATTATTAAGATTGATTTTTTTAGGATACTTACTTTCTCACTTACTTAGGTTCTTAGTTTACCATGTTATTTTAAACTAGTCGACCCGGCGAACTTCGTACCGCCTAACCTATAACTATTTTTTGCATGTCTTATACTTATAAACCTTCTTCTTGAATCACTGTATCTATTAAAAAAAGCCGCATCAAGATCCGTTGCATAGTTTTAAAGATATATGCATACATAGGGACAGACGCGAGAAGCGACTTTGTTTTATACTATGTTATTTTAAATATATTCCAGTAGCTGCTATTACTGCACTATAGTAAAGTACAAAGTACAACATCCTATAATTAACTTTAGTTAGATCATTAAAGAGTCACGGTTTATTTACATTTCAAACAAGCAAGCACTGAAGAGCTGATGCGATGTTTATGTTAACTGTATTCCATGTTTGTTTTTAGTATATTATTGCTTTGGCTTAGTTATTATGCCGCGTATATAGACTACAAGCGATAATTTCATAAAAAGTAATAATACTGTGATCGCTACACGATTAGAGCGATATAAGCCATACGTATTGGGCACAAGTTTTATTTAAACTCCCGTCCAATGAAAAGACCTAGCTTAGCCTGGAGTAAGACCAAAAGTAAACTATAAGTTTTTTAAGGAATAAGTATACCTATTACTCTTCTCTGCGGACTGATTCTTTGTCTAAAAAACATATATAGTAAGTCTCTCGATGTTGTCAATCATATCATTCTACTTGCCCCTGCTTAAACGCTATACGTCTAGCTTTTCGCTTGTGCTTGTGGCATTGTTAGCATTAGCAGATGGTATGCGGTAGGCAGTCATTAGAAACAAATGTTCATCACAACAAACAAGGCTCTGAGCTAGAGTTTACACTCAAATAGGCCAGCTGTTTGTAAACAGTAGAACAAAGTTTCAGAAATTGCTTTTTCGTTTGAGTACCATACTACCTATGTTATGAACTACTTATGAATCAGTAGTATATTTTCTTTTAATTCGTTACGGGTTTTAAAGGTTTGGAAGATGAACAAGGAACCCTTAAGTTTCGCAAAGTTTCTCGTTATGACACCTTAATTCTTCTCAGGAACTAGCAAGTAATTAATTAAGCCAATAAGCGGCCAATATATTATTGATACTACGAAACCCTACATTTAGCATGGCTTGATACGCACTTGACCATATATTTAAGAATATATCATGCTCGCCTAGTAACAGTATCAGAATAGCAAGTGTCGTGGATTGAGCGCGTGGGTTGGGTCTTTGATTTGCAAAGTTGTATTTGTTCAGCCGACAATAGAACCTGCGGCGATGCGGGGGAGTAGGGAACTATTGTATAAGTACTTAACTGGGGATGTGTGTATAAGAAGAGTATTGTAATGTAACACGTGTAAAGGGTAACTAAAAATAGAAGCCGGTTAGATACATTTAAGTAATGATTTGATACTTTCAGCACATTTATGAGGCTCAATACTGTGACGCAAATTCATGTAATTATTATGAAGTACCATTAGTCAGTGATCCTGCAATCCTGTAACCAATTTAACACAATATTACCACAACCAACTCTTTAGGCTGAACGTCTAGATTTGGCTTTGACAAACACAGGTTAAATTAAAAAGCCACAGTAGCATGAAGATGCGTTCCACCATATAGCATGAAATCTAGAGTTGAAATGTGATCTAGCTAAGTTGTCTTGAAACAATCTCACGCTTAAATTCAATATCAAATATTTTTCTCGGACCTCAGAAATCAATGAGGCAGAACGCGGTCTCGCTCGTCTTTTGAGAACTTTTTTTAAATAGGTTTTCTACGTTTTTGAGATCACGAAATGCAAGTATAATGGGAACAGATAGGAAAGCGGTGTTAGCTGATGATGATGTAGACGTGTAGCGTATTTTCTCGAGAGAAGAAGAAGAAATCTCAAATATCTGTGCTGTGTTAAGCGATGTTTTGCAGAACTATGTAGAACATAATTTTAATGATTTCTACATAATTCTAATTCATTCTTCGATCAGAGGTGGGTCCAAAAGATTTTTATCTTCTTTCTCAATAGAGTTGAGAACCAATTGCGTGCTGTTTCTTAGGCAACTTAAAATGATTTTCGATGGAAAATGTGTTTGAACCATTTGCCATAGAATTGAGAATCTAATTTTTAGTGTTTTTCTCTCGGTATATTTGCCGCACTTGGTCCGATGTCCGCTGGGGCTTAGAAACACGGTCATATAAAATAAACATAGATAGATCTTTATAATGTTAACTTCACATAAACATGAGATGTATGATGGATGCATTGTGCGCCGCATCAGAAACAACACATATATTATAACGACCATGGAAATGGGACCGGTGTGTCTTCTCACGTTTTTAGCTCGCGGGGCCGATTCTTTTCGATGTCGCTCTGTGCAAAATATCAATCTTGACATTTGATTCACAAATTTATAGGCTCACTAGCTTTTGCCCGCAGCTTCGCACGCGCTTTTTCATTAAAATCGTTAATTACTGGTTGATTTACGACTCAGGATTTTGGTGACATAATTTCTTTTCGCACCCATACCCCCTAAAAATATCTATCTTTATTTCAGTTACCGTGGCAACTCTATAAATTTATTTTTACACTCCAACATTCAGACACTGAAACTTCTAACATTTCTATTAGCTGTTACCTTATATATGTACCTACTCGAGTAAAAAAAAGTTGAAGATTTTTAGGCGCTTTATGTTTTTGGGAATGTTCCGTTACCATGTGAATTTTGGTTATTTTTTTCTTAATGGAACTCTGAATCTAATTACACCCACTGAAGAAGCCGTTTTCCTATTTTTACGTGGAAACAAAGAAATATATATACATTGTTTTAATACTAACTAAATAGTCCCGTTTTACGTTCCCGTGGGAATTTAGTATATTTCTTCCTTCCAACACCCTTACACTTGTAGACCAAATTTCACGTTGGCATACTCAAGGAAATCGATTTTTCATACTAAATAATTAGTCCTGTAACCCTATTCCCATGGGAATTTAGTTAATTCCTTTCTTCAACACACTTTCATCTACTGAGGAGCCTATACACAAATTTCACGTCGATACACTCAATGAAGTCGAGATTTCATTCTCACAAAAAAGTCCCGTTATTCCAGTTCCCAAGGGAATTTTGTTAATTACTTTCTTTCAACATTCCTACATTTACTTACTGAGGAACCTGTACACCAAATTTCACGTCGATACACTCAAGAATGTCGATTTTTCATTCTCACTAAAAAAGTCCCGTAATTCCCGTTCCCGTGGGAATTTTATAAATTCCTTTCTGTCAAAACTCTTTCATTCGCTGAGGAACATGTATACCAAGTTTTACGTCGATACACTCAATAATGTCGATTTTTCATACAAACTAAAAAGTCCCGTAATTCCCGTTCCTGAGGGAATTTCGGGAAATCCTTTCTTAGCGGATGCCTACGCCATAACATCTACCTGCATGCCAAATTTCAGCTTAATCCGTCCAGTAGTTTGGGCTGTGCGTTGATAGATCACTATGTCAGTCAGTCAGTCAGTCAGTCAGTCAGTCACCTTTGAGTTTTATATATATAGATCACCTACCTCATTGTTCATATATTAATGTTTATGCAAAATACACGTGCATTGAACTAGCTAGATTAAAAACAATACAAGTTTGCGTCTAACAGCGTCAAGCTGCAAAGGATTTATTTTTCTTTTTCAACGCCAGGACATATTTTTTTAAAAGATGTTCTAATTATTGAGATTAATCCTTCACTAAAAGAAAGTCTATTGATCATAGTAGAAAAGAAACAAAAATTTATAATATGTCAAAAGATAGTCGAGTTATGGATACAATGAAAGTAAAGTCTGTCATGTCCGCACATTAACACTGCATATATTTACAAAATTTCCACAATGCAGAATCGGGCTATGTGAACTTGGCACCCGAGATTGAGAAATTTTGTTATAATACCTTTATTCCCATAGATAAACGTTTGTAGTTGATTGTAGTAAATTTTTTTTTTTTTGTAGTTGGACAGAAAAAAAATTATAGCACTTTGAAAAAATCGCGTCCCCCCGATTTACGGAAACTCAAATTTTGTCTTCGATTCAAGAAAAGAATCGTTAGTAGTTGATTGTAGTGAAAATCATTTCGTTTGTAGTTGAAAAAAAAAAATTTTTTTTGTGAACTTGGCACCCGACAATCTTTTTTTTTAATTTTTTTTTTCGATTCTAATACCTTATAGGACGTAGTTGATTGTAGTGATTTTCTTTTCGTTTGTAGTATCTTAAAAAAAAGTTTTTCGTTTGAAGTAAAGTAAATTTTGTTTGTAGTGACGTTCAATTCGTTTGTAGTAACTTATTCTCGTTTGTAGTGAGCTTTAAATCGTTTGTAGTAACTTATTGTCGTTTGTAGTGACGTTAATTTCGTTTGTAGTAACTTATTTTCGTTTGTAGTTAGCTTTAAATCGTTTGTAGTAACTTACTTTCGTTTGTAGTAACTTACTTTCGTTTGTAGTGACGTTGATTTCGTTTGTAGTTACCTATTTTCGTTTGTAGTGAGCTTTAAATCGTTTGTAGTAACTTACTTTCGTTTGTTATGAGGTGAAATTCGTTTGTAGTAACTTATTTTCGTTTGTAGTGAGCTTTATATCGTTTGTAGTAACTTATTTTCGTTTGTAGTGAGCTTTAAATCGTTTGTAGTAACTTATTTTCGTTTGTAGTGAGCTTTAAATCGTTTGTAGTAACTGATTTTCGTTTGTAATGACATTAATTTCGTTTGTAGTAACTTTTTTTCGTTTGTAGAGAGCTTTAAATCGTTTGTAGTAACTTATTTTCGTTTGTAGTGAGGTTAAATTCGTTTGTAGTAACTTATTTTCGTTTGTAGTGACGTTGAATTCGTTTGAAGTAACTTATTTTCGTTTGTAGTGAACTTTAAATCGTTTGTACTAACTTACTTTCGTTTGTAGTGAGGTTAAATTCGTTTGTAGTAACTTATTTTCGTTTGTAGTGAGCTTCAAATCGTTTGTAGTAACTTATTTTCGTTTGTAGTGACGTAAAATACGTTTGTAGTAACTTATTTTCGTTTGTAGTGAGCTTTAAATCGTTTGTAGTAACTTATTTTCGTTTGTAGTGACGTTAAATTCGTTTGTAGTAACTTACTTTCGTTTGTAGTGACGTTAATTTCGTTTGTAGTTACCTATTTTCGTTTGTAGTGAGCTTTAAATCGTTTGTAGTAACTTACTTTCGTTTGTAGTGAGGTTAATTTCGTTTGTAGTTACCTATTTTCGTTTGTAGTGAGCTTTAAATAGTTTGTAGTAACTTACTTTCGTTTGTAGTGAGGTAAAATTCGTTTGTAGTATATTATTTTCGTTTGTAGTGAGCTTTAAATCGTTTGTAGTAACTTATTTTCGTTTGTAGTGAGGTTAAATTCGTTTGTAGTAACTTATTTTCGTTTGTAGTGAGCTTTAAATCGTTTGTAGTAATTTACTTTCGTTTGTAGTGAGGTTAAATTCGATTGTAGAACTTATTTTCGTTTGTAGTGAGCTTTAAATTGTTTGTAGTTACTTACTTTCGTTTTTAGTGAAGATAATTTCGTTTGTAGTAACTGATTTTCGTTTGTAGTGACGTTTAATTCGTTTGTAGTAACTTACTTTCGTTTGTAGTGACGTAAATTTCGTTTGTAGTTACCTATTTTCGTTTGTAGTGAGCTTTAAATCGTTTGTAGTAACTTATTTTCGTTTGTAGTTAGCTTTAAATCGTTTGTAGTAACTTATTTTCATTTGTTGTGACGTTAAATACGTTTGTAGTAACTTATTTTCGTTTGTAGTGACGTTAAATACGTTTGTAGTAACTTTTTCTCGTTTGTAGTAAGGTTAAATTCTTTTGGAGTAACTTATTTTCGTTTGTAGTGAGCTTTAAATCGTTTTTAGTAGTAAGTCGTAAAAATCAGTTACTACAAGCGAAGATATCTTCACTACAAACGAAAGTAAGTAACTACAATTGATTTAAAGCTCACTACAAACGAAAAGAAGTTACTACAAACGAATTTAACCTCACTGCAAACGAAAGTAAGTTACTACAAACGATTTAAAGCTCACTACAAACGAAAATAAGTTACTACAAACGAATTTATCCTCACAACAAACGAAAGTTAGTTTCTACAAACGATTTAAAGCTCACTACAAACGAAAATAGGTTACTACAAACGAATTTAACGTCACTACAAACGAAAGTAAGTTACTACAAACGAATTTAACGTCACTACAAACGAAAATAAGTTACTACAAACGATTTAAAGCTCACTACAAACGAAAATAAGTTACTACAAAAGAATTTAACCTCACTACAAACGAAAGTAAGTTACTACAAACGATTTAAAGCTCACTACAAACGAAAATAAGTTACTACAAACGAATTTAACCTCACTACAAACGAAAATAAGTTACTACAAACTATTTAAAGCTCACTACAAACGAAAATAAGTTACTACAAACGAATTTTAGCTCATTACAAACGAAAATAAGTTACTACAAACGATTTAAAGCTCACTACAAAAGAAAATAAGTTACTACAAACGAATTTTTCCTCACTACAAAAGAAAATAAGTTACTACAAACGATTTAAAGCTCACTACAAACGAAAATAAGTTACTACAAACGATTAAAAGCTCACTACAAACGAAAATAAGTTACTACAAACGAAAGTAACCTCACTACAAACGAAAGTAAGTTACTACAAACGATTTAAAGCTCACTACAAACGAAAATAGGTAACTACAAACGAAATTAACGTCACTACAAACGAAAGTAAGTTACTACAAACGAATTTAACCTCACTACAAACGAAAATAAGTTTCTACAAACGAATTTAACCTCACTACAAACGAAAGTAAGTTACTACAAACGAATTTAAACTCACTACAAACGAAAGTAAGTTACTACAAACGATTTAAAGCTCACTACAAACGAAAATAAGTTACTACAAACGAATTTAACCTCACTACAAACGAAAGTAAGTTACTACAAACGATTTAAAGCTCACTACAAACGAAAATAGGTAACTACAAACGAAATTAACGTCACTACAAACGAAAGTAAGTTACTACAAACGAATTTAACGTCACTACAAACGAAAATCAGTTACTACAAACGAAATTATCTTCACTACAAACGAAAGTAAGTAACTACAAACGATTTAAAGCTCACTACAAACGAAAATAGGTTACTAAAAACGAATTTAACCTCACTACAAACGAAAGTAAGTTACTACAAACGATTTAATGCTCACTACAAACGAAAATAAGTTACTACAAACGAATTTAACCTCACTACAAACAAAAGTTAGTTACTACAAATGATTTAAAGCTCACTACAAACGAAAATAAGTTACTACAAACGAATTTAATCTCACTACAAACGAAAGTAAGTTACTACAAACGATTTAAAGCTCACTACAAACGAAAATAAGTTACTACAAACGAATTTAACCTCACTACAAACGAAAGTAAGTTACTACAAACGATTTAAAGCTCACTACAAACGAAAATAAGTTACTACAAACTAATTTTACCTCACTACAAACGAAAATAAGTTACTACAAACGATTTAAAGCTCACTACAAACGAAAATAAGTTACTACAAACGAATTCACCCTCACTACAAACGAAAATAAGTTACTACAAACGATTTAAAGCTCACTACAAACGAAAATAAGTTAATACAAACGAATTTAACCTCACTACAAACAAAAGAAAGTTACTACAAACGATTTAAAGCTCACTACAAACGAAAATAGGTAACTACAAACAAAACTAACGTCACTACAAACGAAAGTAAGTTACTACAAACGATTTAAAGCTCACTACAAACGAAAATAAGTTACTACAAACGAATTTTACCTCACTACAAACGAAAATAAGTTACTACAAACGATTTAAAACTCACTACAAACGAAAATAAGTTACTACAAACGAATTTAACCTCACTACAAACGAAAGTAAGTTACTACAAACGATTTAAAGCTCACTACAAACGAAAATAAGTTACTACAAACGAGTTTAACCTCACTACAAACGAAAATAAGTTACTACAAACGAATTTAACCTCACTACAAACGAAAGTAAGTTACTACAAAGGAATTTAACCTCACTACAAACGAAAGTAAGTTACTACAAACGATTTAAAGCTCACTACAAACGAAAATAAGTTACTACAAACGAATTTAATCTCACTACAAACGAAAGTAAGTTACTACAAACGATTTAAAGCTCACTACAAACGAAAATAAGTTACTACAAACGAATTTAACCTCACTACAAACGAAAATAAGTTAATACAAACGAATTTAACCTCACTACAAACAAAAGAAAGTTACTACAAACGATTTAAAGCTCACTACAAACGAAAATAGGTAACTACAAACAAAACTAACGTCACTACAAACGAAAGTAAGTTACTACAAACGAATTTAACCTCACTACAAACGAAAGTAAGTTACTACAAACGATTTAAAGCTCACTACAAACGAAAATAAGTTACTACAAACGAATTTTACCTCACTACAAACGAAAATAAGTTACTACAAACGATTTAAAACTCACTACAAACGAAAATAAGTTACTACAAACGAATTTAACCTCACTACAAACGAAAGTAAGTTACTACAAACGATTTAAAGCTCACTACAAACGAAAATAAGTTACTACAAACGAGTTTAACCTCACTACAAACGAAAATAAGTTACTACAAACATTTTAAAGCTCACTACAAACGAAAATAAGTTACTAACAAACGATTTGAAGCTCACTACAAACGAAAATAAGTTACTACAAACGATTTGAAGCTCACTACAAACGAAAATAAGTTACTACAAACATTTTAAAGCTCACTACAAACGAAAATAAGTTACTACAAACGAATTTAACCTCACTACAAACGAAAGTAAGTTACTACAAACGATTTAAAGCTCACTACAAACGAAAATAAGTTACTACAAACTAATTTTACCTCACTACAAACGAAAATAAGTTACTACAAACGATTTAAAGCTCACTACAAACGAAAATAAGTTACTACAAACGAATTCACCCTCACTACAAACGAAAATAAGTTACTACAAACGATTTAAAGCTCACTACAAACGAAAATAAGTTAATACAAACGAATTTAACCTCACTACAAACAAAAGAAAGTTACTACAAACGATTTAAAGCTCACTACAAACGAAAATAGGTAACTACAAACAAAACTAACGTCACTACAAACGAAAGTAAGTTACTACAAACGAATTTAACCTCACTACAAACGAAAGTAAGTTACTACAAACGAATTTAACCTCACTACAAACGAAAGTAAGTTACTACAAACGATTTAAAGCTCACTACAAACGAAAATAAGTTACTACAAACGAATTTTACCTCACTACAAACGAAAATAAGTTACTACAAACGATTTAAAACTCACTACAAACGAAAATAAGTTACTACAAACGAATTTAACCTCACTACAAACGAAAGTAAGTTACTACAAACGATTTAAAGCTCACTACAAACGAAAATAAGTTACTACAAACGAGTTTAACCTCACTACAAACGAAAATAAGTTACTACAAACATTTTAAAGCTCACTACAAACGAAAATAAGTTACTAACAAACGATTTGAAGCTCACTACAAACGAAAATAAGTTACTACAAACGATTTGAAGCTCACTACAAACGAAAATAAGTTACTACAAACATTTTAAAGCTCACTACAAACGAAAATAAGTTACTACAAACGAATTTAACCTCACTACAAACGAAAGTAAGTTACTACAAACGATTTAAAGCTCACTACAAACGAAAATAAGTTACTACAAAGGAATTTAACCTCACTACAAACGAAAGTAAGTTACTACAAACGATTTAAAGCTCACTACAAACGAAAATAAGTTACTACAAACGAATTTAATCTCACTACAAACGAAAGTAAGTTACTACAAACGATTTAAAGCTCACTACAAACGAAAATAAGTTACTACAAACGAATTTAACCTCACTACAAACGAAAGTAAGTTACTACAAAAGATTTAAAGCTCACTACAAACGAAAATAAGTAACTACAAACTAATTTAACCTCACTACAAACGAAAATAAGTTACTACAAACGAATTTTACCTCACTACAAACGAAAATAAGTTACTACAAACGATTTAAAGCTCACTACAAACGAAAATAAGTTACTACAAACGAATTCAACCTCACTACAAACGAAAGTAAGTTACTACAAACGATTTAAAGCTTACTACAATCGAAAGTAAGTAACTACAAACGATTTAAAGCTCACTACAAACGAAAATAAGTTACTACAAACGAATTTAACCTCACTACAAACGAAAGTAAGTTACTACAAACGAATTTAACCTCACTACAAACGAAAGTAAGTTACTACAAACGATTTAAAGCTCACTACAAACGAAAATAAGTTACTACAAACGATTTAAAGCTCACTACAAACGAAAATAAGTTACTACAAACGATTTAAAGCTCACTACAAACGAAAATAGGTAACTACAAACGAAATTAACCTCACTACAAACGAAAGTAAGTTACTACAAACGAATTCAACCTCACTACAAACGAAAGTAAGTTACTACAAACGATTTAAAGCTCACTACAAACGAAAATAAGTTACTACAAACGAATTTAACCTCACTACAAACGAAAGTAAGTTACTACAAACGATTTAAAGCTCACTACAAACGAAAATAAGTTACTACAAACGAAATTAACGTCACTACAAACGAAAATAAGTTACTACAAACGATTTAAAGCTCACTACAAACGAGAATAAGTTACTACAAACGAATTGAACGTCACTACAAACAAAATTTACTTTACTTCAAACGAAAAACTTTTTTTAAAATTTTTTTAAGATACTACAAACGAAAAGAAAATCACTACAATCAACTACGTCCTATAAGGTATTAGAATCGAAAAAAAAAAAAAAAAAGAGTTAATCGGGTGCCAAGTTCACAAAAAAAAATTTTTTTTTTCAACTACAAACGAAATGATTTCCACTACAATCAACTACTAACGATTCTTTTCTTGAATCGAAGACAAAATTTGAGTTTCCGTAAATCGGGGGGACGCGATTTTTTCAAAGTGCTATAATTTTTTTTCTGTCCAACTACAAAAAAAAAAAATTTTACTACAATCAACTACAAACGTTTATCTATGGGAATAAAGGTATAATAACAAAATTTCTCAATCTCGGGTGCCAAGTTCACACAGCCGCAGAATCGCGGTTTTATATGATGTCTGTCCCACTTCCTCGCTCTCTATTTGTTGATTACGCTCGCGGTTTATTAATATTATTATTATAGGATAGGATTGTTCTTTTATGCCGTCGTTTGTTAAGTTCCCCTTACCGGTAACTCAAATAATAACAATATTTACCAATTCCGTCCCAATTTAATAACTTAATCTATTTCTGTAGTAGTAAAACAACCATCAGAATAAAAACAATACTATTTGAAATTTCAATCGCTAGAAATTTTAACGGGTGGATTAAACGAAAAATAGCAAGACAACACAAGCACCAATATAAAATTTAAAAAGCTACATTCGCTTCGGCTGCGCGTTACGCACTTCAAAATCTGATCATAAATCATAACTACCGGACAAAAAGTGATCTATTATGCAACCAATAACTTAGTATCAGCATAATGACAGCTTTTTCCGGGAAATTGATATTTTCCGCCTGTTACGGCTTGCGGAGGAGGCGACGAGTTTTTTTTATGCTAGCTGCGCTAAAGTGGAGTGCCAGTGCCACAATCTCAGTTTGAATCGATTTTATTATTTTGATCTTTTTTTTATTATTTTCAATTCTTAAAAACAGCATGAAAAGTTTGACTTTCTAGTAAAATATTAACGCCTTTATTTATGCGATGAATTTTATGTTACGGTAAATGTGCCTCTAGAAAATAGTTGCTGTACTGTAATTTTGAAATAAAAAACAAGATCCGTATCGGAAACGCGATGGCAGCATGAAATACTTGTGTTTTTTTATGTTAGTTTCGGCATGCATTCTTTTTACTCTATTTTAATGTGTTATCAATAACCGCCAGGGCCACAGCAACCACCATGTGCGAAAAACAGACGCAATCAAATAGACATAGTGGGTCCATACTTTTATCACAATATTCACTATGAGAAAAAGTTTTACCCTTACCTTCCGACACTTCTAGAGCACAGTAAGTTAAAGTAGTATATCAACCAACTGTACCAAATGAAGCTCGTCGAATATGTTCGATCAATAAACGTACTATCGATCGTCCATGGTCAATTAGAATGCTATTGTTCTGCTCTACTAAACAAAGAAACTGTGGAAAGCAGCTGGTTAATACTGATGACATGTTATTACCTACATCACAGTATATTAAAAATAGTACTACAATACAGTATGGGCACTCACTGCCTCCTTCAGCAAGTGCGGCTCCCCCGCTCTCAGTAATCTCTCAGTTACCGCTCAGTACAAATAGCACGTCTTATCTCATTTTGGCTATGCGCGAAGAAACGCGCTTTTTTCTATGAGGGTGATTATCAGAAAATGGCTTAAAATGACTAATTTCTCTGGCGCATTTTTTTTTTTATATTTACTCTACAAAAAATAACATACATTGTAGACGTAGTCAAAACCTACAAAATAATGTGTTTCGCCCTAAAATTGATCGAGCCATTTCGAAGTTTTAGCGTTCTAAAATATGACTACCAAAGAAATTAGATTCCCCCAAAGAAATTAGATTTTGCCCAAAGAAATTAGATTTTTGTCCAATGAAATTAGAGAAACTGCCAAAGATCTTAGAATTGCCCCCAAATAAATTAGAAATGTTGCCACAGAAATTATAATCGTGTTCAAAGAAATTAGTTTTAAATTTTATAACAAGCAAGTTTTTAATATCTGCAACAAACAAGCGGCAGATAATAAAAACAAAAAAAGGTTTGTTTCAAATTAACTTTAATTATTGGTATTTTAAACATGCATAATCAAAATATTTGTGTTTATGTTAAATTATAAGTCTTTTCTTATGACCAGGTGTTTCCTTAAAGATAACGGCGATATTCAATATTTGATTACGCAGGCTTGTCATTCCAATTAATAAAACATACTTCGTCTATTTTAAGTCTTTCTTTTTTAGTTCGTTTTTTCCTTCCTAAATTACTGTCTTGAATGTTGCTTCTCGATCAGGCGATTATAAATTTTAAGCGCACATTTCATTTTACATCTTGAAATTTTTAATAAAAATATGAGCAGAATCAACAAATATAAAAAAACTTCCATCGAAAGCCCTTGTTGGTTATGGTTTACTATATTTGTACATGAAGTTATATTTATAATACTCGACTTGACATAAGTTTTATAATTTATTTGTACTGAATCTAATTTCTTTGGATTAAAACTAATTTCTTTGGCGCAAAATGCCAAAGAAATACAACGAAATTAGGGACAAAGAAATTAAAAATCTTGTAATTTTTTTTATTTAAAAAAAAAGCATTAGCGCTAATAAAACCTCTTATTGCCACGTGCATATAATTTTAATAATACAATTCACACAAAAATTGAGAATTAAATGATTGTAAATATTAACATAAAAAGGGATATCGAAGAAATTAGACACTTACTGGACCAAAGTCCACAGGGGTGATTATCAGGAACCGAGTTTTAGGTCTGTCCAAGCTTATATCTCTCTAACTGCTGTCTTTTGAATACTGTTTTTTTTTTTGTACAATAAGTAAGTCGGTAGGTTCTTAGAGCATCACATAATTCAGCACAATATATTACAGGATTTACACAATGTTTTTTTGAAGATGAAAATTCTAAGTTCTTTGGCGCGTCCATAACTTACTTTTTTATTTCTGATATTTCTAAATGACCGAAATAACAAATTACAAATGCTATATAAATGTATTACATTATAAATACATCTGAGGAAATTGTGATTTAATTTTGGTTTATTATTTACTACGATTTTTGGCTTACGACCCCAAAAAGTTCTGTCCGTCAAAAAATTCTAATTTCTTTGGCGCGACAAAACCATTGATCTTACACTGCTTTAACGAGACGCACCTCTGTCTATTGACCACTCCCCGCTCTAGCTAGTCCCCCGCCAACAAATACAGGAAGCAGAGTTGCCTTGGGTATCACGGCGACAAATTAAAATTTATTTTCATCTCACCTGTGGACTTTGGTCCAGTAAGTGTCTAATTTCTTCGATATCCTTTTTTATGTTAATATTTACAATCATTTAATTCTCAATTTTTGTGTGAATTGTATTATTAAAATTATATGCACGTGGCAATAAGAGGTTTTATTAGCGCTAATCCTAATTTTTTAAATAAAAAAAATTACAAGATTTCTAATTTCTTTGTCCCTAATTTCGTTGTATTTCTTTGGCATTTTGCGCCAAAGAAATTAGTTTTAATCCAAAGAAATTAGATTCAGTACAAAGAAATTATAAAACTTATGTCGAGTATTATAAATATAACTTCATGTACAAATATAGTAAACCATAACAAACAAGGGCTTTCGATGGAAGTTTTTTTATATTTGTTGATTCTGCTTATATTTATATTAAAAATTTTAAGATGTAAAATGAAATGTGCGCTTAAAATTTATAATCGCCTGATTGAGAAGCAACATTCAAGACAGTAATTTAGGAAGGAAAAAACGAACTAAAAAAGAAAGACTTAAAATAGATGAAGTATGTTTTATTAATTGGAATGACAACATAACAAGCCTGCGTAATCAAATATTGAATATCGCCGTTATCTTTAAGGAAACACCTGGTCATAAGAAAAGACTTATAATTTAACATAAACACAAATATTTTGATTATGCATGTTTAAAATACCAATAATTAAAGTTAATTTGAAGCAAACCTTTTTTTGTTTTTTTTATCTGCCGCATGTTTGTTGCAGATATTAAAAACTTGCTTGTTATAAAATTTAAAACTAATTTCTTTGAACACGATTATAATTTCTGTGGCAACATTTCTAATTTATTAGGGGGCAATTCTAAGATCTTTGGCAGTTTCTCTAATTTCATTGGACAAAAATCTAATTTCTTTGGGCAAAATCTAATTTATTTGGGGAGAATCTAATTTCTTTGGCAGTCATATTTTAGAACGCTAAAACTTCGAAATGGCTCGATCAATTTTAGGGCGAAAAACATTATTTTGTAGGTTTTGACTACGTCTACAATGTATGTTATTTTTTGTAGAGTAAATATTTAAAAAAAAATGCGCCAAAGAAATTAGTCATTTTAAGCCATTTTCTGATAATCACCCACAGGTGAGATGAAAATAAATTTTAATTTGTCGCCGTGATACCCGAGGCAACTCTGCTTCCTGTATTTGTTGGCGGGGGACTAGCTAGAGCGGGGAGTGGTCAATAGACAGAGGTGCGTCTCGTTAAAGCAGTGTAAGATCAATGGTTTTGTCGCCCCAAAGAAATTAGAATTTTTTGACGGACAGAACTTTTTGGGGTCGTAAGCCAAAAATCCTAGTAAATAATTAACCAAAATTAAATCACAATTTCCTCAGATGTATTTATAATGTAATACATTTATATAGCATTTGTAATTTGTTATTTCGGTCATTTAGAAATATCAGAAATAAAAAAGTAAGTTATGGACGCGCCAAAGAACTTAGAATTTTCATCTTCAAAAAAACATTGTGAAAATCCTGTAATATATTGTACTGAATTATGTGATGCTCTAAGAACCTACCGACTTACTTATTGTACAAAAAAAAAAAAACAGTATTCAAAAGACAACAGTTATATATATATAAGCTTGGACAGACCTAAAACTCGGTTCCTGATAATCACCCATGAAGTGTCCGAGGTGTGCCTAATAGTGTTTTGAAGAAGACTGTTTCTAGTAAGCAGGTTGTTCTTTTGCAATATTTAATGAAATCCGACCGAATGAAGTCACCTAAAGATGAGTACAGATAGATGATAAAACTGGCTAAAACCATTTTTGCCTTAGCTGAAAATTAATAGATGTATTTACATTGAAGGTGTGATTAAGCTCACTGTATGTAACAAACAACTTTCCTAAAGCGATATGAGTCGGAATCTTGAGCATACGAGATGGTCTGTCCAACCAGTCCAGATTTTAGATTTGGCAGAAATATTACTAGGGACTCTATGGGAATAGTTTTTTTTTAATGTTCGTGTGCCTACCTACTACTTGACGCTACATTTATTTAATTGTAAGTTATTATATCTATATTTAAAAAAGTATTTTTAACGTTTCTTAGTAAAACGCATTATCTGTAATGACCAAAGCGACTAGTAAGCACGTACTTGTTTTCCTTTTTTTTAATGTCAGACACGTTTTCTAGACAAAATCACCACAGCTTGTACTTACCTTTTACACACTAAAACAACGCATTACATTTTGTAAAAAAAACTAATATTGATTAAATTTTTGGTACCTACTACCTACATAAAAAAATTGTAGTATAATCTGGGGGAATAGGGTGCAAACTGCAAACTTACACAATGTAGTCATCATCTCAGCTGAAAGATATCCACTGCTGTACATTAACCTCCCCCACAGACCACCACACTGAGCGACCCACATCCAGTGCACTCCCCACGTACTCCCTCACCCTTCACCAGGTGGTCACCTAGCTAACGTTACTAAGCTTAGAAAAATTATGTCGCTCGCAATCGCATATTTTTACAAGCCATTTACAAACTCTTTCTGAAAGACAATGAGTTAATTTGGAACCATAAAGTGTAAAATTGGAAGCGCCATATGGGATGTCGAGTTGCAGTATTCATCAGAGCATGGAAAGTGGTCTGATAACTATCAGATAATTTAACTTAAAAAAACTTTTTGTAATACATACTTATTTTGTATGACAAGCCTCAAATTATATTAGAGCCTGTAAAAGCCTCTAGAAAATATTTCTCGCGCTTGAAATTTAAAAAATTGTGTTTTGCCACGTTTTGCCCTGGAATTACAAAGCAAAAATTATAAGCGGAAATATAACCTTGACTCCTCCTTTGCTAAGTAAACTTTTAGTTATTCTGGGGCTATACGACTCCTCCTTTGCTAAGTAAACTTTTAGTTATTCTGGGGCTATACACCTTTGTTTGCAACCCTATAATCACAAACAGCTGCACAGCACCTGCATTTTTTTACAGTGCCATGCGTTTATTAATGATGGTCGATAAAAAAAATTTAAACAATTATGTGTTCTATATCCTTCTTTATATGGTACATTTTTATTATTATTGTATAATAGCGGAACACTTATTTTAGCTTCCTTAGTTACGTTACGAATATTACAAGACGAGTGCACTATTGTTTTGAGCGAGTTTGCGTAACTGGGTTACTTCATAGATTTTTGTCATTTTTGTTTTTATAACGTGACGAATTGTGAAAACAATGGGTGGTGACTTTCTCTTTCTTTATGATTGTGGACGAATTTTGTGTCAACACGGTTAATTTTTAAATATTTGCAAATAGCGTTGCGAGTCTAATATTTCCTTGAAGTCTGTTTGCTGATACAAGTTTTTGCTGAGATATTATTGAATCACCAGTGGCATGACTTGGACATTCGGCAAACATTGCCACTTTGCAAGATCCAATAGCTTGCGTAAAGAAAGAAGCGAGGTTTCAATAAATGCCTGTTTTATCTACTGTCATGAGAAAGCCTATGATACTAAGGGGTCAAATTACGCGGCCACATTTGCAACAATGCTTTCGTCCTCAAGACTAAAGTGTCAAAGTAAATACAAAAATAAACGCAAAGAGGACAAAAAGCAATATTACAAATGCTGCCGTAATTTAGGGGCAGGCCCCCGATTGCTTGTGTTTAAGGTCATTGTAAAATGAACATACCGTCATCTCCGGTCTGGTCTGATCTAATTCCTTAGTGTGTAATTAGCACTTGTTGTCTTCGCAGTTATTTGAATTGAATTCTATACATAAATGATCTTTGCAGGGATCTCTATGCAATACCAAATATTGTAATAAGATATTACTTATTTGTTTGCATAATCACCGCTCCGAATAGCAATATTATCTAAAAACTTTATGTTAACAATGTTATAGAACCATGTCATCATTGATCATTAATAAAATCGTTATGAAAGCTGTCTGTAGGCGGGTGAGCTGTTTTAGATTAAATATAAAAACTTAGAAAACAAATCTTATTGTATTCGTAATTCGTAGTAAAATCCAATGTAATGTATTCAATTATTTAGAGTGACATTGCTCCGAAAAAAGATCGTGTATGAGTGTTACATTGTAACAGATGGTAATGAGCCATATTGTGTAATTTGACACAAAACACTGTAAACAGAGTTATTTGAATTGTGTAACAACCTTGAGTATGTATTTTAACGATTATTCCCAACTTTACTTATTATTGAGATCTGTTTGTATAAGTATGTCGCAGGTATGTTTTGCATAGCTAAATCCGTGATTTTACAATTTGCCTAGTGAAACTAATTGAAATTATATAACACTCTAAAAATCCATACGATTTTCGAGATAGGAATATGATTTACGAACCTAACACACGAGTCATTCAATCACAAAAATAAACAATAAAATTTACAAATATGTGGTGTTGTGACGCAAAATGGTCCTGACTAAGCTTTTGTTGCTAGCAATGCAACATTTGACAAGTGAAAATGCCACTAAAAGCATTCGTCAATCTGTCATCATTATAATCATCATCTCAGCCGAAAGACATACAATTCTGGACGTAGGCCTTCCCGACATCGTCTTACCCGGTCTTGAGCGACCCTCATCCAGTGTACTCCCGCAGCCCGCACCCTTCACCAATGTCAATTGGTAATCAATATTAATAAGCGTAACCATAAACATCTCTGCCTCGGATGTCAATTCTTCTGTCCTCGCAGCAATTGGATGAGGACGACAATTGTCTTGGTCTTTCGATTGACAATTTGAAGTGCCCTCGGCCCCTTGATAAATGGGTCACCTATCTACTTGTTCTGTAGTATTGTTACCAAATCATAAATTTTTACAATAACATAAAGTATCCAAATAATTTGCGAACCTTCTCACAAAGTTTCACGAAAATATGTTTAGAAATGCGACCGAAGAAGGTCACTTTTGGTAGAATACTTTTCGATCATCTAGCTATTGCATAAAGTCAGTACAAAATTTACGATAGATAATCGAAAGGAGTTCCTCTTTATGGGGCCAATTACGAGGCTGTAGAGGAAAAACGGACAACAGACGACGAAAAACTTTGATCAAGAATGTTTAATATCAATATATATAAAACTCTTCCGTTACTGACTGACTGACTGACTGACTGACTGACTGACAGACAACGCAGAGCCGAAACTACTAGGCGTAGCAGGCTGAAATTTTGCACGTGGGTTCCTTAGGGAGTGTAGGTGAGCACTAAGAAAGGATTTTCCGAAATTCCCTTGGGAACGGGAAAAAACGGGATTTTTGTGTTTATGAGAAATCTGCGCGGGAAAAACCGCGGGACAGCCTCTAGTATTTTATAAAAGTCTACGTATACAAAGATTATTTGGTTTGACTTTGGCATACTTTTCTCTCGAACATAAATCTTGAGATCTCAGCGCTCACGTGTATTATTTACTGTCTCGTGCGTGATGAGAGTAATTTTAAAACAATAAATAGCAAAAGTGAATTAGTTCAACCAAGAGTGAAAGGGCCATTTCTAAGGGCTTCATTGAAAGAATGGAACTTAATCAGCGATTAATTCTTCCACGAATAGATTTCAAGGCACAAACAATTCTTTGTTTCATTGAAAGTTGTTTAAATACCTTTCACAACATCATCCTAGCTGCAAAATTCATAATACCCGTTGTCGTTGTGGTGAGGAATAGGACCCCACGTTGACTGTACCTGCCGTCTTTATTTACTGGATGAACTCGTCTACTACGTTCGTAGCTTTCATACGCTCTAAACTTAGTGTGCTCTGGTACATACCCCCCAGTGAATGTTTACCAGCGCTACGTTAGCACAGAGATCATGCTAGTGCATAGTGCTGCCGCCTAGCTGTGTCTAGTGTAGCCCCCTTCCTTCAAACTTCTTATCGTGATATGACTAACACTAACGATTTTCTGCTTTCATTAATCTTTGTAATAATAGCAAAGCTAAATCAATGTAAGCAGTAATTTTGAAGCAAAAACTTAACAACGATAAACAGTACAGAAACGGGCGTGACTGGCTGCTAGCTGCTAACAATCTAGACTCGCAAAAACTAACTGGCGGTTATTTTACAGAGTTTTTGCCTTCAAATGTTTATGACTCTTTGCGGTTTGTTACTTTGTCACGTTTATGTTTATGCGATTGCCGAAAGCTTTCATGTTTGTAATAAAGAAAAATAGTTTAAGCTTGATTTTATGTTTCTATGATAAACTAGAAAAATTACTTCCATACTTTAAAAATCTTTTTAAAAAAACCTACTTAAATGTTTTACCGGTGCAATTTTTCTACGGGAAGATTTTTTTTTTAAATCGCAATTGTCTATATACCTATTCCGTTACCGAGCTTTATTGTATTTGTGATGTGTGTGACAGAGAGCCATAACGGCCAAGATTAGTAGACAACAGGCAGACGTAACGTGTCTGTTAGTAAAAAGTCATCGAATGATAAAAAGTCATCGAATAATTCTTCATCAGTTTTACTATGCGAAATGTCTGCTACTTCTACAATACAAAACGTCTTCACTTCAGCACCACTTTCTATTCCTTCAAAGATTGTCTGAACACAATATCGTTGATCGGCTTTACGCAACGCGATGATTTACAACTCTCAGCTGTAGCAAAACATAAAGAAGCAACGTCAGCTTCGAACTCTAAAGATTAATGAAAGTTTGTCCGAGTGCTCTGCCCGCTGCCTTTTACGGTGTGATCTCACGGTTTGTCTGTTTCTGCAACAATAAGGTTGGAATAGGCTGCCTGATCTCTGATACTGATTATTGCAGTTAGTTTGATAACGAATTATATTTTTTAACCATGTTATCATTTTTTTCGTTTCGCTGACTGATAAAGCAAATCCTTTGAGATAGAGTCTCGAAATGTAGAATAAAGTTGAAGACGTGTATGATTGTGTAAGTGATTTCCAAAATTCTCGCAAAATAGTCAAACACGCGAATTAAGGTCTGTTTCGAAATCTCAGGCAACCCGGAGTTTGCCTGTTCCTGAGCTTTAGCTAAGTTTTTATTTAATTGGATTTCATTATCGTTATTGAGTTTAAAACCTCAACGTTTTAATTGAAAAGGGCACTTTTAACATTGAACTAAAATTTCCGATAATAGAATAAGGTCATCACTTAACGTAACACCTAAAGTAAGTCAGTCACAGTGAACTTAAAAGTTAATCATACAAAACCGCAAGATGTGTTTAACTTTTCGATTGTAAATCTATATTATTTTTGACATGTCTTGAACGTTGTAAGTAGTCTCAAAGAAGTTGAATAGCGGTCGATGAACCTTTGGGATGATCAGACAAAGCTCTGCAGCTTATTAGTAGACGTTTGTTGGTTTTAAAAGTTTTATTGTTGTCATTGTTGCTTTGAGCCTTTGGGTCTCTTAGTAAAATAAAAAGTTCAGAGTTTCTTGTTCGAAACTTTACAATTGATCTTTTGTTGATGAGGGACAGCGTTAGATTTAGATTTACCGAAGTTTAGAAGGCTTCAAATACGGTTACTTTTTTTTTAATTTCAAATGTTTTTATAACTTTGTGAGCACTAACCAGATTTCATGTCTTGAATGAACTATAATAAAATATGCCGCAGTTCGTGATTTAAAATAACCGTAGCACCTAATTAATACAACATCAAGTCTAAATTTAAGGTCGTTGACCCACAACGCCATTGAAAATAAAGTTACGGTGTATTATAGCCATCATTAGAGTGTGATTCACTGTGAAAGCAATTTTCCCACATGAAACACGTGGTCACATCATAGGCCTATGCGATAATGAACATAACCGATGGTTCATGAAGACCATAGTGTTCGAATATAACCGCAACTAATCATAAGAGCTAGCAAGTGGCGAAGCCTTGCCTCATTAGGATTAAAAGTCCTTGTTTAATTTGGGGAAATCGCGTAAGGAGCTAATAATAATAACACATCACACTCAGAGCCCCTAACTAGGAAGAACCTGTATCTAGAGTACGCGAAACACACATAGAGATGAAAATCACACCCAGACCGGAAACAAACATCGATATTAATCATATCAATATTCGCCCCGCCTGGGGAATCGAATCCAGGTGCACACGTTTACTCAGTCCACATCACTGCCAACTGAGCCACGCTCAAAAAGCTAGAACTTTATTAAATGTAAGCTGTCGTGTCCCTCGTTTTCATAATGGTAATTTAACTACTGACGTTGAGCACTGTCTATCTAACAACATAAAAATAAGTCCAATACTCTAACCCTCATTATTCATAAAAAGTTAAAGAGCATTTTAGTTATTTGACGTATTCAACTTAAACTGGATGTCACGTATTTACCATACAACAAACCAGAGAAGTAGACCTCCAGTAACGCTACTTAAAATCTACTGTATATTTATGAATAAGACGGTTAAAGTGTAAATCGTGACGTATCCCTATACCTAGAGTTTTATTAAGATAGTAAAAAAAAAAACAATGTCATTTACCCAAACGAAACCCTAAACGGAACAATTTAAAACTAAATCCTCCTTAACCACGAAACATCTTGCACATTTTGCGCATAATGAAAGCTGTAGCTGTAAGCTAACCGGCTTCAGCTATTTGAATGCGTATTAACGTTAGCATCCCTGTGCCAAAGACCGGCCAAGTGGTTGCTAATGACAACGTTCGATCGATACGCTCCGGCTCTTAGGCAGAATTTAAATGTACTTATATTCTGCGGACCGAGCAGATACTTAGATCAATAACCTCTTTAACTCTGAGTAGCCCGCTAAATGGTCCTCTTGCTTTATCATTAGACACAAGGGTTAGTGAAACAGCGATAAAAGCGCCTTTAATATAATATAAAACTGTTTTACTAAAACGAGCCGTTGGCGTACGTTGGGTTATTTAATTTTTCACTTGAATGACCAAAAAAGCGGACTGTCATTGCGTCAGAATGAGATAATTACATATTCTCGAGGACAAAGCTCCCGTGCTTAATCTAGCTCTATCTTTTATATCGTGCAGGAATTATCTATTGAGCACTTCACTTCAGTGCTTGCAATGTAATTGTCTCGAAAAGTACAAAAATCGTTTACAATTTGTCTCTCGCATTGAGAATGACGCGAAGAAAACCCAGGACAAAGCCCCCATCAACGACCGGAGCAAATTGCTTAGCGAATGATTTGCTAGGTCCCAGAGAGAACATTTTTTTTGTATGTAAACTACAAATTAGATATCTTACTCCTTTATGCAAAAAAACATTCATCCGAAACATGGTCAGTGACCTGTACATCAATAACTGAGATGCAAATGCCGCTCGTCGTTGTTCAAACCGAAGTAAGACTTCCACGTCCAGGTGACTATCACTTCAGTATTTTTATTTTAGGGCATATCAATTATTCATATTATTTAGTAACATTGTCCCATTGCTGTGAAAAATAATCGCTTGAATTCACTCCACCCAGTACCACATACAACTATTGTACGGAGGTTTGTCGTGTTCGATTATAGTATATTTTGATCATTTATATCAATGACAATTTTCAGGTGTGAGCGCTTTTGAGATAAATGGCTGTGTCCTGGAAGCCGCTTTATGTATGTTTAGTTTAAACGAGCAGTGGCGTGCAAGTTGGAGCACTTGTCTTGATAGAGATTGATTTGTTTGAGGAATTCTTGGAGGTTGGTTAAAGAATTGAAATCATGACGGATCTTTTATTGTGATCTAGCTAGAGGAAAGAGATTCCCATATTAATCCATACAAACATAATACATATTTGATTACCATCTTGTTAAACTCAACACTTCGTTGGCGGTGTTCATCATCTTCATCATCATTTTCATTTTCACTGACGTTAAACATCACTATTGAAAAATGCCTTTTGCGGGAAATAAACTAAATATCTTCAATTGTGTAGAGTTAACTCAATCAAACCAGTGACGGTCATTTCGGTTAAGAGCCAAATAATCGCCTTACTTGGATTGTTGGTTCTTGTTTCTATAGCTTTAAAGTTTGTATTGTTCTTTTGACAATATCGTTTTCTGAGTAGGCGTAAGTGGGATGTTCAGGTTTTTGGTGGCCATTGCTTTATTGCAACTCTCAAGCCTACGCTCGCCCGTTCTTGACTAATATCACAGTATGTCGGCTGATATTTCGTTATGAACCGGTGATTTGTGAAAATTGCATGTTCTCCAGTGTGCTACTTACATTATGGTTATTAACTGACATTATTATCTGCCTGGAGATATAGATCTTTTCTCTGTCTTCTATTCTATACCAATACTAAGACAACAAATCAACGGTTTTCACAGAATGACCAAATGTTAATTATATTAACATCTGCGTGGTGTTCTGCAAGAACTATAGAGTTGTGTTTTAACAACATTTTAAAACTGAAATGCTCCTTAAATGCTTTAATTTTAAAGGGTATCATTTAAGCTATCACCAATTTAATTAGTTTTGTGTTTCTTAAATAATAGGGTTTGTCCTCAAAATAGTAGATCTGTCACCAAAATGTAGTCACCAAACAATGCAAAATCAGTTCCACAATAAATCACCTAAAATCCTGAGATATAAGGTCTAGTACCAAATAAATGTTTTTGTATGTATTATAATAGGTGTGTCCTAATAAGTATTTAAGCAAACTAATTTAAAGAGATCACCAATAAATCATATTATATTACTAGAAAATTGCATTAAGTGCAAATAAAAAATTAGGGTTGTCATCATCGTTTCAACCAAAAGATTCTGCTACTTAACTAGACTCCCAAGGTTCTAAATTTCCACTGGAAGTATAACATATATTTAAATAAAAATTTTAGCAGAGTAGTAAATAAAACAATTAAAAGTCAAAATAATCAATATTTATTGTTTAAAATAATTACCACTGAACAATCAGCTGGTTTTAAATAGCTGGCTTATGGCTAGCAGAATAGTGACAGATCTACCATTCTGAGCACAGAGCTATTATTTAAGTAACAAAACTGTTATTATAAGAACGAAGTTTATATTCATGTAATGCAAAATAATTTTATTGGTTATCGATATTTTATTATACACATATATTAACATTAATTTGATAATTCATACCTGGGAACAATTTTTGTTTATCTGAGAACGAAAATATTTCGTGGCGATAGATCTATTTATTAGGTGATACAACTTGATGACAAATATAAATTTTGGTGATAGAAAATATAGTTCCCAATTTTAAAAGATCCATCTGTAAACTACATCCGTCCGGATGATTCCCATTTAGACTTAAGTTCCCACAGCAGCTAGTTCTTTGTCCAAGATTTTACCACAAAAAAGTAATTATAAACTTAGACTTGCTGGTCGAAGCGGTGTAAAAAATATGTGGCTCTTTTTACTCTCCTATTTTAGACTTCCCACGCTTATTGATCGTTCAGCCATAGTAATATTACTCTTGACAACTTAGTCTAAATATTATTTTTAACTACATACCTATTAATGAAAATTTGGGATCGATATATAATAATATATGGGTTGCCTGGAAGAAATCGCTTTTAGCGATAAGGCCGCCCATTGCATGCAAATTCAGTTTGTTTGTACCCTGTATTTATTAATGTACTTTTGTATTGTATGCAATAAAGTGTTTTCTATTCTATTCTATTCTATAATATTTGTTTTCCCCAAGGTGTTAGCAACTAACCTAGAATGTTTGAGTGAAAAGATTTTCTGCGTAACGGTGCCTTATTATATTATTTGTAACGGTTCTGTTGATTGACCATATGGGGACCATTGTTTTGCATATTTTTGTATAGTGAATGTAATTACCGCTATTCAAAATGTTTTATATGGCAAGCACATGGTTTATATGGCAATTGTGCTTTTTGGCAATGTGCTTGCCATATGGCAGTTTAAAATCTAGGACAAAGTATATGAATTTTTATTAGTATTTAGTTCAATAATATGTGTTGCCTGGCCTGGTTAAATAAGGTCGCTAATTGCATGCAAATCAATTCTGTTTACAATTGTGTACTTGTTCATTGTAGTGTGTGATTTTACTTGTATTATAACTGTTCGCCCTTTATATTTTAATTTTAATGAATGTAATGTTTATTTGAACTTGAACTATTTTATTCTAGCCCGAAGCTTTTTGCTAAATTAATGTTTTGATTATCTTCTACTACGGTACTGATGAGGTCAATGTCGGCTTTCTCCAAACAACAGTTAACTATTAACAAAATAGTAAAAAGAAATTAATCTTTAAAATTATCGATTTTAATAAGCTATATCGCTATCTGTTAAAAAAAACTGTGCTGTGTAACATTCATTGCTCTGACGCCGTGCAGTAAACACCTGTTCTGCCCGTTGCTATCTTCCATTCAAACATACCAGAGGACCTATCTCATCTGACCATCCCTATTAGCAGCTGAACAGTGCAGTACCTACTTATCCTCGTAGATTATCGCCATTCAATAGTATCCCTGAATTTATCTAATATTTGATACCGGTTAGCTTCCAACACTGCAATGCAAACATTATGCCATCAGCTGATAACTCTTGCTTAAAGTTCTCCTTAATAAACATGTCCAGTTATGTAATGCCATGTTGGCTTAGTGAATGGAGGGCCTAAAGTCCAGTGCGCAGGCGGCAAGCGGCAACCGGTTCCCACGTTGCTCAGCGGCTCAGCTGCGATATGATATCCTTTCGTTGCACTTTGCTTGTTTTCCTGTCGTAAGCCTCTGTTGGTCGGTGTGGTGAGGGCTTTTCAGTTCACTGATTCTGACTGATATTTGAAATTCTGGTTTTGATTTGTGTCTGCGTCTGCTATTTTTCCAACTGGCCTTGGTTTTATGTTTATTATAATGTGGTATTGTCATTTTGTATCATCAGCAGCAAGCAAGCCTTTAGTTAGGCCTTTCCTTCAGTACGCCTCCCGCTCCCACATCACTCTATGTTCATTCGCTTCCAGGTCCTTAGCGATAATTGTATGCTTATGTTTGGGTACGTTTGCTCTCATTGATATCGATGTTTGTTAAAACGTTTTGGTTTGTGCGCTATTATATTCAATAAAAACCCAAAGAAACGTGGGCCTTTCCGCAGGAACATTCGTTCCAAGACTTCTTTACTAAATATTGGTAATGGATTATCACTAAAGTAGCAAATATGCAAAGAGATTTCACCTTGACATAAAAATAGTAATTTAGATCCGATGACGATCTTTTTACAGCATTTTGTACAGGCACGTCTGACGGAACAATACGCACATAAATTGTAATGGTTAAGTTAAACAACTGCGTAGGTCAGCTATTATGTAAAATAAATCAGTCGTGTGAGTTGGTAATTTTCATTCCTTACATAAAAATATTATGCTTGTAGGCAGTAGATGTGCTTTTTCCATTGCCACTTACGTTTTGCATTTTGTAATTCTTGCGACTATATCGATGACTTTAGTTCTTCTGGATTACATTGTACACGAGATAAGTCGGTATGGCGGGCGTTCTGTTAGGAAGGTCAATGCCTAGCAGTCGATGTCTTTCGGTTAAATGATTATGATGAAGCAGCAGAGAAGTTTAAAGTGTAGTAATTTTTAAGGCTTAAACTATTTTGTCATTCATGTCACGGTCGTTAGCACCGAGTGGCGCGTGCCCAATTATTGGCACGCGGCACTGCCTGCACCCTCCAGAAAAGGTGATCCTTACCGGACGGATGCCCATTGTGTCTGCTAAGAACTTCCTCTCTGACTATTAAATTGTGTAACACTAGAAATTATCTTAAACCCCTCGTGTTATGGTTTAAAATTGTCTGAGCTCTAGCTTTTTACTCTATAAATCGACTTCCATTTTAGTACGGAAATGCACGCATGCTGAATAATCGATTCATTTAAACGAACTGAATTTGAATATATTGGGCCTGGCTGGACTTATCCATGCCTAAAGCCATGTTAATCAACTTAAAGAGACGGACAGAAGACAGTTAAGTAGTCCAGGCTTAAAGTTTCATGTAATTCAGAGGTTACTATTTCAATTACTATTAGTTTAATAAATGCGTTTTGTAAAAATAAAGAAACTCAATTATGATTCAATCATCAGGACCCTAACGTCACTGTTGAAAACCTTGTGTGTCCTGCTTGGCTCTAGGTAAAGGTACCAAGAGACTCGTGTGTTAACTATCACAAAATCATCTATTCCATTGTCAAAAACAAGTAGCTAAGACAAGACAAGACAAGACAGGTCATCCGATACCAAGCGAGATCACAAACAATACGAGATGTTCACAAAAAGAGCCCGCACTAATGCCTCACGTATTCATAAAACATTACACAACTATTGCTAAGAACTCATCCCGAAACATGAAAGCGTAAGCGATCATAAAAGTTGAATAGAATAGGCCTTTTGCCAGAGGTTTTACTTTGTTCATAACAGTGACATAATGGCACTTTTTCGCTTAAAACTTAAGACCTTTGATTTTTTATCTCAGCCGAGAGTCACCCACAGTTGGGCATAGATAGACCTCTCCTGCACATCGTTATCATCGCATTTGGTATCAAGTACTCTTCAAGCTATTCAACGGACGACGTTGTTGCTTGCCCGTGCTTCGGGAGTTTCCTTAGTCACCCCCCAACTAGCAACGAAGGTCGTATAAGATTTACTCTTTCGACTATAGATCGTAAGACACTTGTATAAACGATCCTAAAATGTTAAAAAGCTGTATAAAAGCGGCTATCTGGATTATTTTGCATTCAACGCTTTTTGGCTCTATAAACATGTCTAGTAAACGTTTATACGATGAAATCATATCGCTCATTTGCGACAAGAACGTGATAAGTCAAAAAACCAAGTTTTTGGGGAAACGCTTTTGAAAGTTTAAAATTCCTGTAACTTTTTAATTATTATGTTTAGACTATGCGGTTCTTTACAACATATCTTCACAAAATATCCATTTATCGTTATAGCTTGCATTCAGACTATTTACTCATGTATTTTATTTTTTATGATTTTCTATTTAAAAAACGGGCCTCCTTGTTGCGTTATTCTTGTAAAAACATAGAAATATTGCGAGACAAACAGATATGGTCCGTTTTTGCTGACAAAAAAAAGTTATAAACACCAATAATTTTACGAGTTTTGTAGTATTGTTACGTTTTTATTGATAATCTGTGATATAAACATATCACTCCATAATAAAAATGTATGGATCACGGATCGGCAAGCGCAGCGTAGGACGTCCACCGACCAGATGGACGGATGATCTGCGCAAGGCTGCGGGTCCACGCTGGATGCAGGCCACCTGCGATCGGTACAGATGGAGAGCCTTGAGGGAGGCCTATGTCCAGCAGTGGACGTCCTACGGCTGAAATGATGATGATGATGATGATGGATCATTTTAATTAAGAGACGTTATTGCAGTAAAAATCACTTTATTTATATTATTATTTTTAAACTTCAAATATATTTTAGCGATAGTATTTGCAATATACTGGGTGTTTCTGACAAGGCGGTAATAAATCAAAGGAGGGATTCTGCTCACCATAACTAACAACTTTCTCAAAGCAACATGGGTCAAAATCGCAAAAAAAATAACAGCTGTTCCATACATTGGTTCGATCAGCTGACGGGGTCAATGTACGGGACGGCTGATTTTCGTTTTGAGATTTCGACCCATGTTGCTTTGGGAAAGTTGTTAGGTATGTTGAGCTGAATCCCCCCTTTGATTTATTACCCCCTTGTCAGAAACACTCTGTATATTGCATGCGTCTAAGAAGTAAACTTCTAAAATAATAATATACATGATTTCAATTAAGATATTCTATTAGCTTAATATTCTTTAAAAGAAACATAATACAATATAGTAAGGTTAGCTATGCTTAATGCCAATAGGCACGGTCATCCCATCGACATTGACACTATGGAGCCTAGAGAGTGAGTAATGTGGTCATCGTAGTTTTTGCTTTTCCTTATTAATCCGATTCACGCGACACGTATAACCACATCGTCTTAACAATGTCGAAGAACAGATGGTCACAAAGGGCTGAAAAGTTCTCGAGTGGCGACCACGCACCAGACGACACATAGAAGGCAGACCCCTCACAAGTTTGCAGTTGGGATGCAAGGATCGGTCGGCATTGCGATCTGTGGACCACGACGTCTGATCTATGTGCAGTGGGCGTCTTTCGGCTGAGATGATGATGATAATAAGTAGGGAAGGTTTAGGACTTCTGCATTCTAAACATGCATACTTCGGTTATTCCTAAACATGCAAAAGGATAGTCATAAACTTTTTCACATAATCAACTTTTCTCATAACACCAAATAGCGTCGTTTACTGATCAATCACAACTACTACAGACATACGTGATCGAAGATTTAGTGGCAGATGCTACACATTGAGGCTCCTCAATGTGTTGCATCTGCAGAGATTAATTCCTACGTTCATTCCTTCGGACAAGGTTTAAAATCTTCCAAGACCTAAAAAATAAGTTGCATTTAGACAATTATTTTGTCATCTATATTGCAACATTGTAAGCTATCCGGTGTGAAAATTTGTTATTTTTCATCAAAAATGTAATAACTTGAGACAACCAACATCAAGACTAAACATTTTGTACCTTCATTATCAACTGTAACGGAACATCTGAACTTAACCAACAAAAATTTTTGTTTTTTTCAGCAACAGCGGTACATCTCGATTTAAACCATAGCCTGTGATTAAATTTTTTACAACAAAAATGATTTAGATACAAATGTTCCGTTTTAGCAGATTTAATTAGTACAGAAATAAAATTATAGTGAGTTTGCCTTTTCATCAAAACCGTGACACTATGTCTTGTTACGCTCTTGTCGCAATCCGTCAGCATTTTTCTTCAAAAGCGAGCAGTGATACTGGCGTAAACCGTTCTTGCAATAAACATATGGTCGGGAAGAGATGGCACTAAACCGGAGATCGCTGACCTTTTCCCTCATTGCTCAGTCATTTTTGGAGCTAGAAATATCGCGTTTTTGCAGCAAATAGAGCACGTTGCGGCGGATTTTACTGTATAATTACTGCAAAACGGTATAGTTATGAAATAACACGTTCTTGCAGCACATGAGCGATATCGCATTTACTCGATTGTTGTATAAATGTATCTCTTGATCGCCATTATACAACAATAAGTCGTAAGACAGCTCTTTAAAAGCAACTGAATTGCTAATTTGTCGTCAAACTAGCTATTATAGCACAATCTATCGACATTTAATTTTAACAGCATAATTGTGGAGTAAACGCGGTTCATACGATAAAACAGCATCTTAGTTACTTTAACAGCACTTTATGTCGTATGATAACTCTATGGAATGCTTTTATTCGACTTAACTTATTAGGTTGAGTAAAAGCTTTCAAATTATTCTTTTACAGCCTTTTCGGTCTCTAAAGGTTATTTGAAAGCCATTTTACATCGATATAGTGGTATAAATGCTTTTTGAAATCTTTTACAGCACTATCTGCCATTTTGTTACATGATACCAAAATAAACAACGTAGTTTGCTTTTTTTATTCGCAAAATGGATTTTAATCGATGGAAAAGGATTAAAAGAAGTGGAGGATTCCGACGTAAAGTAAATAAGATGTATACACGATTGAAACAGTCAAGATCTTCATTGGCTATAACCACGAGTCAAGAGCGTTTAATTGATAGGCGTGAGGGTTCCGTAGCGTATAATAATTACTACTACTATTAGGTACTATTAGGTATTCTGTAACAACGGCCATATAGACCACCGTTTGCAATTTATTGAATTTGCCAGTATGTTTTTCTAAGTCATGGGTGTTTATCTTATACTTATTGTGTTTGTTTTTAAAATTTTATAAGTTAGTTGGTAGGTACCCAAAGAATTTGACTAAACTATTTTTTTTTTTTTATAATAAAGAGATACTTAAGTAAGTACTTACAATTTTGTTTTGTATTAAGTGATCCTACTTGCAATAATAACATTCGTCGCTTGGATAGTGATAATAAATTGAATATTCTGAACAATTCGGACACCAGAAAAATGAGGTGCGCAGTAATAATTTTATTCTCTTCTCAGATAATATAAAATGACGTGGTTTTGATCCATTTTTAATTACAAAATGACATGAGTAACATTTAAGCATTATAAAAAAATGTGTTTTCTTCCAAGGCCATTTTGCTTCCTTAAGCTTCTTTAAGTCCTCTTTTTTTATGAATTTATCTATATCCAAGTAGACTACCATTTTAAATTGTCACCCATAAAAAAAAAGCTAATTTTACCTAAAATATTGTATTCTATGAACTTACGCAAACCAAATTCAATGTAACTTAACTATTCAATGTGGTTTTTTTTTAAGTTAGGTTGATGGTATAGGCAGTTTTTAAACACGGCCGCGCGCCCCGTCTCAAACAGAGGCGCAGATCGGCGCTTGTCTGATTGGTCAATCTTTCCAAAATTTAAAAATGTTTCAAAATATGCAAAAATTTAGCGAAGTTGACGGTATATTACATTTATTGATAGTAAAATAATTATTTTATACTAAGTAGCTGACCCGGCAAACTCCGGATCTCCCTAGATATAAGTTAGCACGATTATTATAACATTATCTACCCGCTAAAAACTTGGCTGTATGTACTTTGTTATTTTGCCCGCCCAGTATTAAAGAATTTAAAAACAACGTCAAATCAATCAACCTTTTGATTAAAAATGGATACAACAGTAACGGAAAACTTAGTATTGGAAATTATAAGTAATTGTTGTTTTTTACTAACTTTCCCTCAATTTTTCCAAATTTTCTCACCTTTTCAACCTTCTCTGGACTACTACAAACATTTCAAGACTAGAAGCTAAATCGGCCCAGCCGTTCTCGAGTTTTTGCGAGACTAACAAACCACGATTCATTTTTATATATTGGTAGATAGATAGTAGGTAGTAGAAGTAGATAGTAGATTTTGCACTAAGGAACCCTAAACTATCTGTAATGGCGTCCCTAGAAGTCGTAAGATGGAAATCTCATTTCAATCTTTCGACTAACAGCTGAGAGAATGCTCTATGATGATAAATGAGTTGCTATTATTTGCTATTGATGGCGAATTTATTTTAAATGTTAAATTAACATTATTTGTTATTCATTGTTTACATAGAAATCTTGGGGCCCATTGAAATATTAACTACAATGCTAGGTATATAGACAGAAAATTTTATTCCGCACATGAAAGTAAGACCCTACGACCTAACTTTAACAGGTAACTAATTACCTGTCATCATTTGGCTTGATGGCTTAAAAACGTAATGGTTAATACGATGGCAAAATATACTTATATTTATTAGGTTTGACACTTCAACTGACATAAATTACACGTATAAAATAAAAAGTCTATAAGTGCTGCTTGGGTGCAGTTACACGATAAAAAAGTCGAGTGATTGCAACCAAATTGCTTTATAACTATAAATAAGTCGAATAAAAGCGGTTCTACCGACTTGGAAAAAGCAGATGTGTCGAATAATGGCATTCTGATGGCCATTATGGTACTAAGTAGCATTCTAGTTGCGATTACTCGATATTTTTTCGACTAAATGGCTACTCATACGATAATCTTACGATATTTACTGGATCTAAAGCTGAGAGAAGTGCGCCCAAATCGCGTTGAGAGAACGTGCACAGAGCATTTACACGACTTTTTAAAGATCCTTCTTACGACCAATAGCTGAAAGAGAAACGTGCTGCTGACTTTTTTACGACACGATTTGCTGGTTGGGCCTTTACGTCAGTCATGGGGAAAGATTGGTTAGAAGTACAGTAATGCCGCCACCACACGGCAGATCCTTGAATTTCATAAACTAAAGTATCCATCTAAAGTATATTTTGTAATCTAAAACTTTGTAATAGGCCCAAAACATAGCATGTTTGTCGCGGTGTGAACGAACCGGGAGCGTGCCTTGAATAAATAAAGCGTACATTTGGACGCATAAATACATACGCTTGAGACAACCCTCCCTTCACTGAGATCATTGTTATGTATGGAGATGAGAGTTAGGAAAAAACTATAATTGTCATCTTCTGACTTGATTTATTGAAAGAGAATTGCACATATAATTGATTCCAAGCACGTTTGATTTGATGTGTGGCTGGGCTGGCTGTAATAAGGCCGTATTATAAAGAACGCTTTTTTATATCTAACGTTTTTTTTGTACTGACTTTTTGCTCTGCCCCAATTTTTCTTTGCAATTTTTGTAGTTTTGTACTTGTCTTACCTACCTTCCCTTGAGTTACCATTTCTAGTTATACATACTTCTAGCAACTGTACCAACCATCCCACCCACCTCTGTTCTCTTGGCACAAATTAAACAAAACTCCACAAGTGTATTAATCACTTTTGATCCAACAAAGCACCGTAGGGTATCCCTGTGAGGTGTCGCTATATGTATTTGCTTTTCTTTCATGAGCTGCATCAGTTTAAATAATAAACCATGCCACTAGAAATGTATATAGGTCTATGTGCTCAAAGATCCTAGGTAAACACGGGAGACCGGATAGGAGACGACCCTGAACCACCTCTCCTTTTGCAGTACCTATTGGGATACGGTAGGTAACTGGTATAGTTTGTAATAAATACAAGGAAATTAAATAAATATCATATAAGTAAGTATTGTGAGCTGTATATTAGTATTTTTTTACTACCCTCCTTGTCAGAAACTTATTAGTATATTTTAACTGATATTTTGTAAAATAATAATATTTTCCTGTTCTATTTTTTTATCTTATTAAATTCCTCGTATAATAGCTGCGTTTATTGATATTTCAATTAAGTCAATGTTGGTTTAATTACTTAATATGGTAGGTACCTATCACGTTGATACCTAGAAGCTAATCCGTTTAATCTTTTATTTAATTGTTTGTTTAAATATATTGGTAGTAAGTACTTATACTGTTAAGTTCGCTTCGTAACATGTGTGGGAAAAATTATCTTAGTTAGTTATTTCTAGTTTATCGGCTACACAAAGTAAATTTACTGGTATTCTTACCCCATCTGCGGATAAGACATGGGGGGCGATAATTTAATTTTATAGCAAACGCTCGCGCGCCCTATCGCCGCGCGCTGTGTCGCAATCTCTTGCATTTCCGGTTAGGGCTGTCACAATCAGTTTAATCTAATCTCGGTCATTTATATTTATTCAGGTAATCAACACTAACTTTAAACAGATTCTGTAATATCTATGTTGTGGATGGTTACTTTAACCTACCTAACCTATAGAAAGGAACATAATCCTCGTGGATGGATGGATACAATATCCATCTATCTATGATGGATACAAAATAATTAGACGATGAATTAATGCAAGTTTATTTGCACAAAAAAATGTGATTCTGTGGTCTACATTACACCATAATTAAAAATTAAAAAAGACTAATAATCCTGCCATACATTTTTTCACTTGAACAAGGGGCAACCCTAGACTCCCCAAGATTTTCAGGTTATTTTAGGTCCATTTATAACGGGCATAACATAAATGACATCAATTTATAGCCACAAGCCCATGTGGGCAGGGCCGCTGCTATGCTTAGAATAACGGGTTCGACTCCCGGTACGGCTAGTCGTAGAAAATGTGCTGATTTAAAGTTCTATTGTTTATTTTAAAATTACAAATGTTGTATGGATGAAAAATTTGATACTTAGTTCTTTTATTTGAATAATTTCTATAATCTGTTTTGTATGTTATGTTTGTATGTATATCAACAAGTACGACAGTCGAAAGATGTTTACGCTATAGTAGCCCGAGGATTGAGGCATTTACTCTGTGTATTTGTGAATTATCATGATATACATGAATCATAACTAAAAATTCTCGAATCGTATTAATATATTCGCTTTCTTAGTGTATTAAAAGTCCAAAGCTATTTCTGAAAATCAGACCTAAAAATCTCAGTTTTATGAATTAGGAACTAAAGATTGATAACCTAGGTACTGCAATGTAAACGATTACAAGAAGGCATGATATCTGGCCCCAAGAGACATTTCACATGGAAGAGAAGCCAATGTATACTGAACTGAGTAAAGAAGACCGTTTATAATTAGCATTGCATTAGGATGCGCACGCGCTGCGACTTGGTAACGTTTCGCAACGAGTATACAGTTATGATGCTGCCACGTTTACGGGTGGAAGCGTGAGCGGCTAGCGTAAAAGCGTTTTACAACATGATTGCGAGTTTGCGAGCGCTTAATAATGTAACCCCTAATTGAACGAACAAAAGCCTCTATACTACGGAATACTGGTAGGTATTCTAGGGTTACGAGATATACACAGGTTTTACCTAGGCCGTTAACCGAAAAAAACAAAGTTAGACCGCTCTAAAATCTTAAATTTGTAAGATGACAAGGTTTTACTCTTTTTGTATTGCCGTTTCGACCGCGCAACCATGTTCTGAAATAAAAAAATGATTACGCTCAGATTCTGTCGAAATTTGTCAAAACTGAATGGTGAAAACCAGGAATTTGTCAAAGCATAAATAAAGAAGTTATGAAGGTTTGATGGTGTCCGCGCGAACGAAACAAGGAGAACCGCGCGGACATTGAGATCTAGACTTCTGGAAGATTTAGAGACCTGGTTTTTTTTTGTCAAAGCAAGGTTCAATTTGTCAAAAAATGTCGAAGTAATAAAATTTTGGCTACCTCTAATACTTGACCAGATAATGACCCTTCAGTCCCATGGCCGCGCGAACCTCCAATTAAGATTCCTTTAGGTTCAATTATTTTCGTAACTATGCGTCCAAACAGCCGGAATCGGTGTTCAGACCTTTATCTTAATTTGTCGAACCCTATGAAGGCCGAAAACCGCCGATGTCTGTTGTTAGTCACACAAAATCCCTGAAAAACTTAACCTTCTTTCCGCGCCAACGAAACGCTTCTTAATATGGTGATAACTAAATAACTAAGCTAGACTAAGATATGTTCCATATATCAAATTCTTTGACATTTAAGGCTCCTTCGAATGACACCTAGCTAGACCGCTCAAGCCCACTGCAGCGAGAGAAGTTTTTTGACAAATTGAACCTTGCTTTGACAAAAAAAAACAGGTATCTAAACCTTCCAGAAGTCTAGATCTCAATGTCCGCGCGGTTCTCCTTGTTTCGTTCGCGCGGACACCATCAAACCTTCATAACATCTTTATTTATGCTTTGACAAATTCCTGGTTTTCACCATTCAGTTTTGACAAATTTCGACAGAATCTGAGCGTAAACATTTTTTTATTTCAGAACTTGGTTGCGCGGTCGAAACGGCAATCTTTTTGTGATAGAGGTGTTTCGGACTCTGTCCACTAATCGAACGCCTAGAATGCTGCGCTCCCTGTTTTTCTGGCTAACCTCAAGTCTGTGGAGCCGAGAGTATAAAATATCGCGTCCTCATTTCGCCAATGACCGTGGCATAAGCACTGCCATCACCGCGACACACGGTGACCGGTTACTGTGATACATGCGCTTGCGCTCGCACATAGGCGATCTGCTTAGGATTCCGTTAAAATACTTTTGACTGACCCCATTTCGTGTTTCGAGAATTTTGTAGATATTGAATTTCTGCTTTTATTCAACTAAGCGACTATCACACGATTCATACGAATGAATATGAATATATGTTCTTTTTTTTTTCTATTTCGGTTGGTGTGCTATAGATTAGCTATCTTTAGTTTCTATATAGAGTGTAAGGACCACATTGCTTGCCTGATTCGTAAAGAGTCAAATCTAGTTCTTTTATTTAGGGTTGTCATGGCCTTACATCCATCCACCTATAATTTCTTTCTTCTCTGCTATACTGCTGAGGGGCTATTACGGCCGCTTTTGCAATATTGGTTTATGTCCTCTTTACGTTTTTTTTGTATTGACTTTGACACTTGGAGGACGAAAAGCAATATTGCAAAACGGCCATATTAGGCCCATTATCTATCGTCTTTTGTTTAATAACATATCATCAATGTTTATTACAAGTAACTCAAAACGTAATATAACAAGATATCTCTTTTACGAGTTAATCATAAGATAAGAATATTGACGAACCTAATCCAACATTGAAACCTTTCGACCGGAACAAATAAAGATTTTCAAATGCAAGTTTATAGGACGCTCATAATTTGATAAGTCAACATTTGAATAGAGTTAAATACTTTTAGCTGGAGCATCTTCTTCAAGAGAAAAGAACAGTCACCAGCAGCACATCAGCCTACCCACCGCTTCATACTCTATTCCACACTTATAAAGATCATAATTCAGTAAAAATGGGTAGATGCTACGTACCTACGTACCTACGTACTACGTACTTGTACATATCAAATATTGATGTTTGTGATATTTAACATCGGTTTGTATGTTTTATTATGATGTGACTTCAATACCCCAAAGTGCATCATAAAGGCATATAATTGTATGATTAATCTCATAAAACTTATCTCAAATCTTTGGATAGACCCGCTGGATTCTACATAGCTGATGTTATCTCTGTTTAGGTAACATGATTGTGAAGGATTTTCATTCAGCCAAATTTATGAATCCATTTAATTCTATTACAACGGACTTGTTTTAAAAAAGATAAATAAACGAGTTGACTCTATGATATGAGTCATACAATACAGCCAGCGGCAAGATGCTGTAAATAAACCAGTCTGGTGAATGTTGAATCTCTTGCACGTGTGAGAGAGGTATGACTAGAGTCCACAGTTTGCGAGAGCGATTCCATATAATAATTACATGAAGCATGGCCATCAGATGGCCTTTAAAACCGTATATAAATATCAATACATAGTATAAAACAATGTCGCTTCCCGTGACTCTATGTATGGTTATGTCTTTAAAATTATTGAACGGATTTTGATGCGGTTTTCTTTACTAGATAGAGTGATTCAAGAGGAAGGTTTATAGGTATAATACATGCACAACATATAATAGATAAGGCGGGTCGATTAGTAAGATATATAAGTAAGTTTATTTACCAGTATCATTATCATAATCTGAAAGAATTCCACTGTTCGATATATAGGGTAACTATTCTCTAATCCGTGCTTTGGGCCACCCCCACAGATCGCTTGCGGGACAGGACAAACGTTTGCGGGAGGGTTCCTATATTCGCCACGCTGTGCTTGCTTTATTTCAATAATACATCAATTATTTTTATCATGGTGAAATTGTGACGAATTCAACAGCTTGTAGGTAAATCACGGCGGGTTGTCCACGCTGGGAAGAAGAGGTGGGCGGAGAGGCTTTGTTTTTTGAACGGGAGATATAATATGTTAAGGTTTCATAACCCAAGCTCGATAATTTTTAGTCTAGCTAGATGTCCGCTTCCGCTTTATGCTATCACAGCAAACATGCCCTTAGCTCCATTGATATTGATCTGCCGCCATTCATTTTTCAACATCAACCAACTCCCCAGGGGCCGTTAGGCACATCTCCAGTTCTTTGGTTAGGGTTGCCTACGAATAAATCCTAACTAATAATCTCTACAATACTTGTTTAACTTCTTAGTATAAGTGATTATGAGGACAGTAAGTGCGTTTAGTAACACTGAAACTAAGATAATTTTTACAGTGGACCTGAAAAAGTAATGTTACAGCTTTCTAATTGTAAGGATTGGTCGCTGAAATACCGTCCTTCGAGGCTATATTGGTATTGGTATTGGCTGTATTGGTTTGATGAATATTCTTGACTTTTTTTAGGGTCTGGGTAGCTGAGCAATAATGGTGTAGTTTCAGGCACACTAGATAGAGGTTTTTTCTCTTCGTGGTTTGCTGTGAAAAAATATATTATCGTTGATATATTAACTAAATAATTAAAATCTAAGGGAGTGAACCCCGTCATTTCTCACTTGACCACTTTTTTCTGTCAATTCTTGACGTGTTTCAAGTCACGAAATAGTGCCCCGACTCGATGTTGGACTCGATTTTTTAATTGACTTCGATTGTTAGTTTTTTTTTTATTCTTATGCTGGACTTTTGGAGATACGCTTTGTATGAATGAATTTGATGATGTAGAGTAGAAAGTGAATTCTTCTATATTTTTTTATTAATGAAAACATAATTGCGATGTTTCTAATCTATATATATAAAACTCTTCCGTTACTGACTGACTGACTGACTGACTGACTGACTGACTGACTGACTGACTGACAGACAACGCAGAGCCGAAACTACTGGGCGTAGCGGGCTGAAAATTTGCATGTAGGTTCCTTAGGGAGTGTAGGTGAGCACTAAGAAGGGATTTCCTGAAATTCCCACGGGAACGGGACAAAACGGGAATTTTGTGTTTATGAGAAATCTGCGCGGGAAAAACCGCGGGGCAGCCTCTAGTCTATATTTATAAAACTCTTCCGTTACTGACTGACTGACTGACTGACTGACTGACAGACAACGCAGAGCCGAAACTACTGGGCGTAGCGGGCTGAAATTTTGCATGTAGGTGCCTACGGGAGTGTAGGTGAGCACTAAGAAAGGATTTCCCGAAATTCCCATGGGAACGGGAAAAAACATGGATTTTTGTGTTTATGAGAAATATGCGCGAGTGAAACCGCGGGGCAGCCTCTAGTCAATATATATAAAACTCTTCCGTTATTGACTGACACCTGACTGACTGACTGACTGACAGACAACGCAGAGCCGAAACTACTGGGCGTAGAGGGCTGAAATTTTGCATGTAGGTTCTTTAGGGAGTGTAGGCGAGCACTAAGAAAAAAATTCCCGAAATGCCCATGGGAACGGAAAATGGATTTTTGTGCTTATGAAAAATCTGCGCGAATGAAACCGCGGGGCAGCCTCTAGTAGTTTATTATTCGTACGTAACGTAATTGTTCCAACAGTTGAGACTTTATTAAAACGGATAAAAGAAATTAAAAATTATAGTTTGAGCGTTTTGCAGATTTTAATTAGTTTTCATCTTATTATAATAAACCGAGAGAGTGCGAAGAGTTTTTCTGTTTGGTCAGAAAATGGCTTTGAATGTCCATCTTTCTATTTTCTCATTATTTCATCATTACAGCCGACACGACAGTTGTCCACTGCTGAACAGAAGAAGGGCAAACATTGTGGCGGAATTTAGCATAATCGCCAGGATTAGCAGTCGGGTTCGCGAACCCAGTATATCTCTTTGCGTTTTTCAACTAAGGATGCTGCCTCCCGTTCTTTGGTGGAAGGGAGGAGATGGGATAAATGGGGGCGGTTGTATTTTATGTCGTTATCTCATTAATTTAATCCTAAAAGGAGTAAAATGTCTTGCAAAATATCTTCAGCATTAATTACCATATATCACGTAACTAGGCTAGGCGACGAAGCCGATCGTACGATACAAAAGTTTGCTTATTGTTAGGAAATATGAGAGCATTGCGCAAGGGCACATCGGACCATAACTTGTGTGCTGCCTTCTAAATACTAGGTGCAGGGCGTAAAATGTAGAGTCAGCTAATGCTCGGCCTTGCTATGAAAATTATGGGATGACAGCAAAAAATTACTGTCTATAATATGTGTTTGAAACAGTGAAACTTAAAGACTTTAAGATTTAAATGTAAATTTAAAGTTTTTGAGTTTTTAATTATTCAAGTCTTTTTACCGAAGTAGTATAAGTAAATTGGGTTAAAACGGTTCAGTTGTACAGGTTTTACCTATTTAAGTTTTTTTTTTACTTCTTATTCATTGTATGTCGTACGTACTCGTATTATTTTGTTTCCTATCACAAATCCACAATTTCTCACAAATATTTGTTTACTAAGTCTAGAGTTAACACTATATTTTTAGTGCATACATAGTGTTTATATAGTGCATTTTTTCTCGCCACACTGTACAGAGAGCTACACAGAGTATTGTATTGTAATGAGTGATAACTTCTCATTGGATACAGGGCAATAATTATCTCTACCCGAGTTAAAAACTAGACGTAACTTTCATTTTCCCAGCGCCCCTCGCCGCCGGGGCTTTCTCTATACTTGCCTGGGTTATCATGTTCAAACACGGTACTTGAATTAATCCAGCTTTTGAATTAAATTATTATGGAGTTGTAAAAGAACTGGTCTAATCTAGTTTCATGAAATAGTCACAAATAGACGAAGTTCTGAAGTCTTGTCTGTGATGTTTTAAATTTTAAACACCTGCGTTCATGGTGTAGTGCACTATTTTTCCAAAAAAATTTTAATGCATATTAAAATTTCACTATCATTGTCTCATACGAAAGACGTGAATAGGGCTCCACCACAGATCTCCACAATGACCGGTCTTGTGCGACTTTCATCCAATTCCGCAACATTAATTTCCTCAATATTACTGTAATTTATGTGTAAATTGGAACCAATAAACATTTATTTATTTTATTGTTTGATTCTTTGTTTTGTATAATCAGCGTCATACTATGCGCGGTCTCCACTCGAGAAATTTCAGCCTCAGCGACCATCTGTTCTTTGAACAATATGCCCTGCCCATTGCCAATTAAGAATTTGAATTCTGTTGACTGTTTTATAAAATTTGCAATGCCTTAGATAAAACTTTAAAGAATTTTCATAAATCCTACTAAACACAATAGAACCTCGGCATCCCAACTGGGTCGCGATTAGCATAACAAGTGACATCGCTGTGTCGATTGCGGCATAATTACTGATTAATTGCCGCATTATTCGTGACGGAAATTAATTGCCGATAGCAGTCCACGGGGAGTAAGGCGGGAAAGGATTTCTGTTATTTATTTTACGAATTAAATAGCACTCTATATTGTTAACTAGGTTTTTTGCACAAATTATTAAACCACCATATCTCCTGTGGTAATCGTAAAAGGCTACTTATATAAGGCAAAATCCTAAGCACTGGCTGCTTTGGAATACTTGAAGAGCCACTGCAATTGTCGACTGCTTTTCGTTGTAGCCCGCTTTTGGATCCCACTTTTGAAAATAATAGTTGTAACCCAAAAATATTTAGTTTGAGTTTCCGTTCTCTCCCACTCTTTTTTTTCCCGCAAGCGCGGCAATCTTAGCACAACTCCCTCAACAATGTTTATCTTGTAGAAATCTTTGGGGCAGACCTATGTCCACGTCCAGTAGTACACATCTATATCGATTGTAATGATGTACATGCCCTCTAACACGACTTTTAATGTTGTTACAGATAGTAACCCCAGCAAAGATGCGTGGTCAGTGAGTGGTACCGGTGAATGATGAGCTCTCGCGGTGCCACCAGCCGCGTCTGCCCCCGGCGCCATGGCCGCCCTGTCCTGCTACCCGCCGTGCCGGTCACACCTCGCTCAGCCAGCTAGGTAGTCTTTTTTATCTATATATGATGACGATGATCATGTCGTCTTTCCCTCAACAGGGACATGGCGAACATTCTGATTTGTAATTAAGGAAACTGTTAAATTTTCAGGTGCTACGACGAAGAAACATCCCTGCCATTGCTGACGCTCAGACGGAGGCAGTTCATAGAGCGATGCCATGAGGCACGCCGCTGGGAACCCGCGCCTGAGGTTTGTAGTGTAGACCCATCCTTAGTTACCATTAATCGGTCTGCTCAATTATTATATGAAATTTGGGTACATAATATCTGTACCACTACTATTCCCAGTTGAGCGGAAAGTTCAATTAGAATAGGTAATAAACACTGCTTTTGTCTCTTTGGTTGGATAGAATAGCAGAAACCAGAGCCTGCAATCATAGTCCAATTTAATCAAGACTCTGGCATGTCAGCAGTAATATCAGCGTGCCTCCCAATTAGTGGTCCGAGCTTCAATACTGCGGAAGGCACGGTAGCTGTTTATCGTCAGTTGTGCTTCTCAGCCGTCTTTCAGCTGAAATCAGCTGATGAATCAGCTCCTAGACCCGCGGCTCCAACCCTGACCCTTTCAAGCTTCGGCTATCAGTCTTACAAACTAATAAGGGTACAAATATATTTCTCTAGGTCTCAGTGAGGCGGCAAGCAAGAGATGAGCTGGTGAAGAATGCGGCGCCGGCGCCAACGCGGCGGCTGAACGTGGAGTCTGGCTGGTCGAAGGTCGAGGAGGTGCGAAGGAAGTTCGAGGGGGTCGCCACTGCGGCCGCAGCTGCAAACTACTCACGCTCTTTTGAGTCTCCTCCAAGGTTTGGCGGTTTTTGGAAAGGAGATGTGTCTATTATGAATGAAAGACTTAGTTTAATTGCGTTTGTAGTCCTTAGTGTTGGTTTCTAGTAATGAATTACGAGCGTGGTGAGCTACGCTTGTGGGTGTAAATGTACATGTCTTTGTCAGTCGCCCGGCTCGGCCAAAACTGAGCGCTCCCGAGCTTACGCAGTAAAGATTATGTGCATTTACATTCACACATACAAGCGTGGCTTATCTGCCCGTATTTCCTAAAACACATGCCGAGCTAGTGTTAAATTATGAAATACATATCATAGTACTAAAACGCAACAGAATTATTTTCAAGACGTGTGTTAACTGCATTAGCTGTAATGACAAAACGCACCTTAAGATAATAGCATAGTTCTTTAAGCGTTCCAAATTGTGGTAAATTGTTTTGTTCACGTAAATTTTCCATTCGGGGTCGTTTCGGTAGCTCAGGTCAAGGGCGTGTTAACTTGCGCCGGCGCGCAGCCATGCAAAGACTGAGCTTGACCATTGGAAATAATTTTGACTTGTTGAAAACATTTCACATGACAAGATATTTTCATTTTCATAGCCATTAAGAACGGCAATAGGCACAAAGTATTAGTTTAGAGTTATTTTTAATGGTTTTTTTAAGTAACTTTGCCTTAGTTTATTTGGACTTCCAAGTTTAAGAACACCATTCCGATAAAAGATTGTTAATTGGTTACGCATTTTCAATGGTGTTTATTGTTAGCGTTAGCACTCTGCGATAAAGAATATTGGATAGAGTCAAGCTGGAAAATTAGCAAAGTTTTAATAGAGTTTGAGTTTGAGCTCGCGCTTTGACTTTGTTTTTCTAAAAAAAATCTTAATAAAGTCTACAAACTTAGCTTATAAACTAAATGTACTACTAACAGTTTTTTCTTTCGAGCTTAGCAATAGGTTTAAAAGTATACCACTAAATTAAACCTCGTTAAAATTAAAAACACATATATGGGTGTTTAAATAAGAAACAAATAATTGGCTTTTTTCGATTTCGTTTAGCATTATTTTCGGCCCCGTTATATGTACAAACACGGGTTTCTTCAGCGTCACACTTCCGGATTTTCTGTATTGCAAAAAAGTCTTGTTCTTTCGTATTACAGTCAAGTACGCACGAGACCATAAACAAAAGTGTTACTCTGAATGAGACCGCCACTGTACATAATTTGTTTGCTACAAAAGTCATAGAATCAAAAAAGAAAAGTACTTAAATTCTGCGCTAGTCAGTTTTATGGATAGACATAACACCATATCTGAAAATCAGTATGGTTTTAGACGCAATAGATCCACTGAAGATGCTGTCTGCGCTTTGACCAACGCAGTAGTCAAAAATTTAGACGCTAAAAGGAAATGCCTAGGAATATTTCTAGACCTTTCCAAAGCATGTGATACTGTGTCAATACCACTTCTTCTAAAGAAAATGGATTTGATAGGAATACGTGGACTCCAAATTTTTGAGGATTACTTAAGAGACAGAACTCAGTGCACAAAAATAGGCAACTGGATTAGCTCGGAGAAAGCTGTTGAATATGGTGTTCCGCAGGGAAGTATTTTGGGCCCAACTCTGTTTCAAATCTACGTTAATGAGCTCTGTCAATTAATACTGCCTAACTGCGAAATTTTCACCTACGCAGACGACACGGCTCTTATCGTACATGGTTCAACTTGGGATGAAACTAAGTTGATGGCGGAAAAATGTCTTCGCTCAGTCTCAAATTGGCTTTCCATGAATATTCTCTCCCTTAACTTAGCAAAAACTCAATATGTGCCTTTTTCTTTTAAAAAATCATTTGGCCCTTCTCCACAATTTAAATTATTCGCTCATACAAAGAGCTGTTCATCAAATACAGCCTGCCCTTGCATGGCTGTAGAAAGAACAACTTCTATAAAATACTTAGGTGTCATTATCGATCAATGCCTTAACTGGCGCAAGCACATTGAAATGGTTTCAGGTAGGGTTCGAAAACTTTTCCCCATAATTAAGAATTTGAGACGCGTTCTTGATTGTGCAACACTAAAAATGGTTTATCTTTCTCTAGTACAACCTGTGATATCCTATTGTATTCCAGTCTGGGGAGGTGCAGGGAAGACAATAATTATAAGAGCTGAAATAGCCCAAAGAGCTGCCCTTAAAGTTATGCTCTCTAGGTCTTTTCGAAGTCCCACTGAACAGCTCTACGCTGATTGTGGTTTCCTAACGGTTAGGCAATTGTTTATATTGAGGTCTATTCTGAGAAAGCATAAGCTGTCGCCTAGGATTCAATTAACTCAGGATGCCAGAAGGGTTAAGCTCCCCAACGACTTTCACGTTAGTTGTCGAACACATCTAGCCAATACATCTTTTTATGTCATGAGTGGGTTCCTCTATAATAGATTAAATAAATATATTGATATATATAATTCAAACTTAAATGAATGCAAGCGAAATGTTACTGAATTTTTAAAAACACTAAATTATAATAAAACCGAAAAATTGTTAAGTAGAAAAGATTTTAGACGATAATATATTTTTATTTTTTTTATTGTATTTTCTAAATTATTAAAATTATTGATTTATTCATTTCCTTAGTTCGTAAGTGAACTGGAATAAAAATTATTTTATTTTATTGCACTGTTATAGCTTTCTGACCACACCGGACCCCTATCCTTTAAGATACAGGTTTACCTAGTTTAAAGAATAGGATAACTACCACTGTAGCATTTTCTTTTAAAGCCTTTAACAATCCTTACTTTTGTATTAGATTAAGGCATGTTAGTTTAGTCTATTTGGCTTTCAATAATTTTTATTTTTTTTATTTTTTTAATCTATAAAATCGGCTGTAGAGTGGCATTTTTACGTGACCTATAACTTTGTTTGAACAGGCGTCGCCTAGCCGACTCCCTCTTCGCCTCGTTCAAGCTCCCGCGGAAAAAGGATAGCATGTCAGCTCCGCGCTCGCTCGCACCGCAGCCGCATCAACATCCGCAGCCCAAGCGGAAGTCTGCCGTGGAACTCCTGGCTGAGAGCAAAGCCTTCTACGTCAAGTCTGAAACTGTTCTTGATAGGAAACAGGAGCTGCCTCTCAGGGTAAGCTTTATTTTTTTTGAAACTTAACTGGCTATGGGCAGGGCACTTAGCTCAAAGAAATGGTCTCTGGGACCGAAAATTTCTCTAGTCCGGAAATAGCAGATCAGGCAGACCCCTTAAAAGGTGGTCACACGACCTGGTGAAGGCTGCACTGGATGAGGTTTGCTTAGACCGTTCGTTGTGGCGATTTGTGATGACAGGTGTAGTTAAGAGGGCGTCTCCTGGACTCTATAGTTGGCTTTGCAGATGGGTCAGATCGGCAGCAGAGGGTGCAGCCTGTCTCTCGTGGGATGACAGCTGCCTCACTACAATGTTCTGTTTTTCTTGCTGGTCTGGACTCCTGTGAGTTTTTGATTTCACATTCGCTTGCCTGGAACACGACGGGAGACGATCCTGAACCACCTCGCTTCATCCAATATAGGATTTTACGTTTTTAATTTATGAAAGGTATTGTAGATTACTAGACCTTGAATAAGTGATCATACTGAACAAATGCATTTGAATGTAAATAAGCACTACAGTTTGGGTTCCCTTTCAGGTGAGCAGCGGTCTCAGTCAAGCTATAGCGGCCGGCGGCTGTCACCTAGTCAGCTCGGGCACTCTCAGCAATGACGCCTATTGCAACCCCTGTAAGTAGCAACCCTAGTAAATAAATTAACTAAACTAAGGATCGAATTAAAATTATAGAAAAACGACTTTATGCTAACAAAAAAAACAAGTTGAGGGTATAGTTATACAACGTGTATATTCAAATACTCTGCAGACGCGACGGTGTCCCGCGCCGGGGCGGGGATGGGGGAGGTGCTGCAGTCTACGCTGCGTCGCTTGTTAGGACAATCGTACAAAAATTACATAAGATAACTTAAAATACTAAAAGCAAATTACAGTAAAAACAAAAATCTTAATGTTGAGGGTAGTTGTAAAACGTATCTACCTAATTTCCTGTAGACGCGACGGTGTCCCGCGCCGGGGCGGGTCCGCGGCGGGCGGGCGCGGGGGAGGGGCTGCAGAGCACGCTGCGTCGGCTGTTGGAACACGCCGACAGCCGCGAGAATGTCTACTCGCCGCCGGTCTACGCTGTCCGTGAGTATAACTGTACATCTTGAATTAATTAATAATCTCTTTATTGTACAAAAAAAAAACAGAAACAAGAGACATAGTTACTTACATCTTTCGCTTTAAGTAATTTCTTGCAATATATTATTTAATTACGGTGAGCTTTTGCAATAAAGAAAACTGGAATTGTTATGCCGACTGTGTCCGCCACTGTACCAAATTTCATTTAAATCGGTTCAGTGATTTTGTCATTAAAGCGAGACAGACAGAGTGGCTTTCGCATTTGTAATATTAGTAAGTATGAATTGTTTATTCTCTCGTAGCGCACAAAGTGTACCCCGAGGGTCGTCGCAAGGAGGCTGTGACGTCGCCGGGCGCGGAGCCGGTGCGTCCGCGCAGCTTTGGCGACGCGAGAATGTTCTTCCCCGACTCCTTCGTTGTTCCTGCCGAGAGACCGATGAACGCTTGCTCTATACGTGAGTGCTCTATATAATACATCTATACTTCTGTGTCGCGGTCGCGGCATAGAATACCAACATCCCATCACCCACCTCTCATGGGATAGATGGGTGCCGTAAAAGACGACTAAGGGATCACCCGAAGGACGAACAACAGCGTCCTTCTGTTGAAAAGCTTGGAATGCCATACTGCGATCGAAATTTTGCTTTCGATTTTGGCAAACCCTACCCCATTTTTTCCTCCCTCCTTTCCTTTAAGCTTCCGTTCTTATTCGAACATAGGCCTATGTGTTTCTCTTGAAGCGTTAATCGACGCGGGCACGGCTGCGGGGCCCGCGTCGTCGCCCGCCAAAGCGTCTCCGTAAACGTTCTCATACATTGCTATACGTTTGATTTAATCGCAGCACGCCCCGCACGACGCCCCGCGCAACGCCCCGCGTGCCTATAAATGCGGCCTAATTATTGCTTTGATTGGATTTTCGTATCAAGATGACCTATCTTCTTCTTCTTCTTCTCTAGTAGGGGTTGATTAGTGCCTGCACCTAGCTCGCGTAGTTGTACATATCCCCACATTTATTGGAGCCATCCGAAGCGTGGATGCTCCCACAGCTCGGTCAGGTGGTCAGCTGGGCCGCAAATTGTAATATATATTTTTCACATCAATGCATTCTGTTGTGGATTTTTCATTGACATGAAGCCTTTATTTTCTACCCTGATGGGCTTTATTTACCTAGTGGGATGACCTTTCTTATATGGAGTAGTTATTTATGATAACATTATTTGTGTGTAGCGAGTCCGCAGTCGAGCGGCGCGAGCGGCGACCTGTCGGCGGGCCAGGTCGGCGCCATCAGTCCGCCGGCGCAGTACGCGCACACTGCGCCGAGGTACCTCAGGTAATCATTACAATAGTACTCATTCAACTGTCAAAATATGTCTTCATTTTATCATTCAAGATAGGACATTTATTTAAAACTAGTCGACCCGGCGAACTTCGTACCGCCTAACCCATTAATATCTCGTGCATGTATTATACTTATAAACCTTCCTCTTAAATCACTCTATCTTTAAAAAAAAAAAACCGCATCAAAATCCGTTGAAACACTTTAAAGATATAAGCATCATTTTATCATTTTATATTTCATCAATCAATCATTTTATACTATGTATTGAAACGCCGTGTGGTGGCGGCATAGAACATAGCTCTTGTTCTTTGGTATGTCAGTTCAGGGCGCACGAAACCATATATAAAAGTGTTACGCCATCCCAGTCCGCCACTACACCTATATCAGATTAACAGTGACTTTTTGTTCGCCAGATCAAATTCGCACTCGCAACCGAGCGTCCGTGAAGAGGACACCGATCCGAACATAAACAGTCACAAGTCGCTGCCGGACCTGCACACCGAAACTCGACCTTATATTGAACAGTAAGTTAAAGAATAAAATAAAAATCGTACTATCTGAATCTAGACACAAAAAAAACGTGGAACACTTAATTAATACGGAATGGACTCCACGTAAAGGCTTTGTGAAACAGACTGCCCTATAGCATCGTCGTCAGCGCGCGCTCTCGGCGTTAAGACGTTTTAAGGAGAAATTTTGTCTATACTGGACGCAGTGTGTGTGAAATTGTGTACACAAAAGGATTATTATCAGCGTTGAACAATGCCTAACTGTAAAAAGTGTAAGCAATATGTGTCTAAGACTAAAGAGTATTGTGATAGCTGTGCCAAGCACTCTGGATCGCCAACCCCAGGCATAGCGACTCCGGAATCGGGAACTACGGGTCGTAAGGATAGTAGTGCTGACAATATGGAGAAAGTGCTTCGTGAGATTAACGAAAAGCTGAAAATTACCCAGGAACTAAAAAAGGAAATAGGGGAAATGCATAAAACAATAGATTTTTATGCAGATAAATATCAGAAGCTGTTCGAGATTCAAACGGACATGATAGAAAGAACGAGAAAGGCTGAGAATCGTATCCAGGATTTATCCCAAAAGTACATAAACTTGGAAAAACAGAACAAGGTATTGGAAGATCGAATCTCAGCACTGGAACAAGAAAAATTGGCTAAGAATATTGAGTTAGTGGGAGTGGAGTATAAGGATAAAGAGGATATAAAGCAAGTGGTTTACAAATTATCTGAAATTTTAAACTTAAACAAGGAAGATATAGAAAACGCATGGAGGGTAGGTAGACAAAACCCGGGCGCCAAACCAAGGCCGATTATTGTGCGCCTGCGCTCGTCTTACGTCAGAGATCAATGGTTGTCGGCCCGCAAAAAACGTTGCACCAATGATGACTTGTTTAAGAATGGAAACAGTAAGGCACTTTTTATTAATGAAAACGTGTCGAAAACTACAAGAGATTTGTTCTGGCAGGCAAAAACTAAACTGAAAAATTACTACAATTTTATATGGATACAGAGAGGAAATGTTTTGGTCAAACAAAACGAAAAAACAGGCAAAATTCACCAGGTGCACGGGGACGTCGATATAGAATGCCTGTTATCTAAACAAGCTGCTAATGAGTCTATGGGCGGAAATAGTGCCTGAATCGCCACTTCTAAGAACTAATTAACTATTGTAAAGAATAAACACAGTTAACATTCAACTCTTTTAAATATATAAATAACGATGTTATGACACGAAAATTTGATAACAGTACTGAATGGATGCAATACATCAGAAAATCAGAAAACGAAACCAACATAATACACTTAAATATACGCTCGTTAAGAAAAAACTTCAATCAATTACTGGTACTGATCAATGAATGTTTGAATCAGCTGGATATTATTGTTTTGACGGAAATAAACATAAAAGAACATGAAGTATCGCTTTACAATATACCTGGGTTCAATGCCTACGCTAACACGAGATCAATGCGCAGAGGAGGGGGCGTGTTTGTTTATGTAAAGGAAACCATGCACTTTGTGCCTACATACACTAAAGGCAGAGCGAGCGAGTCTATAAGTGGCATTATACAGACAAATAAAGGTGATCCATTATACTTGTTGGCGCTCTATAGACCACCGCGCTCCAACAAAAACTGGTTTCTAGAGGAAACTACCGAGCGTTTGAAAACAATGCCTAGCGGGATGGACGCAGCAGTATTAGGGGATATGAACATAAACATATTAAATGGATACACAAGTTCAACTGTCGAAAAGTATAAAGATACATTATCAAAGTATGGATTGCAGTGCGGATACGAGATCGCGACTCGTGAAGAAATAGTGAGCGGTAGCTTATGTATATCATGTGTGGATCATGTGTGGGTGCGTGAAAAATGCAATGGTAATAAGTCGTGCGCGTATGTATTGGCAAGTAGCAAGATATCCGACCATTACTTAATAGGCTTACGGATGCAATCAACAGACTGTGACCGCGGTATATGCGAGGACAAAGCGCAGGTATCTAATACAGTATTGGACAATAAGATGGTAAGTGAGCACTTAAGTATTGTGGATTGGAACCAGTTAATTGATATAGAATGCCCATTATCTATGTACGAAAAGCTTTCTAGAATTTTTGGCGAAATTTATCAAAAGTGTAAAAAGGATAAATTGGTACCTAAAAAATGTAGATTAAATCAAACATGGGTTAGTAGCAATTTACAAGGGATGTTAAAAAAACGAGATGAGCTATTTCGCAGGTGGAAATCAGCCCCTAAAAATATGTTATACAGACTTGAATACACGAGTTATAGGAATAAAGTCAACAAAAAAGTTAATTTTGCCAAAAATAAGAATAGGTTGGATATGCTAGATAGTTGTAAAAATGATTATAGGAAAATATGGGAAAATATCAATACTTGGCTAGGAAATAAAAAGATGAGTGTGGATAAAACCATTGTACAAAATTTTGGAAAAACGAAGGACTTGAAAGATGTATGTAATAAATTTACGGAAACATTTACTAAAGAAATTGAAAATTTAAAAAAATTGCACCAATGTTCATCAAAATTTATAGACAGGTATACATATGTAGTTAACGCTAACGTAAGTATGAGGTTTCAGCATGTATCCGCGGCACAGGTAGAAAAGGTCATAGATAACCTAAGTGATAAGAAATCTGCCGGCATAGATGAGGTGAGAGTGAGGGATATAAAACAAGTAAAACAAGAGATAAGTCCTCTACTTGCTAAATTTATAAATCTGTGTTTAAAATGTAGTACCTATCCTGATAAACTTAAGCAAAGTATAATCAGACCAATATTTAAACAGGGCTGTCACTCTGACTACACGAATTACCGACCGGTTGCCATACTACCAGTTATTAATAAAATAACTGAAAAAATTATAGTTCGACAAATAACTTTGTTTTTGGAAAATAATAATATTATTTCCGACAATCAACACGGTTTCCGTGTGCAAAAAAGTACGGCCACGGCTCTTACTCAATTTGCACAACTTGTTAATAATAAACTTAATGAAAAAGAACACGTTGTGGCTTTATTTATTGACTTTAAGAAAGCTTTTGACACCCTCGAGCATGACTTACTGCTAAAAGCGATGAGCGAGTGCGGGGTGCGCGGGGGTGTCAACAGCTGGCTTGAGCAATATCTAAAAAATAGGAAAATGACAACTAAGGTGGCGGGCAGTCGGAGTTACAATGCTGATGTGACGCTAGGAGTTCCTACCGGCTCCGTTTATGGACCAATAGGATACATAATGCACGTTAATAGTGTGTCAAAAATAATAAAATATTGTGATATGATAATGTACGCTGATGACATGTGCATAATTTATTCAGGTAAAAATCAAGACAATATAGAAAGTAAAATCCAGGAAGATCTTATCAATATAATAAAATGGTCACATGACAATGGAATTATTATTAATATGGCTAAAACAAAAGCAATGCACATTTCATCACCGCAAAATATAAGAAAATGTAAAAGCTATGAAATAAAGGGGCATTCATATGATTGCATACACTTGAATTATACTAATTGTAAGTGTGAGTTCATAGAATTTGTAGAAAAATTTAAATATTTAGGTCTAGTTATTGATAGAAAATTTAGTTGGAAATACCATATACAGGAAGTATGTATAAAGCTTAGATGTATTTTGGGCAAGTTTTATATGTTAAGGCAGTGTGTAAGTAAAAAAATATTATTCAGTGTTTATTTTGCCCTCGTGGATTCGCTGATAGACTATGGGCTAGCGACATATGGCCTTACCTTTAAGTCGTATCTTGATCAAATTCAGTCACTTCAAGTCCGTTTTCTCAAAATATTAGTTAGCAAAGCCTTGAAAAAATCCTGTCAGGGAGACTATGAAAGGCTGTTTCGTCTATGTAAAATTATGCCAATTCACACAAAGGTCAATTATTTGCTCGCTGTTCAAAATTATAAATCAATTAATATGCTCAATGTGCCAAAGTTTAGTGGGGATGTACAGAGGCGAAGAAATTTAAAGAACTTCGAAATGAATATTAAAACTAATAACTACTATGGAAAGAGATTGTTAAAACATAAACTTACTAGTATATATAATCGACTTCCCTCTGACCTCTTTACGGGCAAACTGTCATTTAATACTTTTAAAAATAGGGTAAAAATGTTTTTTCTGTCGACCATTTAAGCATAGTAAGTACTTATATTTACTTTATAATAATACTTTTCTACGGCTTTGTTTCAGCATCGTATATTATAAATTGTGTAATAGGTATATTATGAGCTGTACATAATATTTCATATTGAATAGAGAGTGTACCGGCCGACAAACTGTCCTGCAGTTTGGCCGATATAATGTGTGTTATATGCCTGTAATTCTTTATTATTAATAAACGATTTTAAACAAACAAAAAACAAACAAGCGTCGCGCCAAGCATCAGACCTTTCTAGTGTCGGCGCTCTGGGTGACAGGATAATACTATCAATATATATATTAAACTCTTCCGTTACTGACAGACAACGCAGAACCGAAACTACTGGGCGTAGCGGGCTGAAATTTTGCACCTAGGTTCCTTGGGGAGTGTAGGGGAGCACTAAGGAATTATTTCCCGAAATATCCATGGGAACGAGAAAAAACGGGATTTTTGTGTTTATGAGAAATTTGCGCGAGTGAAACCAGCAGGGGCAACGGGCAGCCCTTAGTTTTATGTATTAATACTAACTTAAGTAGACACTAGAGGCTGCCCCGCGGTATTTCCCGCGCAGATTTCTCATAAACACAAAAATCCCGGTTTTTTCCCGTTCCCGTGGGAATTTCGGGAAATCCTTTCTTAGTGCTCCCCTACACTCCCTAAGGAACCTACATGCCAAATTTCAGCTTTGTACGCCCAGTAGTTTCGGCTCTGCGTTGTCTGTCAGTCAGTCAGTCAGTCAGTCAGTCAGTGAGTCAGTGAGTCGGTCAGTCAGTCAGTCAGTCAGTCAGTCAGTAACGGATGAGTTTTATATATATTGATTTAGCGCCGTACTGGTGGTGACCCCGTACTATCATGTATTCTGTATTGAGTCAACATAACGTAGGGAAATCTAAGGCCCGGTTGCCACCAAAGCTGAGAGGAGAGGAGATGTATTTTGAATAACCAATAAGATTTCGTTATTTCCACATCTCCTCTCCGCTAAGATTAGGTTGAAAAATCTGATAAGTTAATTTTAAACACACCCGCTCTAAAAGCGCGAAAGCGGGGCTAAGTCTGTGTATAGAAGATAGAATTATATCGAAGTGTTCCTATGTTAAAATGAATTACATATAGTCAAAAGTTAAAAAAGATTTATTCAATCAAAATTGGTATTGATACCTTATTTGGTAAAGTATCCTATACTGTGAGAGGCGAGGTAGTTCAGGGTGCCCACCAATTGGCGCAGGCAAACAAACGTTTGCCTTGCCTTACGACAATGGTCGCCTGGATAAGCCCCAAAACAAACGAGCCCTCCTCTGTCAAATGATTCTACTCCCTTTCGAAATGATTTTACAGCGTAGAGAAGAAAGGTGTAACAAACTCTACTATAGTTATCTCTCTCTATAATGTTCCGTAGCGCCCCCTGCACGGACGCGTCGCGCCGCTCGCCGCGCCGCCGCCGCCACTCCGCGCACCAGCGGACCGCCTCCTGCTCCTCCAAGGGCACCAGGTATTATAGACTAGTCTTTGGGAGCCCGCAATAGGGAATAATTATTATGGAAATCAAACACAAGTTACGAGTTGAGAAAATGTAGTAGTCTTTATTTACCTTCAATCCGATTGACATAAAGGTGGTGACACACGTATCAATTAGGGTAAAGGCACACTTACGCTAAACGAGGGCTGTGGTAATGGGTCGCCACAAGTCTATTCATATTTCATATTTATTTATTCATAAACAATTTTAACATTGTATTTGAAATTGAAATCTTAAATACTAATCTCTACAACTAGCATGCAGTTGACTATTTACATAATATTTTTGTAAGAAAAAACAGTAGTAGGATCTTGCTGAGGACTTACTTTAACCCGTACCTAGTAAGGGTAAATCCACCTTACTAACCCTAAGCATAATGAGTGCACCAATCGGTAGCAGTATTGAAAATAAATAAAATATTTATTTAATGTTGATTTATGTGCGCATGACATTTCGAGGATAAACATTTACATATTATTCTACAGGTCTAATCACTCGTCGCTAATATCGTCGTCAGAGGCTTTCTCCGAACATCCTTCGCCTGGCGAATACAATGGGTGAGTTGTAACTTGATAAACTTCCGAAAATTTAATTTTATGATTGTGTAAACTTTTCTTCTCCTTTTGTCATATAAAGTGCAGAACAGAGTGGTGTCTATTCTGGAGTTCTGTATGCTATGGACCGATTTTACACCGTGTACAACCTATACTTGTTTTAGTAAATATCAAATACAAAGTTTAAACAAGTGCAAAATGATAATTTTTTAATACAATTTTAATTTATTTATCAAAAGTTTTTAGTAATATTCTTCTATAATATACATCACACCGAGACCGGAAACAAACATCGATATTTATCATATCAATATTCGCCCCGCCCGGGAATCGAACCCGGGTGCACACGTTTACTCAGTCCACATCACTGCCAACTGAGCCACGGAGCAGTAAATTCTTTACTTCCTCTATTATTAGCACTTTTTCTCTAGATGGCATTACAAAATCTCATACTGTACGTATGTTAAAATATGTGTTTCAGGATTTTAAAATTTGTCTAATGAACTTTTTGTGCGAGACAAATAACTTAAAAACTTAAATAACGGAACTCGACGTTCTGGGGAACTATTACGGCCACATTTGCAAAATTGCTTTTCTTCTTTTAGAGTGTAAAAAAAAACGCGAATAGGACGAAAAGCAATATTGCAAACGCGGCCGTAATACAGGGCTGCTCGCACCACCAAAGAGATATATTTTTTGTTTGGCTGCGCAATCAAGGTCATAGTTCAACTTACATTTTACAACTTACTGCTTGACTTTTTAGTTACGGCCGTTAATAAAGTGTGTATGTATGTATCTAGCCGCGGCGCGTGGTCGTTCGCCCGCGACTCGGGCGGCTCGAGCGGCCACTACACGCAGCGCAGCGCGCCGCCCGCGCAGCCCGGCTCGCACGCGCGGCCCGGCTGTGCGCACGAGCACGCACAAAGGTTAGTGTGCTTTTAAACCTCCATGTTTTTAAAGTTCCTTTTTTAATCTCTAAATTTATGCTAGGTATGTAACATCACCCTTGTTTAGTAACTACCCTCATATCTCATCAATCTGGCTTTTATGACTACCCTTTTGTTTAACATTTATTTTTACTTCAACTTTCTATTCTAGATCTAGAATAGATAGAATATTTTAAATGTGAAAGTAACTCTGTTTGTCTGTCTCGCTTTCACGACCAAACTTCTGAACTTTTAGTCAAGAGACTGAAAAAGGACAAAGACTACCTTTTATCCCAAAATTCCCACGGGAAAATAAGGAATATCATGTTTCAAGCGAAAAAAGCGCTGGCGAAGCCGCGGGGTGCCCACTAGTTTACTATAAACGATACAATTGATACGATTTTTTTCTTCAAATCAACAGTCGTCAGAGCAGCGAGTACTTGTGGGCCACGGAGGGCTGCCTCGTGTCCGCCCCCCCGCAGTTCCAGGACGGCGCCGCGCCCCCCGCGCCGCCCTCCCCGCCCGCCGCCGCCCGGGTCAACTCTAGAGTCGGGATACACTTCCAGGTTACTGTTTGATAGATGGTAGTGTTTTTTTAATTTGTGTAAAGAAGGGTCTGGCTTATTTCTTCGATGTATCTATCTTAGAAAGGTAAATGTGGTCCTTCGAGCCGGTCCCATACACTAAGTCTGACATTCACAGTCGTGTCGCAGCTCGAACTTGCACTCCAAGGCGTCAAAATGAAACTTTAAATCGTTCACCAATCCAAATGATATACGGCTCGAGCTAGGATAATCAGTACTCGGGAACGACTTGTCCGAGTATCATACTCGACTGAGTAGCCTCTAAACACTGTGAATGTTAGCCTAACAGGTTACTTTTAGACTCTAAAATTTAGAGCTTTCTGAGCAGTTACTACGTCTTCAGTCTAGATTCACTTTCTTATCTGATTAATGCTACTGATTTTGGGTTAGAAGGGAAACTTGGTCCTTCGAGCTGGAGCCCATACACTTTCAGTTTAGTATTACAGCAGTCAGAGTAGTTACTATACTACCCGCCTAGAGTCAGGATACAATTCCAGTTTACTATTGACTGTTTAAATACAAAATGGATGTACCTCTCTACCTTAGCAAGGAAATATTGTCCTTCGAGCCGGACTTTGATTGAACCAATTCGCCCTATAAATAGGATAACGTGCCGTATGGCTACAGGTGCCTATAGGTTGCCACAATGGTTTGATGAGTGTGTCGGGTTCCCAACCTTCACACTCACGACCCGATGACCCCTTTTAGTTGACCTCTTCTTACACCCTAAGTCACCGAACCTACAGTGCTTTTTGATTCGTCTACCTTAGGGTGCATTCACGTCCAAAGCTTCTTGGCGCTGCTTCGAAAAATGTATAGAAAATAACTGCGCTGACATTCGCGCTGGAACAAGCGTCTATGTCCGCGCAGGTATTTTTAATACATTTTTCGAATCAGCGCCAACAAGCGCAGCGTGAATGCACCCTTAGACAGGAAAGTTGGTCCTTCGAGCCGGATCTTGAACTAACATTGTTAGTTAGAAGATGCTTAAAATGATTAGAGTTCTCAGTATCTTTTTGGTATAATCTTAAAAATGTAACCTTTTTAAAACTTAGGCGAGCGCCCCGCCGCCGCAGTTCCAAGACGAGCCGGCGTACGACCAGTACGACAAATACGACAAGTACGACCGGTACGAGTACGACTGCTACCGCTCCCCGCGCCGCGACTACTGCCGGGATTATAACAGGTTAATAAATAACAGGTTTCGTAAACGATCAGATGTTTTGTCAAATTTAACGTTTTGTCAAGTTTTAATTTGATTTTGTGCAGCTGTTTGCAGAGTTTTTCAAATAATTTTATATGAAAATGTGTTTGCATACAAACACATTTGATCGATTACCCTTAAACGTTTATCTTTCTTCTTTCTTTCTTTCTTGTCGATTCCTCATGGCTGAGGGCGTGACCAACAAGATCAGCTTGTTTAATGAGCGCTTTCCAGGCTCTCCTGTTTTGAGCGCTTCTAATGGCCAAGGGGATGTTCATCTTGGTAGCACATTTTATGGTGTCGGTCCACCGAGCTGGAGCTCTGCCTCTTCCTCGCTTGCCTTCGATCCGGCCCACCAGTATTAACTTTTCGAGGTTGTCCGGCTCTCTCCTGGCTACATGTCCAAACAGCTGCAGTAAACGTTAATACTTAATACCTAATTAGGGTAACTACTTCATGTCTTGGCAGTCCATCCTATTATTGGCATGGTCTCTTTTTTAAGTTTTAATTTCCAGTACTTTTATACCAATAATTGTATAAAATAATATTGTAACAGATACCAGGAAGTCAATAGTGAGACGTTGAGCAAGTCCCAGTATAAGGAACCGCGACACGTGGCGAGGGGACAAGACTCGCTCGACTACGTCAACACTACTCAGGTGAGTGAACGAATTTACTAATAACCCATAGTCTTAAAACACAGCTCTTCACATCCAGAGAGACACCAGCCTACGTCACAAACATAACTCCTTGAACGTCTTAAAAGAGGTCTTTTACACCGATTTTAACGCCATTTGCAAAAAAAAACTTCTAAACTTAGGCAAATATAAAAAATGTGGAACATTATAAAAAAGTTAGACCGGTCTAATATCGCTAATTTGTATGACGAAAGAGTGATTTAAACCTAGTCTAGTGATTTAGACCCGGTTTAACTCTTTTTGTGGTTGAGCCGTATAAAACTAAATAATCTTGGTTAGTATTTTTTTTAGTACGTTACTTTACCATGCCATTGACTGAACTTTATTCTGGGTGTGTCTGATAAGGTGGTAATACAAAAAGGAGGGATTCAACTCACCATGCCAAACAACTTTCCCGAAGCAAAATGGGTCGAAATCTCAGTCAATAAACCTGGTGCATATGCCTTCCCCTCTGGGGAATATAGGCGTAAGAATCTGTTATGACGATTTCCTAGAGTCATTTGTAATATTTCAGATATGCTCCCCGGAGGAAGTGACGTCGCCACTCGGCACCTTCAAGCGGCAACGTTGCCTGCGCTACAAGCAGCGCAAGCCACGACCTATCCTACGCTCCAAGTCTGATATATCTGATAGGTGAATATAGTCTTGCTTGTTTGTTACCACTTTCTTCTCTACACCGTAAAATCATTGCAAAAGGGAGTAGAATAATTTGACAGAGGTGAGCTCGTTTGTGGGGGCGGCGGCGTCTTCAGGTGATTCCATTCTTGGCTTTGCTGATGAACTGATCTGCGGCATGAAGCGACAGGTATAGTCTGGGTCACGTGGCATTACAGCTGTCTACGTACAGTGTTCTGCTATTTAGACTGGTCTGTCATTTTGTGTTTCACATTCGTTTGCCTGTTGGAGCCGCAGGTGGTGTGATTTTTAAGAAACTTTAAGAAGCTTTTGACGGCTGTGGAGCAATTTTCTCATTTCAATAGTTTTCAAAGTATTCTGTGGTATGAATTTTTAAACAATACCTACATATTATTCAAGTCAAAGGATGCAAAATAACGCCGCTATTTGAGAGTTGTTTACATACGTATACTATTAAAGAGAAGTGGGCCCATAACGCTACCCTGCGGAACTCCATATCTGCTATCTATCTACTATATATATAAAAATTAATCTTGGTTCGTTAGTCTCGCTAAAACTCGGGAACGGCCGGCCCGATTTAGCTGATTTTGGTTTTGAAATGTTCGCATTTTCTCACCTTTTAAACCTTCCCTGGAGGAAGGTTTAAAAGGTGAGAAAATATTTAAAAATTGAGAGGAAGTTAGTAAAAAACAACATTAAGCTTTTCCATATCAAATTGTAAGGCGCGATACGAAGTTCGCCGGGACAGCTAGTAAGCATGAAAATAGTCCTTTAACCAAGACCTGTGTCCCAGATACCGTCGCACGGAAGGCCGTAGCCCAGCATCGGCCCCCTGCGAGGCAGAGGACTCTCCCGACAGTCTTTCTTCAGAGTCGGAGCGGCTTCAAGGTTTCTTCTCCCGCCTGGGGCTTGAACCGCGACAGTACGACAACTTACTGCACGGCCAGCCAAGAGAGAGCCCCGTGTTCTTCAGTAGCTGTAGTAGCGTTGATTCCACCCAGCTACAGGATTACACTGTAAGTTGTAGGCCAGCCAGTGTTATACTTGTGTACAGGACGAAATTTTTTAATGCCTCTTCCTTTAAGATCTAACAAAGTCGAGTAACTAAATGAAAACTAAAGACACACTGAAGGTTCGGTTTCGGTTTCAGCCCAAAAATCAAGTTTCGGCTGAAAAAAGCCGAACCTTATGCCGAAACCGAAACTCGATGTTCGTGCGTCACTCGGCTAACCTCGAAGAATTCCGGACCGAGCGCGCACGAGCTGCCCCGCGGGCCAATATTTTACTAGGCCACGTGAGTTTCGGTTTCGGTTTCGGCCGAAACTGAGGCCAGGTTGAAGGTTCGTTTTCGGTTTCGGTTTTGGCTGACAACCATGTTTCGGTCGGTCTCTAATAAAAACACGACTTCATTCTGTTTTTTTTTTCTATCAAGTAAACTCTAGCTCCTCAGTGCGCACAGTTTTTGTTTATAAATTGTACTTCTTTTTTCTTTCAATTTCTATGAGTAAGAGGACTTACTTTAATCATTGAACTTCTTGTCTTTACACACAATTTTCATGAGTTCATACTCACTTTACCCCCTCTTTCTTTTATTCAGGTACAAGGTCCCCCCCAGAAGCAGATCTACCGGAACACGGAGCCGCCGAGCGTGGTGGAGCGCAACGCCAGGATCGTGAAGTGGCTCTGCCAGTGCCGCAAGCTGCAGCAGGCCGCGCATTGACCTTGACACCTCGCTTTACTTACTATTAGCACTAATAAAGACTACTTACTACGTCCAGTACGGGCACTCCCTGCCGCCCTCAGCAAGTGCGGCCCGCGCTCGGCACCTCTCAGTGACGTCAGTACAAATAAAGCAGCGTCGCACGTCTCATCTCACGAGCACAAGCATGGTGCGCGTGCACGGACACAAGTTTCGGCTGTGCGCGAAGCAACGCTTTTTCTTAGAAGGTCTGAGGTGTGCTATTAGACTACTTATACAGGGTGTTTGTGACGAGGTAGAGTTAAACTAAGGAGGGATTCGGAACAGCATACCTAACAACTTTCTCTAAGCCACATAGTTTGATAACTCAAAACAAAAATCAGCTGTCCCGTACATTGACCCCGTCAGCTGTTCCCTCATATTACAGCTCGACCCATGTTACTTTGGGAAAATTGTTTGTCATGGTGAGCTGAATCACTAAATTTTTTAATCCCGGGGGGAGTTATGTAGGGTTCGTACCCACTAAAACCCCGCCGGTGTCCATCTCGGCTGTTGGCAAGGAGGTCACGGGTGATCTTTCGATAGTTGTGTTCAACTCCGCGTCGTGGTAGTCCCCCCTGAGCGCGGATTGTTAGCTAGCCTGTCCTGGATTTCATACAGAAAAAACAATATTTTACACTTTTTGTGTGCTTGTCGAAAGTGTGCTATTTTCCACCATCAAGATAGGTATGATATTAGTATATTATACTACATTGTAACCACCCAATGTATGTATCAGCCGTCAAGAGACTTGTTGCTATTAATTTTAATAATATTTAGAATTCTTTGACAGGGTTTGTGGTTGACCCGTTTCGCACAAAATTTGTTCTTTTTATTGTTGCTGCTTCGGTCTACCGGAAGGCCCAAACTATATAAATTTTTTTTTTCTTAAAACTATTTTCGATAGTAACCGTTTTTATTTTTATGGAAAAATTGTAATTGTACGCATTTAAAATAACCCCAAAACACAGATCTTTCTTAGAGACAGAAGCGTTTTAGCTAGAGGGAATCTTCACATAAGAAGTGATCCACAGAAGAAGTTGTAAATAAATAATTAAATTAACTAAGTTTGAGCAATCGCATAATATTAGTTGTAAGCTAAACGGCTAAGTAGCCCAAAGTCTAATACTAATCTAAATATATTGTATTTTTCTTCCAAATTATATCTAGGTTAACAAGTTGTGAGCTTAGCATTTAAAATTGAATATTATTAAGTTTATTTTTGAATCAAAATGAATTAAAATTCTATTAATATTGTTTCTAGTGTAAATTATTAAAGTATTATAATTATCAAAATGTTCCTGTTAAGGATTTTTAATACGACGAGAATCAGCAAATATACGCATGACTGCAACCTACAGCCTAAGATTATCTATATTACAGACAACGTACAAAAAAATTGCCGGCTACCGTACAAAAGAAATAATCTCCAACTTTTTACATCCTGTATGTATACCGTTTTTAATTAAATATTGAATATTTTAAATATTCAGGGTACGGTTAAACAAACCCAAGAGTTGGGAGCACAAAACGGATCAATCTTAGTAAGTAACTTTTCGATGTATTTCGGTTAAAGGTTAAACCTAAGTTTATCATTATACCATAACTGTTTCGGTTGAGTGTGGCAGCAATGATCATTCGGTAGTGTTGCCACGGAAATCAGTATTGCTAGTTAAACATGTAAATAAAATGTAATTTCAATATTATAATCGTAACATGAGACAATATTATATTTCAATCAAAACGAAATAAAACTTGTGCAAAACGTAACTTTACTTATTTATATTTCTGGAATAACGCAACAAATAGCGTAATTATTTTTAATCTACTTTAAAGCTGTAACTATTGTAATAATATTTCCTGACTTAATAACGCGTGCATTGTTTGTTAAAATAACTTTTCATTAAAAATCCTAGTTAAATAAGTCCCGTTCGCCTTTGAACTACTGCCGTTATCTAAGTTTAGTATTGATTGATATTAGTTGTCTCCAGTATCTTAATGGTCGTCTAATTCCTTTAGGAATTTCTAAACTACGAAAGACTGTCGTGCTTGTTTCTCGCTAGTAAAAAAGTGTATTCTGTGATATTATAGAATGAGAATAGTAACATTATCATGGCGTCGGATTCTCATTTCAAAAGATTAAAATTTAAATATGAAACTGCTGTCGTATTCAATAATTTTGTAGATGAAAAGTTTGAAGTAGATAATGATTCAATTAAAGGCGATTTTTATTGTACGAAACATAGTCTCAAAACAATTTAGCTTTCCGATAATAAGCTAAACATAAGCAGCATGTTTTTCTTCATTGTTTAGCGGTTAGTTTGAAGCTAGACCGTGAAGCAGGCGTCACTTAATCACTTGTGTAAATAAGATTTAAGTAAGTACGTAAATTGTTAGAAAAATAAAATATATTGTGGTCTGATCAAATTGTTGTTTTGTTTTTTACTATTAACGTTTATTAGTAAAAATAAAAATAAAAGAAGTTTTATATCCTCTGTCTGCTAAATGATTAATTAAAAGTTGACTAAAGTTCGAGGTCTAAGAAATTAAAAAAACACATTTACAGCGTAATCTTCATTTATTTATATTGTGTTTCAAACGAAATACAGACTATACAATACAGTACCTCTCGGGATCTATTTCATTACGAGCCAATGTGACCCTGGATCCCAACCAATGCATTCAACAATACCTACAAACGTAGTTTTTAAAAGCATTGCAATTATTTTATACTGTATAATCGGACTATCCAATGCTTAAACACTTGTTCTTAATTACTCATCACATTTAACAAATAATTATACTAAATATTTCAAATAAATAAGAATTTGAAAGACAAAAAATTTTTTACAGTGCAGGACAAAATAAATCGCGTGTCTCTAAGTAAGTATATTGTTTAATTGCCGTTTCGATCGCGCAACCAAGTTCTGAAATAAAAAAATGATTACGCTCAGATTCTGTCGAAATTTGTCAAAACTGAATGGTGAAAACCAGGAATTTGTCAAAGCATAAATAAAGAAGTTATGAAGGTTTGATGGTGTCCGCGCGGTTCTCCCTGTTTCGTTCGCGCGGACACCATCAAACCTTCATAACTTCTTTATTTATGCTTTGACAAATTCCTGGTTTTCACCATTCAGTTTTGACAAATTTCGACAGAATCTGAGCGTAATCATTTTTTTATTTCAGAACTTGGTTGCGCGATCGAAACGGCAATTATTGTTTATGGACAAAACATACATAAAATAAGTTTCTTCCATATAGTATAGTAAGTATTTATCGATAGCAAAATTTTGGATCACTAAAATGCGTTTCAAAACGCTAAAAAACTATGACTTTACACTTAAAAAGCCAACCAGACTGAATGTCCCTTGCAAACAAAAATATATCATGAGTTGCCATTATTGGCGAATCAGTTCAAATCCTATAGTATAACAGTTATGTAAATAAAAAAAATAAAAGGTTTGTATTATCCGTAAAATAAAAATAATCTTCGTTCAAAAAATAAAAATAAGCTTCTTGGTTTTTATCAATAAAATTAAATTGTAAAACAAGTTTTTTTTATATTACATACTACATAGCATTTAGGTAAACTATAGTCTGTATTTTTTTAAATAGCAAACAAGTACCGTCATTTTTAATTGCGTTGATATTGGGCCACCTAATCAGCATAAAGTTCATTAGCCAATCACCAATTAAATAGTCCAATATCCCATCTCACTCTGACAATATCAGAAATTTGTGAAACACATACTCAGTGCTCGTTTGTTAAAAAAAACAGACAATAGGAAGTTTTTTTATTATACCTTAGTGCTTTTTTATAGCCACAAATAATACAACACGATCTATTAATGCAAACAGCTCATTCTAACATGCCTCAGCACTATATGTGCAAAAAAAATTACAAAAGAAATATCTTTACTTATAACAAAAAGCAATAAGTAATCATTTACCGAGAAAAAAAATTAAAATAAGTACCAGTAAAAATTATCAGTGTAAATACTAAATCCGGCAGTAAGATTGCATACCTTTTATTATCATTTATATGACACAGTATAGAGGAAATAGTTAACAATTTTTATGTATCCTATGCATGAAGCTTAGACCTTCTTGCGTGCTCGTAAGAGTGACTTGACATCAAGCGAGGGAACGCTCATTATGAATTAATTTTAGTGTAAAGTGACGTAGAGCATTATTTTGATATTCTTTCAGTACTAAAGTATCAAGAATGAATGCTCTTGCTAGCTCTAGCTTTTGTTCGTTTGATGTAAAAGCACCCTAACAAAAAAACACGCATCACTAGCGTCAGTCATCATATTGTCTATTGTTCTGAAGCTGCAAGGGTCTATCCAGAGCTAGAGCTTTGGTGATCGAAGGTAGAGAGAGAGACTTTTGCCTTTCCCAAAAGGATAAAATAAAAAACAATTGTATTTAAACAAAATAAACCCAAACTAAATTGCCGCAATTTTTTTTTGCAACGCACACAAAGCCAAGTTGTCAAAATTAACACTTTTGAATGTTTAACAAAACTGTTACAATATGTAATAGTAAATTCGCTAACTGGGGTACTGTTCTCTCTATACTGTGGAACACACACAGGAACTTGGAAAATTCCCGAACATCGATATCATAAAATAACCTCTAACAAAAATACACAGCCACTCATTGCCACGAAACATTAGAATTCTGCGCAAAATTCGGAAAATTCTGTCCAATATTCATATTACCAAATTGCTGGTTCAATTGCTGGCCTTGCTGTGGCTGGGTAAAAGCTGGCTGCTGGAAAGCTTGGAAACCCGGCTGGGTTGGGAAAGCCGGCTGGAAACTGCCTTGGAACTGTGTGAATTGCTGCATATTGTTTGACGTGTTGAATTGCATTCCGCTATTTTGTTGGGCCTGGGTATTGCTAAAAGGCGAAGCTTGGATGCCGTTTTGTGTCTGCGAGCTAGTGAACTGTGGTTGCATACCGTTCTGCGGTTGCCCGCCGAAAGTCGCGCTTTGCATTTGGTTCTGTTGCTGTGAACTAAACTGTGCAGGCATGGAATTCTGACCCTGAGAACTGCTGAAAGTATTTTGAGCCCCGTTCTGCGGAGCACTATTGAACCCTTGAAACTGATACGCTGACGGGTACGAAGGTGTACTAAATTGGTTACTTAAATTCGTTGCTGGAGTTTGGCTGTAAAGCGCTAAAATGCTATCCTTTGTAAGTTTTGACTTTTCGCTAGCAGAAGGCGCGGCTTGGTTAAAGAAGTTCTCCTCTTCCGTTTTGAGATCGGGCTTGGTTTCCGTCGGCTTGGTTTCGGCTGGCTTGTCGCTGGCCGAGAAGAAGCTTGAGAAGATGTCGTCAGCCGGCTTGGTTTCTGGGCGGCTGGTGTCGAGGCCGAGTAAGTCTGCGGCTCCGTTCGACGGCTTGCTTGGTTCCGGCTGGGCTTGGGGCGTGCTGCGTGCGAGCTTGGGACTGACTGAGGACTTCGGTTTTGGTATACTTGGTATCACGTCCGATTTCTGTTAATAGATAAAACATGGGTTATGATTTTTTTAAATTCTAATGAACTATTTTTATTATATTAAACTAGTCGACCCGGCGAACTTCCTACCGCCTTACCTTTACATATTTTGTGCACGTATTATACGTATTAACCTTCCTCTCGAATCACTCTATCTATTTAAACACCGCATAAAAATCCGTTAGGTTGTTTTAAAGGTTTAAGGTTTAAGGTTTTCCTAAGTTATATATATAGGAAAATGTTATAACTCACATTATACTTCTTGTCTAGGGCAGGCGCGGGCAGCGGGCCGACCCCGGAAGCGGAAGTGGACTTCTTCTTCTTCTTCTGCCGCTCCATCTCCTCGTCTATCTCCTTGTCCCTGAAAAAGTCAAAACTGCACAGCTGTTTACTTGTATTCTTGTTTTAACTAATTGTTTGTTTACAATCATATGTTCTACTCATGTATGACTATTAGTAAGCGCCCCGCGGCTTCGCCAGCGCAATTTCCCTTAAAATCGCAAATTTCCGTGGGATTTTAATAAAAAGTAGTAATAATTTATTTTTTGCAAAAAGAGACCCGCCTTCAACAAACTGACACATACATTATCTCACATCTTCCTCTTTTTCGAACTCGGTTAAAATTGGTACTAAAACTTTCTCCTGAATGTAACAAATACATTTCTGAAAACCGCATCAAAATCGGTTCAAAACAAACGCGAGATAATCGCGGACAAACAAACATACATACATACAGGTCAAACTGATAACCTCCTTTTTTGAAGTCTGTTAAAAAGTAGCTTATGTCCTTTCTCAGACTTAAGACTATCTCTGTATTTTTTTTTTATCTTAATCGGTTCAGTAGTTTTTGCGTGAAAGCGGGACAGACAGAGTTATTTTCGAATTAATAATATCAGAATGGATTACTTCATGAGGCGTTTGGCACAAACTCTTGTTCCCTAACGGCCAATGGTCGAATGCCAATTTCCAACAACTGTCTGTAACAAATTTTGTAACACGGACCGAATTTCATAAATAAAAAACCTTTTTAAGGCAAACTAATATACAACTCACCAGTTAACCTTGGGCGTCGGGGCAGGCACCCACTCCTTAGCGATGTACTTCCTGGTCTCATACTTGGCTCTGATGAAGCCTTCGAGCGAGGAGTCGTTCTGCGGCCGACGGAACGAGTCCGGCAGGTTCGCCTCGTACACCGCTCGGGCGCGCGAGTTGCCCATCTGTTGGAGGGATACCTGCGGAGGTAAATACTTAATTAAAACTCCTTCTCGCATAGAATTGTTCTATTATTTTCTGTTGCTTTTTTTTTATACGTCAAGAAACAAAGACAAATTATTTTACAATTACAGAGACAGACAGAAAACAATACTGCGTTCGCCACCGCCAGGGGGGAAATGCCTATCGCATTTACCGACGCTCGGAGGAGCACCCAGTAAAACCCCCCGGCGGCCGTCTTGGCGCTTTTGGGAAGTACCCCGGGAACCATACATTATTGGCGTCCGAAGTCCTTCCCACGCTAAGATGCTATCAGCTTCGTGCTCGGGAAGCATGTTGTTCCCACCCCGGCTTATGATTCGTACAATCATGGGAAGCTTATTTTAGATGGGTTATCTCAGTCAGAATGATTTTGTCAGTATAATACCGCTTTGACAGGTGGCTGGTAGTTTTACACTGACAGCTTACTGTCGTGGCGTGTCATACTGGATAAAATTCCAACTTACATTTCAACCTTAATTAACACAACAAAGGGCCAAAATCAATAAAATAATAGAGACTGCGTTGCCACCGAAATTTTAGTTTATTATTTATTGTTCTTTACTCACAACTTGTTCAGGTGTCCAAGAATCCAAGTTGACACTTTTGACCTTTGATATGTGGACACCGAGGTTGCGGTGGATCCCCGCGCACCGGATGCACAGGAATATGCCCAGGTTCCATGATGCCCAGCGGGGACCTGGAATATTACAATTGCTTTTACAATGAGTGCTTATTGAAAGCAACAAATGGCAGCTGTAGCCAAAAAATTCTCGAGTGGAGACCACACAAAGACAAATTCTGGGTTTATAATTATATGTTAGTATTGTGTATGGAGCACCCTAATTAAAAAAAAAATACTGAGTTAGTTGTAAACTATGTATTATTAAACATCATTAAACAAGTAGGAAATAAATGAATATCAATAATGTTATATACATTTAAAAAAACAAAATTCTCTATTAGAACTAAATGAAGCTCGTTCACAACCTAAAGTAAATTGGTATTATTGATAGAAATTCATTTGCATCGGACCAACCAGTAAAGAGATAAGATAATGTTTTATTGCAAGAAACGATTAAGCATGGTAAAGTACATTATGTCAGACTGTACAATCAGCTGAACAAGTAAAACAATACAAGTTTTTTTTTTTTTTTAAGATAACAACCCATGTTTGTAATGTACTTAGTTCAGCTTGGTTTGAGTTAGTATTCATTTAAATAACTATTCGACCCAGCAACTTCGTACTGCCTAACCTATTAGTAATTTGTGCATGTTGTAATCTATATATATAAAACTCTTCCGTTACTGACTGACTGACTGACTAACTGACTGACTGACTAACTGACTGACTGACAGACAATGCAGAGCCGAAACTGCTGGGCGTAGAAAGCTGAAAATTGGCACGTTGGTTCCTTGGGGAGTGTAGATGAGCACTAAGAAGGGATTTCCCGAAATTCCCACGGGAATGGGAAAAAACAGGATTTTTATGTTTATGAGAAATCTGCGCAGGAAAAACCGCGGGGCAGCCCCTAGTATACTTATAAAATTTTCTCTTGAATAACTTTATCTATTGAAAAAAAACACAACAAAATCCTTTCCATAGTTTTAAAGGTATAAGCATACATAGGGACAGACGCAGGAAGCAACTTTGTTTTATACTATGTATATTCATGAATAAATTACATAACTTTAGACAAGGGGGGTCTGGCTCTTGAGCTGGTACCTCTGCCTAACCCTCCGGGGAATAAAAGGTGTAATTATGTATGTATGTAAAGACATAAGTAATAATTCAATTAAATAGATCTGGTAACAATATCAGTATCTAATAATTTATCAATCAATTTAATTATGATTGGCTCCAATATCATTTCATTATAATTTAATTAGTTAATTTAGTGACCCTTTTTGAATTTGGACCTTTATTGTAGTTGATGGCTAGTAAGACAAAAACCATATTTACTATTTAAGTAAGGATAGGGGATAAGTAGGTACCAAATTAAGACATACAAAAATGTGCATAGATGCCAAGTCACATAGGTCACAATAAAAGAACCAATTTCTACTTGAGTCATGGTTTACTGTTACTTGATGTAGTGTGAAACAAAGCCATGCAATTAATATGAACCCACAGCTGATAAAAAGCACAGTTATTCCTGGGTCAATACAATGACTCATTAGCAATATAACATCTTAGCCACAGGCAGCTTGTTAGCAAGTAGAGCCTTTTTAGAAAACCAAAAACAGGTCCAAGGTTATCTTAAGAATTGGCCAATTTAACAGCACCGTCACTAAATCAAGACGGTTGAATGAAACCGTGAAATTGCAAACGAAAACAAAAAGAAATACGTCCTACCTTTCGCATCACAATCAACACAGTATTTATTGTCCTCATCCTTGAGCATTTGCAGCAATATGTTCTGACATCGATCCTGAATCTGTTTAGCTCTGTCTTTTTCACTTTTTGATGCCATTTCTTTGTAAAACTATGTAAGAATCAAAAAAAATATATGATCTGAATTAAAATGGGTGGATTTCGTTTGTTGAGTTGAGTAGCCAAAAACTAGAGACCAAGACCAAGAGACAAGATTCAAGATTGACAGAAGTTTGATGAGTTGTATTTTTTATTTGTCTATGGTTTTAGGGTTATTTTAAACAACAGCAGCAGCGTTTCCAAAAACCGGTAAAATATTATTTGTTCCCAACCTTAGTGAATGAGCTAAATCAGCTGCCAGCTGTTGTCATTCACCCAAAGTTATTCTCAGCTCACTCACTAAACTAAAATCAAAACAATCTCTTTCTTTTGTTGAATTTGTAAATTTTCAATTTCATTAAGTGATTCAGTTTCTACTGTCCTCCAAATATAAAGTTGTAATATTGCAAAGGATAAAAAAGTTTTTATCAATTAGTTTAAAAAAAATGTTATCATCAAAAGCTATGTAAAGAAAATACAAGCTTGAATATTTTACTACTCATCCATCCTATTTTACAATATGGGTAATCAACTGGTTGGGGTCGCCCCTTCGCAAATTTATCCCGTGGAGCACTACCTTAGCGACCACCCGGACTTGGCCTTTGACCAGGGGTATGATAATTTTAACATAGTGTTAAGTAGGTAGACCACCAGCTTGATGGTCTAGCGACATTATATTACTTAGGTCATACATGGTTTTAAAGTGGACACTAGGCGGTTGAATTAATTGGCATAGGACCATGGTGAAAAGAGGCGGGATGCCTAGCAGTGGGCTCTTAGAAACTGATAGTGATAATTTCATTGAATTTATTTATGCCATTTGAGTAAACAACATTTCTTAAAATATTTTGCAATCAAATTTATAATTTTTTATTGGTAGACTCCATAGTAGATGAGCTTGTTATACTTACTTACTGTTGGGATAAATTAGGTTAGAAATACCAAAATGAACTTTTTAAATTGATTTCTTGTTCATGCTGCGACAAGTCATCAAAATAACTATAAAAAATTGATTTCAGGCTCGGCTCAACAAGATTCCTCAAAGTGGCAAGAGCACGTTCACGCGAAGGCTTAGTGGTGGTCAAAGTGTTTGCAGTCCATGACCCTTCACTGCCTTTAGCAGAACACAAGGAGAGAATACTAAAGATAAAAGAGCAACTAGCATCGGCTTTCAACTGTCTGCCTTATCAGCGAGTTATTGTAAGAAAACAATTAATTCTACTAGGTATCTTACTATACATCGTTGATAATATTCATACATATCCATTTGGGGAATTTTTATCTTCTTGTCATGGCAAAAAAAAAACTACAAGTAGAAATTTTAATATTACAGCTTGGCAAGAATGTCGTGAAATGAAACCATTTTTATTTTGAGTATGAAACCCTACCAAATTTTAACTTCTTGTAAAGATAATGGATATTAAGATTTTTAATTGACTTTTATTTTGGGCTTAAAAGCTGTTTTATTTAAGGAGAAAGTGAATAAATATTACTATTTCCTGATACACAGTGGCATCCCCATTATTTTCACGACTTTTGTATCAAAAATTCCACTCTGTCCCATTGCCTGTTGACCAAACTACTGTGTAGTGTAGTAGCTACCATCAACTGTTTTGTTTTTGTGTCTCTATGTATTTAAGGCACTGTGTTATGGCTGAGATTATTTGTATAAGTCTATCATACATAATACATACAAACCTAAAGTGTTATACTACAGTTAACAGATAAAGCGGGACTACTGATGCGAGAGTACTGCAAATACAGTCTCTACGACCGCATGTCAACCAGGCCCTTTCTTACCGTGCTGGAGAAGAAGTGGCTCACCTTCCAGGTCCTGCACGCTCTTCACCGCATGCACCGCCTCGGTGTCTGCCATGGGGACATTAAGGTTTACATTTATTGCATTTACCACCTAATACTTGAAGCTAAACTTTTATGACTGTTGTGACCTTGATTATTGTATTAAAACCCGCTAATAAAACTTTTCGCCGTGTGGTGGCGGCATAGAATACCATCAACACATCTCATGCCGTTGGTAAAAGGCGACTATAGCACAGTTTAATAAATAGTACTACGTAACTAAAGGGATCAGCCAAAGGACGGGCAGCAGCGCCTGCGATCGCTAACCCGCCTGCCAAGCGTGGTGATTATAGCAAATTCCTTCCACAATATGAAGACCTATTTCCAGCTGTGGACATCATGAAACATGTGATTTCAAAAACATTTAAAAAGACGTAATCCCTACTCAAGAGTTTTTCTATTTGCATTGTGTATGGATCATGATCGATACATAGTATAAAACAAAGTCGCTTTCCGCGTCTGTCCCTATGTATGCTTAAATCTCTAAAATAATGCAACGGATTTTGATGCGTTTTTCTTAATAGACACAGTGATTCAAGAGGACAGTGTATAAGTATAATACATGCACAATATAGTAATAGGTTAGTCGGTACGAATTTGCCGGGTCGACAAGTTCATTATAAATCAATACCTCTCCAATTTTGATGTACCTACATTTAACAAATAAATGATTTGAATTTGAATTTGAATTCCTTAACCTCACAGTTGGAGAACATAATGGTGACCTCCTGGCTGTGGGTGATGATAACGGACATAGCGTCCTTCAAGCCGACCTTCCTGCCGGACGACAACCCGGCTGATTTCAGCTACTTCTTCGACACGTCGCGCCGCAGGCTGTGCTACGTCGCGCCGGAGCGGTTCGTTCATGCTGCGGACCCTAATAAACCTGCGGTAAGTTACACCTATATTATGGAAAACGAGCTTTCCCGGCTTACTTCGTTACGCCATAGAATATAAGATACTACAAAAGACGTAGCTCTATAGACTATGTACTTTTGACTGCCCAGAATGGACGAACAAAAAACAAACAACAACAACAACAAACCACCTGTCAAAATTATGTAAACAACGGAAAAAATATTGCACCTTGGGTTACATTATTTGAGTTTAGGTAAGAATCCCTAATTTTTTTGTAAATCTTATATAGCCTATGACACTCGGGGTTAATGTAGCTTCCTACCAGTGAAAGAATTTTTCAAATCGGTTTAGTATTTCTGGAGCCTATTCGTTACAAACAAACAAACAAATCTTTCCTCTTTATAATATTGGTATAGATTTCTTTTTTACTATTAAGGAACCCGCCTTTAATTAACTGACACATACATCAACTGAGCACTTTCTCTTTTACGAAGTCGGTTAAAATAGGTACTAAAACCTCCTGAAAACCGCATCAAAATCGGTTCAGCCAAACGCGAGATAATCGCGGGCAAACATCCATACATCATAATCTTTTTTTTTTATTATATTCATGGTATAAGTTTATTGGACGTTTGAAACACACTGATATTTTTTTGTGATTTTACACATTTTTGAGGGTCCCTAATTTTGGATTAAAAAAATTAAGTGATCGGAGCATAGTTAGGGTCAATCTTAACTTTCTTAATAAGGGTCAATTTCCACAAAAAAAAAACAGAAAAATACGTTTGTTTGATTGTTGAAATCAATCATTTTGCTTTTTTATTATGACATAAATTGCACTTTATAAATTGTCAATAAGGGCGACGATAAGATGGGCGGTCTGCTTTTGAGCGAGTCGCCGTGTCGAGTCGGAGAGCTGGTGCCTTCGATGGATATATTCTCAGCTGGGTAAGTATTTATAATAAGCTGAGATTTATCTGATTTTTGTTTTGAAACATTATTGTAGTTCAGGGAAAGTTTAATTAAACGGTGAGAAAATATGGTATAACGGCGGTCGTTGTATGGGCTGTCTCTCTTTTTAACTCTTCCCTCATACAAATATACGCGAGATAGCATGCGTTCGGCCGCCATTTTCAAATCGTTTCTTTATGTGCGCGGCTTATAAAGTCACTAATTCAGGCGGAAGAAGAAGTCGCGGGTATACAGCAGCTAGTTGTTAAATTTTGTAAGTATCATCACATCATCATCTCAGCGGAAAGACGTCCACTGCTGAACATAGGCCTCCAGCACATATTTTATTTTTATAAACTTAAACCCTAGTTCATAAAAAGTTACAGGGTATTTTTGTTATTTGATGTTTGTCAATTTAGACAGGATATATCGTATTTACCATACAAGTAACCAGAGAAGTGGATCTCCAGTAAAGTTATTTTGAACCTATTGTATCTTTATAAATAACAAGTCGACCTGGCGAACTTCGTACCGCCTTACCTATTACTATATTGTGCATGAATTATACTTATAAACCTTTCTCTTGAATCACTCTATCCCTTAAAAAACACCGTATCAAAATCTGTTTCATAGTTTTAAAGATATAAGCATACATAGGGACAGACGCGGGAAGCGACTTTGTTTTATACTAAGTAATCTTTATAAATAACAAGTCGACCTGGCGAACTTCGTACCGCCTTACCTATTACTATATTGTGCATGAATTATACTTATAAACCTTCCTCTTGAATTACTCTATCTATTAAAAAATACCGTATCAAAACTTTGTTTTATACTAAGTATGTATTGATTGATACAGTAAAATATTACAGGTGCGCCCTAATAGAGCTCTGGAACGACGGAACCCCGGCGTTAGACCTCCCGGGGCTGCTAGCGTACCGCTCGGGCGCCCCGCGGCCCGCCAGCATGGCGCCCCCCCCGGAGCCGCGCGAGCTGCTGCTGGGCATGACCGAGCGCGCCCCCGCGGACAGAGCCACCCCTGACGTGTACTTGGACGAGGCTCGTGGCAAGTATGTATCATCATCATTACCATTACAGCCGATAAACGTCCACTTATGGACATAGGAATCCCCCACAGAGCGCCAGTTTGACCTGTATGTATGTTATGTATGTTTTTCCGCGATTATCTCGAGTTTGGCTGAACCGATTATGATGCGGTTTTCGCAAACGTATTTGTTACATTCAGGAGAAGGTTTTACGAAGGGATTTTAACCGACTTTAGAAAAGAGGAAGTTCTCAGTTTATATACGTGTTAATTTATTGAAGGCGAATCTCTTTTTAAAAAAATATGAATTATGGAGAGAGTTTTCAGTAATTGAATGCTGGGTAGGTGGGTTGGCGATTGCTGTATGGCTCTTCAAGTTTATCAACGCAGGTTGATGTTGCCCATCCTTCTGATGTTCAGAAGGATGGGCAACATCAACCACAAGGTATTTTAAGCTGCCTCCACACGGCGAATAATGCACACCTCACTTTATTGTACTATGACTGACTCAAATACGTTAACAAGTTTTATAATTTAGTACTTCTCTCTGTCGAGAAAGTACTGTGAATAGATCAATAATACACAAAAATTAAGTTAATAACAATAATGACTGCTCCGTGGCTCAGGTGGCAGTGATGTGGACTGAGTAAACGCGTGCACCCGGGTTCGATTCCCGGGCGGGGCGAATATTTATATGATGAATATCGATGTTTGTTTCCGGTCTGGGTGTGATGTTCGTCTCTGTGTGTGTTTCGGGCACCCTAGATACAGGTTCTTCCTAGTTAGGGGCTCTGAGTGTGATGTGTTATTATGTTATTATTATTATAATAATTTAATCAACTTTAAAGACTACAACGATAAACTTGAGCCAACGAATTATTCAATCATCAAATATTTTTTTAAACGCGTTTTCCGGAATTAATTTTGATATTATTGATCTATTCCCGGTGGTTTCTTGACGGAATGTATGAAGATAGATTTGTCAGAAACATAATGTAACGTTTGGCAGACTGTTCCCGGAGTACTTCTACTCGTTCCTGCAGCCCTACATGCTGATATTCTCAGCGCAGCCCATCCTGCCGCCCGACGAGAAGATCCTGCGCATCCATCAGGATATCAGGAACATTATCAAGATATTCACTCAGCCATCTACTGCTAAGAACTATAAGGTAATCAAAATTATCTATACCAATATTATAAAGAGGAAAGATTTGTTTGTTTGTTTGTAACGAAAAGGCTCCGGAAATACTGAACCGATTTGAAAAATTCTGGTAATGGTAGGAAGCTACACTATCCCCGAGTGACATAGGCTATAACATAAGATTTTAAAAAAAATTAGGGATCCTTACCTAAACTCAAAACCCAAGCTGCAATATATTTTCCATTGTTTACATATTTTGACAGGTGGTTTGTTGTTGTTGTTTGTTTTTTATTCGGCCATTCTGGGCAGTCAAAAGAACATAGTCTATAGAGCCAAGTCTTTTGTAGTATCTATGGCGTAACGAAGTAAGCCGGGAAAGCTCGTTTTAAATATACAGGGTGTCCGGGGAAGTTATAACTTAATTTAAAGGGTATATATATTCTATGATCAATTTCAATAAAAAATCATCATACGTGAGGCTGCGACCCCCCATATGGGGTTTTTTCGTCGATGAAATTGGGCATAGAATACACCCTTAAAATTATGTTATAACTTACCCGGAAACACTGTATATTGATTGTTTAAATTTGTATTCTTACGCAAAAGAAATCGTTCGTCAAACTCCCTTCTTTCTGCTAATTATTATATGTTTGCACGTTTCTTCCTCTTTAACGAAGAAACTACATAATGACACAGTATGATTAAATATGCATCATAGGCTATAATTTATAATGATACTAGAGGCTGCCCCGCGGTTTTTCCCGCGCAGATTTCTTATAAACACAAAATTCCCGTTTTTTCCGTTCCCGTGGGAATTTCGGGAAATCCCTTCTTAGTGCTCACCTACACTCCCTAAGGAACCTACATGCAAAATTTCAGCCCGCTACGCCCAGTAGTTTCGGCTCTGCGTTGTCTGTCAGTCAGTCAGTCAGTCAGTCAGTCAGTCAGTCAGTCAGTCAGTCAGTCAGTCAGTCAGTCAGTAACGGAAGAGTTTTATATACAGTGTGTCCGGGGAAGTTATAACATAATTTTAAGGGTGTATTCTATGATCAATTTCATCGATGAAAACACCCCATATGGGGGGTCGCAGCCTCACCCCCCCTCAGTATAACGTTTTTAATTATTTTTTTGCAAAAATCGACCCCGCCTACTTTTAAATTCACAGTTAAAGGTCTAAGGCTCACAGAACCTTCATTAAGGTCTTGATCGAAGGCTAAGTAGTTAGGCTACCTAAGTTACTAACAAAATAACCAAGTATTGCTTTTACTTTTTTTTTTAAAGATGATAAACCAAAAAAAGAAAATTTTTTTGTGTGCATTTTTTACGGTTTTTCAAAGTTTCCACAAAAAAATGCAGATACTTTTTTTTATTTTTTGTGTTTTATTGTAAGCTTTTGAGTTGTTCTCCAAATTGGTATTAGATTTATTTCTCTAGGTCTATTACTTCAGAAATTATCAACTACCAAAAAGACCCTTCGCTTTTACCTTTTAATTTAAGATTTCAGTTTAACCCACTTTTATAAAAAAATAAATTCAATATTTAATTCTTTTGCTAGTTATTTAGGTAGCCTAGCTACTTAGCCTTCGTACAAGACCTAAATTAAGAGTCCTTTTACGCGAACAGTAGCGCCACTCTAGAAAATTTTTTTTTTTCTAAAGTAAGGCTTTTTTTTCAGAAAAAAGTGCTCCCTTGTGCATAAAATCTTGGTCCCAAGTATTTTTTTAGTATATAAAATAATATCTAGGTTTAGGATGTTTATGGATTACTGTTTTTTGCTAAAAGTAGCCACTTTTAGCTACTTTTAGCAACAAACAGTAAAACATAAACATTCTAAACCTAGATATTATTTTAAATACTAAAAAAATACTAGGGACCAAGATTTTATGCACAAGGGAGCACTTTTTTCTGAAAAAAAGCCTTACTTTAGAAATTTTTCTTTTTCTAGAGTGGCGCCACTGTTCGCGTAAAAGGACTCTTAATTTAGGTCTTGTACGAAGGCTAAGTAGGTAGGCTACCTAAATAACTAGCAAAATAATTAAATATTGACTTTATTTTTTAATAAAAGTGGGTTAAACTGAAATCTTAAATTAAAAGGTAAAAGCGAAGGGTCTTTTTGGTAGTTGATAATTTCTGAAGTAATAGACCTAGAGAAATAAATCTAATACCAATTTGGAGAACAACTCAAAAGCTAACAATAAAACACAAAAAATAAAAAAAAGTATCTGCATTTTTTTGTGGAAACTTTGAAAAACCGTAAAAAATGCACAAAAAAAAATTTTTTTTTTTGGTTTATCATCTTTAAAAAAAAAAGTAAAAGCAATACTTGGTTATTTTCGTAGTAACTTAGGTAGCCTAACTACTTAGCCTTCGATCAAGACCTTAATGAAGGTTCTGTGAGCCTTAGACCTTTAACTGTGAATTTAAAAGTAGGCGGGGTCGATTTTTGCAAAAAAAAATTTAAAAACGTCATACTAAGGGGGTTGAGGCTGCGACCCCCCATATGGGGTGTTTTCATCGATGAAATTGATCATAGAATACACCCTTAAAATTATGTTATAACTTCCCCGGACACACTGTATATTGATTGTTTAAATTTGTATTCTTACGCAAAAGAAAGTTTACCGGATCAGCTAGTACTTAAGCAATGAGTATCTGTTTTAATCTGTAGGACCTAGTGGAAGAGACAACTGAGACTCCAGAAGCAAACATAGACTCTCTGAAGAACGAGTTTAAAGTTCTTGATGTCAAGAGCGAAGAAATTGAAGAGGAACCTAAGACGCCTATTAGAAAGAATTTAGGTGAGTTTACTAGAGAATTAGATTTGGTTGGTACCCATCCGGCTACTGACCCTGCTTAATGTTGCTCTATGTTGGTGATTGCGTAATGTAGCGCCTAACCAACCATGGCTATGACAAGTCGATAATAATTTCAAGGAGTGCTTTTGGTATCATCATCATCATCAGCCTGTAAGAGCCCACTGCTGGACATAGGCCTCTTCTCTCGCATGCCATGCACCACGGTCCTGCGCCAGTCTGATCCACTGCCTACCGGCGACCTTCACTATGTCGTCAGACCATCGGGCTGGTGGTCTGCCTACTCCACTCTGCGGTTTTTCTGTATTGCAAAAAGACTTGTTCTTTGGAATTACAGTCTAGTGCGCACGATACGATACTGTAGATAATGTGTTACGCTGAATGATACCGCGATACTATTAGGTATTCTGTGCTTATACCCCAGGGCCTGACAGCGAGGGCCTGATCCTGATAACCTCGCTGGTGACCTCCTGCATCCGCGGCCTGCACCACTGCACCTCCAAGCTCTACAGCCTGGAGATATTGCAGCTGCTCTGCGAGAACTCCAGCTCCGAGACTATCCTGGATCGGATATTACCTTATATTGTAAGTAACTTATTTAGATTTCATCATGCATGGCTATTTTTTTGTCTGGCTACTGTTTGTTCATTTCTTATGGGTTATAACCACCTCAGCCAAAAGATTTCCAATGCTGAACATAGGCATTTTTTTTTTTTAATGGATAGAGAGATTCAAGAAGAAGGTTTATATCCATACTATATCAATATCAATACATAGTATAACACAAAGTCGCTTCCTGCGTCTGTCCCTATGTATGCTTATACCTTTAAAACTATGCAACGGATTTTTATGCAGTCCATCGAAGAGGAAGGTTTATAAGTAGTATAATACTTGAGCAACATAGTAATAGGTTTGGCGGTACGAAGTTCGCCGGGTCAACTAGTAATATTATAAATGCGAAAGTATCTCTGTATGTCTGTCTGTCTGTCTCTATCGTTTTTCCGTCATAACTACTGAACCGATTTAAATGAAATTTGGTGTACGGATAGTCTAGAGCCTGATAAAATACTTATGCTACATTTTTATCCTGAAGGAAAATTGTGAATTCGTTGTTTCAAGGGCAAGTGCGCTGGCAAAGCCGCGGGGCACTCACAGGTGTATAATACATACACACACAACATAGCATTATGTTATGCGGTATGAAGTTCGCCGGGTCGACTTGTTAAAGTATAAAGCGCTCTTCTGGTTAAGTAAACTAATTTTTAAACTCCTTTACTATTTTGCCCTCAACCTAAGATCCACCTGAGCCACGACACGGTGTCCCGCGTGCGCGCCGCCTCGCTGCACACGCTGGCGCGCTGCGTGGCTCGCGTGTGCGCGGGCGCGGCCGGCGGGCTGCCCCGCGGGGACACCAACGTGTTCCCCGAGTACATACTGCCGGAGGTGGCGCCGCGCGCGCACGACGCGGCCGTCGCTGTGAGGATAGCTTATGCTGATAATATTGGTGAGGATTTGTTGTGCCTAGTGATTATAGACTTTATTTTTATAGACGTAAGGTAACATTTTGCAGTGTTTATCTACTCTGTATACTTATAAAAATGAATCGTGGTTCGTTGGTCTCGCTAAAACTCGAGAAGGGCCGGTCCGATTTAGCAGATTTTGGTTTGGAAATGTTACTTGTAGTACAGGGAAGGTTTAAAAGGTGAGAAAATACGGAAAATTTGATTTGATTTGATTTGTTCTTCTTTTTTTTTAAACAACAATTTCATTTTTCTACAAAATGTTCCATTACTGTTCGATCCATTTTGCTGTCAATCAAAAGATTGATTGGACGTTGTTTTTAAATTCTTTCATTCTGGGCGGCAAAATAACGAAAGTCCATACAGACAAGTTTTAGTGGGTAATAACAATCGTGTAAACTTATAAGGCGATACGGAGTTGGCCGGGACAGCTAGTATATATATAGAAGTTTATTACATTTATTGTCTATTTTTACAGCTAAACTAGCAGAAACGGCAGTCCGTTTCTTGGACGAAACTCAGAACATGGTCGGCAAGGACTCCGCCAACATCAACTACGAGACGGAACTGGCCACACTTCATGAAATGGTATGTTGATATTCCCACAAACAGGGCTTTATTCACTTATAACCCTTACTGCAAGGCAAAAAAAGCTATGTCATAATTTTTAATATTATAATAATACGTACTAATGTATGATAAAGGTGACTTTGTTTTGAAATCGACCCATGTTAAGCTGAAACTCTCTTCTTTGATTTATAATATAGCCGTCTTATTTTTTTTCAACGGAATAACACCAAAAATATAAGAGTTGTTAAATAATAAATTAAAAATGTATGTGTAACTATAAATTGTGGAAAACACCCTGTATTCATTCATTCATTCATTACAACCGATAGGCGTCCACTGCTGGGCTAAGGTATCTCCAACTAATTACCATAAAGACAAACCTTGCACCTTGTCGTTTGCTGTTTTTTCCACGTTTGGCAGGCACGTTGGTGATCGCAGTGTATGTATATCTCTATCCTTCGGTTTTTTTTACTTAGTCGCTTTTTACGACACCCATTGGAGGACATAAGGGCGGTGTTATTTGGTATTCTATGAAGCCATTGTGTCAGGAACACCCTGTATAAACTGAGTTTATTGTTACCAGGTGCGGTCGACGGTGTCCAGCCTGCTGACGGACCCCCAGGCGTCGGTCAAAAGAGCTCTGGTCGAGAATGGCATCACTAAGCTTTGCGTTTTCTTTGGGAAACAAAAAGGTATGTTAATTTGTAACCTATTCTTTGGTTACCAAAATATTGGGTGTGTAATAATAAAGTACCTTTTATTTGGGGAAAAGGGCAAATTATCCAATTATTTTAGAAACAAAAGGTTTGTTGAATACCATAGGAAAAGCTGATGTGGTCAATGTATGTCACAGATGATTCTTTTTTTGAGAACACGACCCAAGTTGCTTTAGAAAAGTCGTTAAGTATGAAACCCCCATATTTCTATGTATATGAGAAGATTTAGGTGCAGAAGCATCCTGTATAAGAGCGTATTAGTACAGTGGCGGTCTAGGAGGTCGTAACAGATTTGTCTATGGTTTCGTCAGCCCTAGACTGTATTGCCAAAGAACAAGATCTATTTTGCAATACGGAAAAAGCGGAAGTATTACGGCGATCTAGACCGCCAAAGTACCTACAGGTTTTCAAGTTATTTTTTTATTTGTGACAGCGAACGACGTAATCCTGTCGCACATGGTGACGTTTCTGAACGACAAGGAGCAGCCCTCGTTGCGCGCTTGCTTCTTCGAGTGCGCCGTCGGGGTGTGCGCGTACGTCGGCCATCACAGCGCGCCGATACTAATACCGCTTTTGCAACAGGTAAAAAAACATTTTTAACGGACTTAAAAAAAGAAGGTTATCAGTTTGACCTGCATGTATGTTTGTCCGCGATTATCTCGGATTTGGCTAAACGGATTTTGATGCGATTTTTACAAAAGTATTTGTTACATTCAGGAGAAGGTTTTAGTATCTATTTTACCCGACTTCAGAAAAGAGGAAGTTCTCAGTTTATGCATGTAAATTTATTGAAGTCTCTTGTCTCTTAAAAAAAAAAAATATTTATCCCATCCGCTCGAAAAGAGGACTTTTTGCTTACTGTACTCTAGTCGTAAAGTTCCTCTATATTCCCTACCGGTTTATAACCGGTCAATTATGAATTTGTTCATACATTCGTTATGGTCCCCTGGGCAATTATGATGCATAATTGTTACAAAAATAAATGATTGAAGTGAAGTTAGTTTAAAAATGCGCTAGCTGTTTTTTTTTTTTGCTTCTAGCTACGCTCGGGAATAAACCCTTGAAACTCTCTTTGAGTTGGATTTTAACAGACCACCCTCATACATCACTTTATCTCCTTGTTGCATAATCTATCATTTGTTCCATAGGGTCTGACGGACCAATCAGAGTGGATCATAGCTCGCGCGCTGCGCGCCGCGGCGCACCTGGCCGCGCTCGGCCTGCTTCAGAAACAAGCCCTCTGCTCGCTGCTAGCGGAAAGCGCGCCCTACTTGGCTCACCCTAACTTGTGGGTAAGTGCATCCACCTGTATATTCTACCCTTTCCAGCGTTCCATTTTCTTCATAATCATTCAATTCTCCAACCAAATTCTGCTATTCCGGCAATGTGGTATCGGTATCTAGGTCACTCATTTCGATGTAGAACATCGTCGTTCGATAACCCTTTCGGAGGCTAAAACACCAATAACATACCTGCTTCAATATTTAAAATGCGAAAGATACCTTGTAGTCGTGTAGTGGTGCCATATAATTCCACCACCCCATCTCTTACTGTGGTGCCGTAAAAGGCGAAAAAGGAAATTTCGGAAGGCCGGGCAGCAGGAACTTTCGTTAAAACATTTAAAGAGCTATTTAGATTTTTAGCAATTATGCCATAAAACCCCCACAGTCTTTGTCCCTTTGGTCATCTTGTAGGGAGGCCTATGTCCTGCAGATAAGGTATTTAAGGCTTAGAAGAATCGGAAGAATTCTGTGTGTCTGTGTATTACACAATGACGCCTAAACGATTACTTACTAGATCTTTTAATTTCTAGATCCGACACGAGGTTTGCGGCCTCGTGTCCTGCGTGGCCAGCCTGCTGAACCCGATCGATGTGAACTGCAAGATATTGCCGCTGGTGTGGCCGCACCTGAAACACAAGCTGATACAGGTAGGTCTTAACTTTTAGAGTTCCGTCCATCCGTCCAGACAAACAGAAAACCCTTATTAATTTGCTACGTGCCTTCGTCCGACTGATTTTCAAAGTTTTTCTAAATCTGAATCTATTAAAGTTATAATTTTAAAATTTGCACCATCTATTTTAAGTTCACAACTGCTTAACGTTAGTCGTATAAATTAAAGCAGTAGTAGAAGGGGTGTTCTTGTATAATTTGCAAAAAAAAACGTTTTTAGCTGGTTGGTAGCAACCTATTTTAAAGAGCCCACTTCACAAACTACTTATAGAATCGCTTCGTTATCATAATGCCACTTATTTCTATTCACTCTATTAGGTGCCGTCTTCACGAGCCAGGGAATCGCGATGAGAAAGAGTTTATAGCTGACACATCGAACTTCGTACCGCCTTGATCTTTGGATTTTTAAGAATATTTCTATATCTATAGCCTATGTCAACCGGGGATAATGTAGCTTCCCAACAGTAAAATCATTTTTGAAATCGATTCAATAGTCTCGGAGAATATATTCAAAGCAAACTCTTTATTATTGGTATAGATAGATAGATAGATAGATAATATAACATACAGAATTTTAGTATAAGCCGCGCACATAAAGAAAAGGTTTGAATATGGCGGCCGAATGCATGCTATATCGCGTATATCAGTACGAGGGAAGATATAAGAAAAGAGGCAGCCCATACAACGGCCGCCATTTTCAAAATCGCTTCTATATGTGCGCAGGTTCTAACTATAAAATACAATTCTGTTGGGCAGGTGGACCGAGCAGAGTTAGTAATGGAGAGCCTGGCACCGCCCGTGCCGCGCGGAGTGTTGGACGCAGTGCTGCGACACAGAGACGTGGACCGGCTCGTGCACACGCTGCGGGACCGCCGCGCCGCCAGGCTCAAGGTCGCTTACACCCAGTAGCCTTATAGTACACACACACGGGCACAGTGCCATTAATAGCACTACGTCCAGTACGGGCACTCCCTGCCTCCCTCAGCAAGTGCGGCCCGCGCTCGGCACCTCTCAGTGACGCTCAGTACAAATAAAGCAGCGTCGCACGTCTCATCTCACTCACACAAGCATGGTGCGCGTGCACGGACACGAGTTTCGGCTGTGCGCGAAGCAACGCGATTTTTTCTATGAAGTGTCAGAGTTGTGAGAGTAGTAATGAGGGAACAGAGGCTAACCGTATTATTCATAAAGATACAGTAGGTTTAAAGTAACGTTACTGGAGGTCTACTTCTCTGGTTTGTTGTATGGTGAATACGTGACATCCAGTCTAAATTGACATACGTCAAATAACTAATGGTGGCGCGTAAATGGGCCACCATAAGAAAAGATGATGGCAAAACAGGACAGGTCGAGGTAACAGGCAACAAGCCGTAGTAATTCCTACATCCGACGACTACGAGGAAGGAAAATTGGTTTCACCAACCTTGAAATCCTGTCCGCGGCGTTCACACCCGGGTGTATGGGTCTGGTCTTTATTGGGCACAAGCACTTTCCAAGATCCAGAGCAACATCGGTAAATTATGTGAACTTCACAATGCAAAGAAGAAAATTGTTATGTTTTTGTATCGTATGACAGCATGTCAAGTCGACAATAAATAAAATGTTTATCTATGGAGCCAAACACGGCTAATATTCGCCCGACACCGCGACCTCCTTGCAGGCATCCCATTGCTGGTGAAACCACTAGCCTGCCTGCGTCCTCATCGGATATAAGGAAAGTCTACGGCGTCGCCAACTAAAATGCTCTTTAACTTTTTATGAATAACAGGGTAAGCTTCTAAGGTCGCAAACTCGTGACGTAATCTGTATGTACTCGCTCGTCCCCTGGCTGAGTCGGTACCCGGCGTGTGCGCGGCCGCCAGTGGCCGCGCACACGCCTCGTGAAAGTTTTCTAGGCTGTTGTTGAAGCTTAGGCTGATATTGACAGTCGAGTCAGAGGTCGGAGTAGCACTCAATTGTCAAATTGTAACTTATCTGTCTCCGCTCCAAATTCAACTTCAGATTTACAACTTTATGACAGTGAAGCATACGCTCGACAGAGTACAAGACGGCCCCAACCAGCCAACCAACTCGAGAACGACTCGTTCGAGTGAACTATTATTTTAACATAACATTTTATATTTCAGGTAAAACAAGGCATGATGCCACAGTACAGCGAAATGGGACAGCAGCTCAAGAATCTGTTTAGAAGACTAGCTTCGGATGGTAAATTTATATTTACACTTATTGCATTTTGAAATTAAAAAAATCGAAATGTAGTGCTTACATTAATTGCACTTTTGTCTTTTACCAGGAATGACGGAGCATGTTGAGAATCAACTCCTGGCGATGAGTGCTCATTTGATAAAGATACAGAGATCGTCTACTCAGGTTTGCCTTTGAACTACTCTTACCTATACATGTAAATGCATAGTAATTAAATTCAAACTTTTTATTATTAGCCTTAAACACGTCCATAGAAATAAGCCCTCCTCACAGAGCGCCACAAAGACAAACATTTGAGCGGGAGTTGCCATTATTTGCCACGCTTGGCAGGCGGGTTGACGATCGCAATATGTGGCTCTTAAAATTTTCAACGAAGGACGCTGCTTCCTGTCTTTCGTGTGTTCCCTTTTTTGACTTTGAGACACCTAAGGTCGTCAATCGATTGTAATGATAAAGTTTGTTTCAACGAGATACATAATATATGTATGTAACCCACGCAGATAAAGAAATATTTTGAAAACACATAACGGCTTCATGCTTTTTCCCTCTAAATAAATATATCTAAGCCAGACAGAATGATGTTTGTCATGGTTTTCTACGAGTGTAACATTTCATTCCGCAGCACATAACAGAAGCGCCCGGCCGTTTGTCCCTGAAGAGTACGAACATATCACGGTCCGTCCAACTGGAGACGGGCGCTCTGGAGTCCAACTTGGGACCCGATGTCGCTGCTAAATTATACGCTTCCACTCAGAACAGGTAATTAAACTTACTGTAGAATCATATTTTATTACAGTATCAATATGTTTACTTACATACGAGCTTTCCCGGCTTACTTCGTTACGCCATAGAATATATGATAAGTACTACAAAAGACATGGCTCTATAGACTATTTTCTTTTGACTGCCCAGAATGACCGAATAAAAAACAAACAACAACAACAAACCACCTGTCAAAATATGTAAACATCGGAAAAAATATAGCACATTATTTGAGTTTAGGTAAGGATCCCTAATTTTTTTGAAAATCTAATATAGCCTATGTCACTCGGGGATAGTGTAGCTTCCTACCATTGAAATATTTTTTCAAATCGGTTCAGTATTTCAGGAGCCTATTCGTTACAAACAAACAAACAAATCTTTCCTCTTTATAATATTGGTATAGATTACTAGGAGATTTAGTACGAAGTTTCACATTGTCTGAATACGTATAGAGCCTTGGAATTGGGTGATTTTATTTAGTGGACTTGGATATTGTTATTTAGTCGCAGGTTAAAAAACTGCAGTCTCATTATGTAACGATTAATGCTAGACGAAATAGTTGTGTCCATGTCAGTAATTTTTTTGTATTTGTATCGGCCGCCTGCGACAACGTCGTCGGTGTGCTAGAGTCCCCTATCAATCAGCTCAATAATTTTATGTAACGTCAGAATTTAGGTACAGATCTGTACTCACTACAATAAGCGGGTGAGTGAAAGGGTACACGTAAATATAATGCAGGAAAATTACACAAATATAATACAGATACATAATATTAAAAGCTAAGTATTAGTATTGTACCTGAAAACATTTAAAATTGAAGTGGTTAACTTGTGTGTAGAATACACAGTATAATATTGTGTGCAGGCGCGGGCAGAAGGCGGGCGAGGGCGCCGGCCACGCCGACTGGCAGCACATGTTCGGTCACGCGCACCACCACGACTCGCGAGGTCTGTTCACACACAGTAACCTACTTATTTGCTGAGTCGGAGCCCATTTCGGTTGTCATACGTGCACTCTTACCCTTTTTTGTGTTTTTTTTTTGTAACGGGGGTAAATACCTATCGCATTTCCCGCCGCTCGGGGGAGCGTCGGGGGTATGTTGGGCTCGCACACACTAAAACCCCCCGGTGGCCGTCTTGGTGCTTTTGGGAATAACCCCGGGAACCACGCATTATAGCGTCCGAAGTCCTTCCCGCAAACTGTTTGACTGCCGTGGCTGGCGACGTCGCTATGGTTTTGCAGTGAGCGGTCTTACACACAGTGGTGCATTGTGTTTTAATTTGCTTAATATTATTAAACTCTGTTTGCAATTACAATTTTTATTAATGTTTTTGTGTTTATTGTTTACTTTTGTGTGCAAAGTTAAATAAATCAAGATTGTCGAATGAGTTAAAATCGGCTCGACACACATCTGGCAATTTGAATCAGTACTATAATAGTAATAATAGTAGGTATGCATATCTAAGGCATATTATTATACGAATATTAAATACGAATATTACGCATAAACATTTCCAATAGGTCCAACAGCGTCGCAGTCCCAGGCGGCGACCAGCAACAACTCGCCCACCGCCTCGCTGGCCGCGGCCGCGCCGCTCGCCTCGCATCTCACGCAGAGCGCTAGCTATGTACAATGTATGTTTTTATTACTACACTTACTGTTCCGGGGTACTTTGTATCGCGGCCCGTAATTTTATATGGGAAAAGTTAATTGTTGCTTTTACTAACTTTCTCCCATTTTATCACCGTTTAAACCTGCCCTGGACTAGTAAGTACAAACATTTCGAAACCAAAATCAACTCAATTGTCCTGGCCGTTCTACTAAATCGTATGTACTACGATTGATTTTTAAGGATAGAATTAAAAAACCAATTCGATAATTTAGTTACTTACCCGATACCAACTAACTAAGCTCCCACCCAATCATTAATCTGCACAATTTGAATTCATGTTAAATACCTTAAATTAAATGAATGCAGATAGCATGGCGCCTTGTCGGGTCGAGTTGCGGAACCTTACCGCAAGAATGCAGCAGAAGTTTATGAAATCACTAAGGTAATAAGGTTTTTATTTAATTTTGAGTAAACTTAAATACAAATCAAAATAATCTTGTCTTTTACACAGCAATTAAAACTTCCGATTCCGCTTCCGCTAAGATTTACTTTCGACATCTGTTTTCGTTTCTGCTTCCGCTTTAATACTTCGATATCGATGTACATTTCGCCCCCTTTTTTGGCAACGGAGGAAAATATCTAGCGCATTTCACGTATCACGGTATAGCTATTCGGGTTTGTAGGGCTCGCACACACTAACACCCTCCAGTGGCTGTCTCAGCGCCAGACCCCCAGAATTTTTGATGATCGTCGTTCGTTGTCCTTCCCACATCAATGTTCGCCTCCGCCGGGGATCGAATTTAAAGAACTAAATATAATAACACTTTACTTTTCGTTTGTTAACTATAACAGATCGCAAGATTTAAATATAGACGGAGGCGAGAACGCGCTGCCTCCTCCGTCGTGGCGGCCGGGCAATCAGCTGCTGGCGTATCTGCACGAACATAAGTACGTATTTTATATACCACTTCCTGGAAAATATCACTACACACCCTATAATTATGGGGCCTAAATGCTAAAAAGCCTATAAAGCATAGCGGGCTATGGCGAATACTCTGGTGTTAATGTTAACACGATGAATATGACTCTTTACGTTTTTTTGTATTGACTTTTACACTCCAGAGGATAACAATCAGTATTGCAAAGCAAATGCGGCCATTATAGTACTCCAGCCCCCGCAGCACGACGGACCATTTGTCGGATCTAACTGTTACTTTTAATCGCTTTTGACATTTCAATGCTGGAAAATGTATGGAGATGATCGACAAAAGTGACAGATAGATACGACAAATTCGACAAATTGTCCGTCATGTTACCGCCGCAGCACTGGTAGCATGACGGACCATTTGTCGAATCTTTCTGTCCCTTTTAATCGCTTTTGACATTTAAATGCGGGAAATTGTATGGAGATAATCGTCAAAAGTGACACATAGATCCAACAAATTCGACAAAGCTTGGTCTTGCAACCAGGGTTGGTCGATTGTTAAAACGCGTAACATTCGGCATTTGACGATTATTATATTATCGAGGCGCCGTCAGTATTCTGGCGCGAATCAAAAGGCTTTGACACGCAAACGTTTAGATGGGTACATCTGCATTACTTCAGATTTGTCCGCACATCAAACAACGATGCATCGCGTGAATATTTGGCCTTCTAATAGACAGGTACATGCATGTTTTTATTGCGACTATGTGACCCCGTTCGCATGGCATGTAATGTAATGATGGTAATAATCGATCGATCATCAGGTCCCGCGTGAACCGGCTCGTGACGCTCCCGGCGCAGCGGCACGTGGTCGCGTCCTGCTCGGACGACGGCACCGTGCGGCTGTGGGACGTCGCCAAGATGGATGGACACGCTTATATTAACAAGTAATCACTCAAACAAATCACACTAATTATTATAACAATTGCGCGCGAGGCCACTGTATAGGTGCAGTGGCTGACTAGGAGGCCGTAACAGATTTGTCTATGTTGTTTCGTCAGCCCTAGACTGTATCACCAAAGAACAAAAGAGCTATTTTGCAATACAGAAAAACCGGAAGTGTTACGCCGACCGTGTCCGCCACTGTACCGTCACGAACTCGTTCAAAGTAACACTTCCGGTTTATCTGTATTGTAAGTAGCTGTTGTGCTTTGGCATTACAGTCTAACGCGCACGAGACCATAGATAAAAGTGTTACTCTGAACGAGGCCGTACTTGACTGGCCATTCAAAACAAATTGCTGATTACCTAATTGCTTCATATTTTGACCGCGCGCAGTCTTTTCTGGCACGCTTCGCGGTGAAACGGCCTGTCGGATTAGTCTCAAATTCGGATTAAAGGTAGCAAGGATCAAGCTTATCAAATTCAAACAAATATTAAAAAAAAAAAGTAAGTGGGTATTTTTTTATTTCAACATACTTAACTATACCAACTGTAGGTAAGTAGAATAGATTAAAATAAAGGTCCTCTTATCAGAGTATTTGAGTTATGTTTTTTTAATGATTCGTTTGTTTGTTTGCAGAGCAAGGTCAGTGTACAATCGAGCGGCCGGCCCCGTGGTGGCCATGGCGCCCTGCGAGAACGGACAGTCCCTAGTGGCCGCAACACAGGAAGGCTCCATCTTTGTACTCAGGTAATAACATTGCTGAAGGAAATGCAATTGTATTAGGACCTCACAAGACCGGTCATTATGACGATCTCATCATTATCCTTTCCAAATAAAACAAAGTCACCGGCATAGCCCAAAGAATAGCATAACATAAGTGGAAATGGGCAGAGCAAATAGCTTAGAAGAAAAGTTCTCGATTGGCGACTTCGTCCCAGAAGACGCAGAGTAGGTGACCATAAGTTGATCAGACGACCTGATGAAGATCGAGTACACGGGACGAGAGTTTCACAGGACTGAATATTATGGCAATCAGTCCAGCAGATGATTTTAAGCTGGTAGCTATGTAACATTACTATTAATCTATTTAAGACGAGCTGTCCCTTCTTACTTCGTTACGCCATAGAATATAAGATACTACTAAAGACTTGGCTCTATAAACTATGTTCTTTTTACTGCCCAGAATGGGCGAGTAAAAAAATAAACTACAACAATAAACCACCTGTCAAAATATGTAAACAACGTAAAAAATATTGCAGCTTGGGTTACATTATTTGAGTTTAAGTAAGGATCCCTAATTTTTTTGAAAAACTTATATAGGCTATGTCACTCGGGGATAGTGTAGCTTCCTACCAGTGAAAGAATTATTCAAATCGGTTCAGTAATTCCGGAGCCTATTCGTTACAAACAAACAAATTTTTCCTCTTTATAATATTGGTATAGATGTTGTCTATATTGTGTTTATTAATACTTTAAGTGAAATTTATTAAGAGGTATACTTATACGTATATTAATCTCAGACCGGAAGTATCATCATCGCGGACGACGCTCTCGCAGTGCCGCCAGACGGGCGGCGCCGTGTGCGTGGACGTGGCCAGCCTGCCGCACAGCTCCGTCATCACCTACGTCACCAGCATGGCGCAGATCGTCGGCTGGGACCTGAGGGCTCCGGGTAACTTTCTATTATTACTAGCCCCAAGCGAACAATCTTATCTTTTCCAAAGGATTTTTTAATAAGTAGGTAACTAAGGGAACACAATAAAGACAACTCTCGAAATGCCGTCTTGGCTGGGAAATGGGGCTGCGGTCAAAATGATATTATTACTAGGCCTAATCGTAATAGTGCGGTGGCGGTTCCACTGCATCTCCACGCCATAAAGACGACGCGCTCGCAAGAGTAGCGCTATAGGTCTAAAATAGGTTTATTGCTGTTTACTTATTTGGTACAGTGGCGGACACGATCGGCGTAACACTTCCGGTTTTTCTGTATTGCAAAATAGCTCTTGTTCTTTGTTAATACAGTCTAGGGCTGACGAAACCATAGACAATTCTGTTACGGCCTCCTAGTCCGCCACTGTACAAACGTGACAGACAACCAGTCCAAATTGACAATGGAAGTAGTCTAGCTCTGCACGATATTTTCATTATTTCATGTATGTACTTTAAATCTTATAAATTTATGTTCTTTGTATTGTAAATTGAATTGTAATGTCACATATATAAGAACAAAAAAAATAAGAGAGAAATTGTAAAGTAGAGTTTGTTACCCCTTTCTTCTCTACGCTGTAAAATCATTGCGAAAGGGAGTAGAATCATTTGACAGAGGAGGGCTCGTTTTGGGGGCGTCTCCAGGCGACCATTGTCGTAAGGCAAGGCAAACATTGTTTGCCTGAGCCAATTAGTGGGCACCCTGAACTACCTCGCCTCTATCAGTATAGGATACTTTACGAAATAAGGTATCAATATTAATTAGATTAGTCTAATTGACTTTCAATAAGCGATATCTTGTATCCTGTATTGAAAAAATCATTTTTTACTTTTACTTTACTTTACTATTGACATAATAATAACACATAAAACCCAGAGCCCTTAACTAGGAATAACCTGTATCTAAAGTACCCGAAACACACACTGAGACGAACATTACACCCAGACGGGAAACGAACATTGATATTCATCATATCAATACACGCTCCGCCCGGGAATCGAACCCAGGTGTACACGCTTACTCAGTCGACATCACTGCCAACTGAGCCACGGAGCAGTCAAACATACATACGTCAAATTTAACTTTTTATGAAAGGGTTTATGTATCATGGTATATGAACCAGGCAACGCATACAAGCTGCAAGGCGACCTCCGGCAGGGCGTGTACACGTGCATCTACGTGTCCCCCGGGGGGCACGCCGTGGCCGGCACCGCGGGCGGCGCCCTGGCCGTCTGGGACCTGAGGTTCCATCTGCCTGTCGCTTCCATGACGCATCCTAATGGTCAGTTACTTCATTTTATAAACGAGCATGTAATCTTTTATCTTTATAGAAACGTGTAAGGCAAAGCGCAGGGTAAGTTTGTCACTCGTCGCTACCAATCCTCTTCGTTGCTATGGATTCGCGCGCTCAAGTAAATATGCGCGATCAGACAACAACATTAATTCTTCAACTTTCACATCCAGGTTCTACTTTTCTTACAATGTGCAACCTGGATGTGAAAGCAAAATAATGCGGAACATCCGCACTATGCGGATGCCGAATCGACATCATCATCTTTATATTTTTTTATGATTTTTGTTTGGGTAAATATATTAGGTACTTAATTTATCAATATATATAAAACTCTTCCGTTACTGACTGACTGACTGACTGACTGACTGACAGACAACGCAGAGCCGAAACTACTGGGCGTAGCGGGCTGAAATTTTGCATGTAGGTCCCTTAGGGAGTGTAGGTGAGCACTAAGAAAGGATTTCCCGAAATTCCCATGGGAACGAGAAAAAAAACTGGATTTTTGTGTTTATGAGAAATCTGCGCGTGTGTAACCGCGGGGCTGCCTCTAGTTTATACTAATACTAGCTGTCCCGGCTAAAATTTGTATGGGAAAAAGATAGGTATTGTTACTTTTACCATCTTCCTCTTAATTTTTTCATATTTTCTCACCTTTTAAACCTTCCCTCGACTACTACACACATTTCAAAAGCAAAATCAGCTAAATCGGCCTGGCCGTTCTCGAGTTTTAGCGAGACTAACGAACCACGATTCATGTTTATTATAAACTAGAGGCTGCCCCGCGGTTTTTCCCGCGCAGATTTCTCATAAACACAAAATTCCCGTTTTTTCCCGTTCCCGTGGGAATTTCGGGAAATCCCTTCTTAGTGCTCACCTACACTCCCCAAGGAACCCACGTGCCAAATTTCAGCTTTCTACGCCCAGTAGTTTAGGCTCTGCGTTGTCTGTCAGTCAGTCAGTCAGTCAGTAACGGAAGAGTTTTATATATATTGATAGTAGAATAGTAGATTTAGTAGAAGTAGATATCTATACCAATATTATAAAGAGGAAAGATTTGGTTGTTTTTTTGTTTGCGTTGAATAGGCTCCGAAAGTACTAAACCGATTTAAAAATTTATTTCACTGTTGAGAAGCTGGATTATCTCCTGGTGACATAGGCTAAAAATTTTTTTCAAAAATTCAAAGTTTTATATAGCTAGTTATGGTTGGTTTTGTTGGTGTGGTGCAGGCGAGCGCGTGCGGCGCGTGGCGGGCGCGGGCGGCGCGGGCGGCGCGGGCGGGAGCCGCGTGTGGGCGTGCGGGTTCCGCGACGCCGGCTGCTGGAGCCTCGAGAGCACGCAGCGGGAGCTCGCGCTGTGGCCGCTCGCCGCCGCCGCGCAGCCGCTGCACTACACGCCTGCGGTAAGTTACACTAAGTAAGGCCGTAACGTGCTCCCGACACTTTAATACCAAATAACAAAAGCTATTTTTCACTACAAAATCATTTCTTTTTTACAAAAAGAGACCCGCCTTCGACGAACTAGAATGTTAAAATAGGTACTAAAACCTTCTCCTGAATGTTACAAATACATTACTGAAAACCGCATCAAAATTGGTTCAGCCAAATGCTAGATAATCGCGGACAAACATACAAACATACATACAGGTCAAACTGAAAACCTCCTTTTTTGAAGTCGGTTAAAAAAACGAAGTGTTATGCCGCCACTGTACCCATCTATCAGCTTGAAGCATCTATCAGAAGCTTGCCGACTTGCTTTTTTTTAGCAGCCACTAAAATGGCAGGATGAGCCTCAACCGGTTATATCAAACTCTGAGGTCGCCAAAGCTCCGCCGTCAACGCTTGTTGCGCAGCGACTGATAAGGGACACAATTAGTCAAAATACTCCATGTACAAGCGCTAAGGAAAAGTCATTTGCGGACATCGCAAAAGATAATACGCATGAGTGGCAAAAGGTGGTATATCGTAAACCGAAATATAGAAATTACTTTGTTGGCCGGTCTGGATCTGCGAATTGCGAAGGGAAGTTCAGGGCGGCGGAGATAAAAGTTCCTATTTTTATCACTAAGGTTCATAAAGACACGAAAGAGACAGATATAGCGGACTACATATTCGAAAAAACGCAGGAAAACGTAGTATTGGAAAAAGTTCTTATTAGAAAAGATGCTAATCACAACGCTTTTAAGTTTTTCGTAGCCGAAAATAAAGCGCAAATATTTTTGGATGACAGGCTTTGGCCCAAAAATATAATATTCCGAAAATTCGTCAAGGTTAAACCTAGAAAATTTTTTAGCCAAAAGGCTGATTACGACCGATCTCTTAATTAATTAATGGATAATAAAAATATATGTCGCATTGCAAGTTTTAACTGCAAAAACGTAAAGCGCTCTGTTGAAAGCGTACGAGAATTATGTAGGTACTGCGATATTATAGCATTGCAGGAAACGTGGCTAATGCCTAGTGAGTTATCATTTTTAAGCGCTATAGATAGCGACTTCAGTTATACCGGTACATCGGCGATAAATGCGGAGGCGGGTATGATGAGGGGAAGGCCGCACGGAGGGGTTGCTTTGTTGTGGAAAAAGTCTGTTTTCGAAAATGTGTCCATAATAAAATGTGATAATCCGCGTATAAGTGCAATTAAAATAGTGTTGTGTGAGAGGTCTTTTATGGTGATTACGGTGTATATGCCAACTGATAAGTATGAAAACAAGCCTTTGTTTATGGATTGCCTCGGAGCGGTGAGTGCTATTGTTAGTAATGAAAACATAGAAGGTGTTTACATTGTCGGTGACTTTAACGCACATCCGTCGGAGAATTTTTATAGGGACCTTAAAAGTTTTTGTGACGATGAACAGTGGATATGCGCCGATACTGAGATATTAGGATTAAATTCTGGATCCTATACTTACATTAGTGAATCGCATGGAACGACAAGTTGGCTCGATCACTGCTTAGTGTCAAATGTTGCAATGTCGACTGTTAGGAGCGTAAATATTATGCACTATGTGCTATGGTCCGATCATTTTCCGCTAATAGTCGATTGTGATATTAATTTGATAAAGCCGAAATTAGATAAAAGTGCACCTGACTCTCCTAATAAGGTTATTTGGGGTGAACGAAAACCAGAGCAAATAAATTCGTTTTTACAAAACTGTCAACAAGGGTTAAAACTCATAGATTTTCCTTTAGAGTTTCAGGAATGCTCTGATAAAATATGTCGTAATATCGAGCACCGATTAGTAATCGATAGATTATATAACGATATAATACTAGTGTTAAGTAACGCTGCCATCGATACATATGTGAATAAGCAACCGAAAAAAGTGAGTAATAAATGCGTAGTAGGATGGAACAGGCATGTCGCCGGCGCTCATAGGGAGGCAAAACTCAAGTTCCAGCTGTGGGTGAGTCATGGAAAACCGAAGAGTGGAGAAGTTTTTAATGACATGTGTAGCAGTAGAAAGGCCTTTAAAGCCCGCTTAAAATGGTGTCAAACCCATTCAGAACAAATTAAGTTGGACATGTTAGCTACTCATCACTCAAAGCATGACTTTCGAGGTTTCTGGAAAGCTACAAAAAAGCTTAATAGTGGTCATAGCCTCCCGGTGAGTGTCGACGGTGTGACGGATGCAAAAGAAGTAGCAGAAACCTTTAAGGAACATTTTATTGTAAAGTCTTCTTTGGGACCCTCACAGTCTGTGCTCGATGCTGGGATACACGGAGATCGCATGGATGATATAGTCTTGTCTAAAGATGTAAAAAAAGCCATCAGCAACATGTCAAAAGGAAAATCACCGGGTCATGACGGTCTCAGCATTGAGCACTTGCAATATGCGGGACCACACTTACCAAGAGTGCTGGCAATGTTGTATACCTTCTGTTTAGGACACGCTTACTTACCTGCGGATCTGATGAAAACTGTGGTGGTACCAATTGTCAAGAATAAGACAGGTGATGGGTCGGATAAAAATAATTATCGGCCGATTTCGCTCGCTACCATTGTCGCGAAGGTACTGGACAGTATAATAAATTTTAGACTAGACAAACAGCTGAAAATACATCATAATCAATTTGGATTTCGTCCGAATTTATCTACCGAAACTGCTATATTGTGTCTAAAAGAAACTGTCAAGTACTATACCTCTCGTAAAACTGATGTTTATGCGTGTTATTTAGATTTATCTAAAGCGTTTGATTTGGTAAGGTACGATATCTTGTGGGAGAAGCTGAGGAAGGCTACTGCTCCTCCCGTCATCATATCCATCTTACAGTTCTGGTATGCCCAGCAAGTAAATAGCGTTAGATGGGCGGCTTCGTTCTCGAAACCATATAGACTGGAATGTGGTGTGAGACAGGGCGGGTTAAGCTCACCGATTCTGTTTAATTTATATGTTAATGACCTGATTGAGGAGCTCAGCAACACGCATGTCGGGTGTCATGTGGACGGAATCAGCGTAAACAATATTAGTTATGCTGACGACATGGTGTTGCTGAGCGCCTCGGTGGGGGGAATTTCAAAACTCATAGAGATATGTGAGAAGTATACGGTCTTACATGGATTGAAATATAACGCTACTAAAAGTGAATGTATGGTGTTTGAGGCCCGGGCTGGCAGTGTAACTGATATTCCACCAATAAAACTGGATGGTGTAGTTTTAAAACGCGTACACCAGTTCAAATATCTTGGTCATATTGTTGACTCTAGACTTAAAGATGATGCGGATATAGAAAGAGAGCGAAGAGCGTTGTCAGTTAGGGCCAATATGATCGCGCGCAGGTTTTCGAAATGCAGCAGGGAAGTCAAAATTACCCTGTTCAGAGCGTACTGTACATCTCTATACACGGGCAGCTTGTGGGTGAATTATACCCAACAACAGTACAACGCTCTCCGCGTACAGTATAACGATGCGTTCAGGACGCTGATGCGGCTGCCCCGATCCTGCAGTGCTTCTGGAATGTTCGCCGAGGCAAGAGTGGATTGTTTCTACGCGACAATGCGCAAGCGGTGCGGATCGTTGCTCAGCAGAGTTCGGTGCAGCCGACACAAACTCCTGAACATGCTGTCGAATCGGCTAGACAGCTATTGTCTCGGGCACTGTGCAGACCTACACACATGTATATATAAAGATAAGAATGTGTCAAAATTTATGCCTAATTAGTTTATAAGCTGTATGTTTATGTTTTGGTTTTATTTAATTTTATTTCATTTTAATTTAATTATATTATTAATTGATTTATTTATTTAATTTTAATTTTTAATACTTTCATTGTTTTATTTATTTTATTTTTAATTTTTCTTATTTTATTTTATTGATATAATGTTGTACATATTATTTTGTGATCATTATCTCATAATGTAAGGAATGAGCCTTTGTAGCTTGAATAAAAAAACTTTTATTATTATTATTATTATTATTATTTAACATGTGTGTGTATTGCTTACCTAAATAAACACTTAATTTATCTATCTAGATAATTAATTCGCGTTTTAATAAGGTACCTCCTAAATCCTTTATTTACAAATTCCTTTATTTATTTTTTTACAAATAGTGTGATTTTTGAGAAGTTTAATTTGTTACTACTTACTATAATAACGCATCACACTCAGAGCCCCTAACTAAGCAGAACCTGTATCTAGGGTGCCCGAAATATTCCTATCGAACCAGAAATCAAACCCAGTGCAATCGCGTCTCAGTCTATTGCCAACTGAGCCACGGAGCAGTCAAAACTAAAACTGTCTCGCTCTTTGATGCTTATTGTATTTGATCTCACTGTAATTTCCTGTTTACATTTTTTAAATGTGATACCGGGAGACTGCGAAGTAACCTCGAAATCAATCAAAATCAATATAAGATACAATAATCTAATTGCTATTGATACCTTATTTGCTTGATATAAATGCTCTAAGCTTATTTAGTAAAGTATTCTATACTGCGAGAGGTAAGGTAGTTCAGGATGCCCACCTATTGGCTCAGGCGAACAAACTTTTGCCTTGCCTTACGACAATGGTCGCCTGGAGAGGCCCCAAAACGAGGCCCTCCTCTGTCAAATGGTTCTACTCCCTTTCGCAATGATTTTCTGATCTTTCGTAATTATGTTGTCACTCCATCAGGCGTCTCACACCATAACCTCGATGTACCTGTGCGGCGGCGGCGGCTCGGCCGGCAGCCTCCTACTGTCGGGCGGCTCGGACCTGCGCGTGCGCTGCTGGGACCTGCGCCACGCTGAGGACTCCTACGTGCTGCTGCCCGCGCCCGGGGACACGGCGCACGCGCACTATCGATACAGGTGCGTGCTCATATAAACCTACCCTACCTTCCAAAGTAGCTGTAGCAGGGTAAAACGTCCTATACAGCTGTAGTGAACATTAAAGAGGCATTTTCATTTTTGTTATTTATTTATTTGTGACTGAAATCAAATAGATACTTACATAACTATTTTTGAAGTAAGTAATATTGCAGTTACAACAAATTCTGATTGACAATAAAGTGCATTTACATCAAACAAACAAAGAGCTAGAAAGCTAGAACATTCTTTCTTGACATTTTTTTACACCTTTTGTCATTTTTTATTGACAGAACAGCGGAAGAATGCTCTTTTTCGTTTTCTCTTTTTGTATGGTACGGTCTCTTAACATTTCGTTAATTGTTCCAGGAGCCGCATAATAGACGGTACAACAGTAATACAAGAGTACAGCAAACAGCAACAATCACCACCAGTTTTGGAGGAGAACATCTACCGTACAGTGGAGTCCAGGTCCTTCCACCACACCACACCCATCACTGATCTGACCATGGCTTCCGGAGCCAAGTGCTACCTGGTCAGCTCTTCTGCTGATGGAGTTATTAATGTTTGGAAGTGAATCTTTATCAAAATATGTTTACTGTTGGATATATGCCTCCCCCAGTGACGAACAAAAAACCATGCAAACCATTTCACTATGTTTGTTCATGTATAGTCCTTGTGGCTGGCTATCTTTCAAGGTTTTTCAACAAAGGATGCTGCTGCCTGTACTTCAGGTGTTCCCATAAACGTCTTTTACAACACCCATGAGAGGAGATGGATACAGGATATGTATCACTGCCTCACATCACTTGTGATTCTATCAAAGGTTGCATTGTAAATGTGTTTACCTGGGCTTGCAATGGTGTCATAGTTTTTTTTTTTATATATGTTTTGATTTCCTCAGACAAATATGAAAAACTGATTCAACTATGCTAGTATGGCATTGATTTTTGGATAAATTTCCAAAAGTGGTTTTAGTCTGAATACTTTTTTTAATGTTGATTTTTAGTTTTAACTATTAAGTTTTAAAAAACATGCAAATGCAAGAGCAAGAAATGTGAGTGGCTTGGTCCACCATGTTTTTTTTTTTAGTTAATATTTTTTAGTTAATCCTTTCTTGGCAAATGGAGTCTACACATTATATTAATTATACGAAATAAAAATGTAAATAGTAGGTACCCAATGTTTATTCTGTGATCTGTCTTTTTAATTAGTTAAAAATATATTTTACATATAAAATAATTTGTTTTTTTTTACTTAAATTTCCAGTATTATCTTAAATTTACATTATAAAATTATATAAAGGTGTACAGTACAATCAATATGATTTTAAAAACTCAATCAAGATATTGCATAATAATTATTGATGGCAATAGGTAGTTTTTAAATATTTTATTATAATTTATCCTATTTCTTAACTAATCAAGTAACTTAATTAAACCTTTATTTACTGCTGCTGTCCTTCTTGTCCTCATCAGGAATATCTTCAAGCAGTTTCTCCAGGTCAACACCCTCAAACTTTGGGTTTTGTGTGTTCGATGCATGAGCCAAAAACAATTCCTTTAGAAACTGTAGTTCTTTGGTTAGTGTCTTTACTTTCTCTTCCAACATTTGGTTTTCTGCCTTGAGCTTGCTTACCCGTGTGAATGTCTCTTGAGTCCGCTGCTTAGACTTGTATCTGCTCTTTTTGACTGCCTAAAATAAACAATAATTATTAAAATATTTCATTACACAATCTTGCAATATTATTTAGAATTTATTCATTGTTAGAATTTAGAATATTACACATTACATTACAGTTTACACAATATTATAAAAGCCTGTGCTTTTCTGAATTATAAATAATATTCTATCATCACGGTTCAAATTTGATTTTGATGACTCTAATAAAAAATACACAAATTTTGGCTAGTTTATTCAAAAATGTGAAATTGATCCACTTATTTCTTAGTTAGTTCCTTAGTAGGTAGGTACATATGATTCAAAGAAACAATTAAATCTTTCCTTTGTACAATTTATGTTTAGAGACAGAATACAGAACCAACAACCCACTAACCAGATAGTGAATGTAGCTACTCGCAATTCTATGATGCAATGCAACGTAGAAAGGTACCTACCTCGTTATTTCTGTCCCGCCGTTTCCGATAGTCGTCACTGTCGTCATCGGCGTCGCTGGGCCCCTGGCGGCCGCGCTTCACCGGAGGCATGTTCTCGTCGTAGATCATCAAACAGCTGGCCGTCCAATCATGCAGCAAGCTCGCGAGCTACTGGTTTATCTTAAAGTGGAAGAACTCAAGGTTTCGAATGGTGATGCAATAAAAACAAATGTTGATGGAGACTCCTGAGTTTGTTGAACCCAATATGTACTTATTACACTGTTTTTTTTTTTCGAAATACCTAGGTAGATTATGCAGCTGTAACGTGCAGCTTTTTTGCGCTAAACTCAACCGGGTGAGTAGGTGAGGAGGAAATTAATCACAAATTACTATTTATGTTATTTTTTTTTGTTTTGGGCTTAGGCTTTGCCTGTAGCCATTTACAAGTTTTTATTCTTTGATTGATTGAAAGGGGAGAAACGTTAACGCGAAAAAACAGTCCTAGTGCGGTTAGGGTTAGACGTTAGACTAAGGAAAAAGGATCAGGACAGAAAAAAAAAAGTAATACCTATATAATATAACGATATAACTGAAATAATTAAAATTGAATAAATAAATATAAAACAAAAAAATTATAATTATATTTTTATATTATTTTCTTTAATAAACAAAGATATATATTTATAAATATTGGGATCTTTTAATAATAACAACGATGTAATGGAAGTTGGAAAAGAAACAGAATAGGAAAGTAAAGAATATAGGAAGGACTCTCTGTTAAACAGAGGGCATTATTTATGTTATTCTAGCTCAAACAAACAAACAAAACACAAGACAGACCAACTAGAGATAGGTATGTAGAGCAGAGTTGCCAATAGCTATTTACCAGATTCCCCAAGATCACTGGTCAAATTCCCCAAATTTGGGGAGAAAAATATCCTGATTCCCCACAAAATCCCCTCACAATGAAATAGTGAACTATTGACGAAATAACTTTAAAAATAAACCATTTATTAATGACAAACACTTAAAAAAAAGCAATATTAAAAACCCGGTACATTATAATCCACCTCCGGTTTTCTCTTATGTTCAGGCTTATAAGTAAAAACTAGGTTAAATACATGTAAAACTGAAGTGTACATTTAACTTACTCGAACAAAAACCAAAAAAATATCAAAACTTTTCTAATTTACTTAAAAGAAACAAATATTTATAACATAGGTAAGTATGTACAGTCAAGGACTAGGAGGCCGTAACAGATTAAATCTGTCAATCATAGACAAATTTTGTCTATGGTTTCGTCAGCCCTAGACTGTATTGCCAAAGAACAAGAGCTATTTTTCAATACAGAAAAACCGGAAGTGTTACGCCGATCGTGTCCGCCACTGTACCTACATACATTTGCAAAGAGTATATAATAATCCCACGTATAATGAGAGATTTTCAATTTGACAGCTCAGAAGAAAAAAACAAGTTTCATTAAGCTGCTACCAGATGGCGCTCTGCCAGGAGCAATAGGTCAAGCTGAAATTAATGATTCAATAGCTCAAAATGAAACATAAAAATTAAAATTTAACTGAGGCAGTGACGGAGTAGGTGAAATTAAGATTTATACTTAGCAGAAAATGATCCAATCCAAAGATTCAGTCAATATTCGATTTCCCATTTCTCTTATATTGCTTTAGACACCGCCATCTACCGGCGTATTATGAAACTTTTTTTTTTCTTTTCTGTCACTTTGAAAACCCCTCATTGTGCGCCTAATTTAGGCATATCCGGCATATCACATATCATAGTGATACTCTTTTTTTACTACCTAACATCTGTAAAGTATAGACCTATGGTAACAATGTAGTGGGGTACAGTCAAGGACTAGGAGGCCGTAACAGATTTGTCTATGGTTTCGTCAGGCCTAGACTGTATTAACAAAGAACAAGAGCTATTTTGCAATACAGAAAAACCGGAAGTGTTACGCCGACCGTGTCCGCCACTGTACATACACTACAACAAATAAAGATTCTGATTCTGATTATTATCGCATTTTGTAACCGTAGGAAAACCTTTTATTTATTTCATAGACAAAGAAGCTTCTCTCTCTGAATGACTGAAATGGACTGAATGAATGTGAGAACTGACTGTTTGTGATTGATTCCATGGATTGACTGACTGAAGTAGCGACGGTTTTCAACCTCTCTGGACTGAAGTGACCGATTTACATAGGTAGGTAGGTATTTTATTTTGGTTTGATTTGTTTGAGTTGAACACGTAGAAAAATTTTACTCTGGCGAGGCGAGGTTGAACATCTCTAGTTGGTCTGTGAGTTGAACGTGAAACAAAAAAGATTTACTGCGAATTTGGAGTAATATTATATTGTAAGCTTTACGAATAGAAAATTAGAATGGATATAGGGTAAGCAATATTTACATCAATTTTAATTTAGTATTATGTAGCCAGCCTACAATGTCTATTTTATCAAAATCATAATCATAGCCAGCCGACCCGAAATGTCAGATTTTTCATTTTGGCGCGCTGCGCGCGAGCCGAGCAGTGGGTGATGGACAGCAGAGAGAGAGAAGGTAAATCACTAGTGATGGGGTGCAGGCGGCACCATGGCGGCACTCGGAAATCTTTGCGGCGGCGGCAGAGACGGCCGCATTTATTTTATTAATGAATAATGCAAATTGCCAGTGTTGCCAACTCGGAGTTTTTAGAGCTAGATCCAGCTCTAAATAGTCTTGGTTTACATGTTTACACAAAAAAATTAGGGGTTTTCATAGTGACAGAAAAGAAAAAAAAAGTTTCATAATACGCCCGTAGATGGCGGTGTCTTGTCTACAGCGATATCAGAGAGATGGAAGATCCAACATTGACTGATTCTTTGCATTGGATCATTTTCTGCTAATTAAAAATATTTTAATTTTATGTTTTATTTTGAGCTATTCAATCATTAATTTCATCTTTACCTATTGCTCCTGGCAGAGCGCCATATGATAGCAGCGTAATAAAACTTGTTTTTTTTTTCTGAGCTGTCAAATTAAAAACCTCTCATTGGGTTTAGTGTTAGCCTCAGAATAAGTGTTAGCTCTACTTTTTTTTCAATATTAGCTTTTTTCATTTACACTACGAATGATCTTTTTGCATTATTTTTAGCTCAAAATACTTTCTATAACCAAAATGTCAACATTGACTTTATGGTCGATCTAAAGTTTTTCTATGTTGGAGCCGTTGTTAAAGGTTGTGTGTGTATCTCCCGAAAATGTCCTTATCATTTTGACTGCTAAGATAAGAGTAGTATTTTTATTACTTCGACATAGTGAATAGTGAGTCGTAGCGTTAAACAGTCGCTTTGTTTCGAAACGTTTGTCTGCGTGTGAATAGGTAGTTTATAATGTCATAGTAAGATGTTGCAAAATAAGGATCACAATACTGGTTTCTATTCCATATTCAAAATGTACTTAAATGGTCTACAGCTCTTTTTTTTTTTGAAAAATCCCCCCTTTTTTCAATTATGATATAGCTCTTTTTTCAAATCCCGAGTTGGCAACACTGGTTGATTTACCTTCTCTCCAGTGTTGCCACCTTAGTGGATTTTCCACTAAATCTGGTGGTTTGGAACCCTTCATTTAGTGGCCATTTTTTGCGTTTAGTGGCTAGTGGATTTTTTTAGCGGAAAAATCAGACCAAGAACTGTTGCAGTTTTTGAATAAAATGGAATTGCGGTATGCTGTTACAAAGCGCATGAACTAAAGATGTTTTAGACAATTTAGTAGAATAACAACATTTTTCATTTTTTTTTTCAATGAGAGGTTTTCAATTTGACAGCTCAGAAGAAAAAAACAAGTTTTATTAAGCTGCTACCAGATGGCGCTCTGCCAGGAGCAATAGGTCAAGCTGAAATGAATGATTCAATAGCTCAAAATGTAACATAAAAATTAAAATTTAACTGAGGCAGTCACGGAGTAGGTGAAATTAAGATTTATACTTAGCAGAAAATTATCCAATCCAAAGATTCAGTCAATATTCGATCTCCCATTTCTCTTATATTGCTTTAGACACCGCCATCTACCGGCGTATTATGAAACTTTTTTTTTTCTTTTCTGTCACTTTGAAAACCCCTCATTGAATACAAAGTCGATGTAATGTTTTTTTTTTTCATATTTTTGTCCATACTTCGAGGACTCTTAGTTTTCTTTGTAGCTGTCTTGAGCACCTGATTTTAGTTTTTAAGGACGATAGTTTAAGATCTAGATGGCAATAAAATTTTAAGTTTGCGAATTGATTAATTTTTAGAAAAAGGTCGTCCCTCTCGGTATGGTGCAAAATAAAAAAAAAAACGCGTTTTTTACAATGTGGGAGATGGTTTCTTATTTCTTACATAAGCGAATTCATTGAAACTTTATTAAATTTATACTTTCGCTAGAATAAATAAAAAACGCGAAAAAATTTGAATTTCGCGATAAAGTACAGTGGCGGACACGATCGGCGTAACACTTCCGGTTTTTCTGTATTGAAAAATAGCTCTTGTTCTTTGGTAATACACTCTTGGGCTGACGAAAGCATAGACAAATCTGTTACGGCCTCCTAGTCCGTGACTGTACCACCTTAAAGTTTCAGGTTCAAGTTATAGCTCAAGTCTTAAAAATGGAACTTTAAAAAATCCTTAAAAAATAAAAGGGCCCAGGGAGGCAAATTTCTTAACTAAAAACGATTGACTCGTAATTGTCTTGTTCTTTTTGGCGACTTCGTTAACCATTGCTGTTTTCTTTGGGGTGTAACAGATATCACATTTGTTAAAGCGGCAAAGGTTAAGGAAGTCGCTAACAAGTCAATTACGTTACGAGTCGATAGTTTTGCTTGCCCCCCAACGCATACGTATGTCCACTCATCTGTCATGCACCCTAGTGGAAATTTTAGGGGTTTTCAGAGGGGGACATCTTTTTGTTAGTGGTTTTCTGGTGGTTTGAGGAGCCTTATCTGGTGGATTGCTATTTCAACCGTTGGCAACACTGCTTCTCTCTGGGTTGGTATTGAAACAGCTGTTTGTTTCAGTTTGACGAACGAAAAACTAAAAATTTCAATTCCTCAAAAAATGTGCCTAGGTATTGGTAACGCCAAGTAGAAGTTTGATTAACAGTTCCATCAACAAAGGCGTATAAACTAAAACGTAATTTATAAGTGGCACAGTGTATCATTCGGAATGTGATTTAAAAAACCTGCTTTCGCCATGGCTAGTGTTTATCAAAACTATGAGGACAATGAAATTCCCATGGAACAGATCGAATACCAGAGAAAATGGGGCAGATTCTCGGATTGGCTGCATTGTATATGTGTCGTGACCTTTGATTTGGAGCTAGGGCAGGCGATGGAGTGCGTGTACCCGCCGAACGTGAAACTAACAGACCAGGAAAAGTGTAATATTTGCTACTTGGCATTTCCTGACTCTAACTCCGGGTGCATGGGAGACACGCAGTTCCACGTGCGGCTGCGCTGCCGGGAGCCGCTGTCGCGCCAGCAGCTGCGCTACAACGAAGACAGCGTGCAGTCGCTGCGCGCCGACGAGACGCACTACTGGGGCTTCGTTTATTTCCGACAAGTCAAGGACCCATCCTTACCGCGCGGCTACTTCCAGAAGAGCATTATCTTGCTTTCTCGTCTTCCATTTATCAATCTGTTCTACAAAGTAATTCAACTCATTGCTCCCAAGCACTTTGAAGATGGTGAGAGCAGTTTAGAAGCAGCCTGCCATGACATAAACAGATGGCCTGCCCTTGAGCCTGGCCAAAACGTGCTGCTGCCAGTGTTGGGGACAGTTTTTCAGTCATATATTCCTAATCAGCAAACTGGTAAAGTCAGTCGGTCTGATATTATAAAACTAGTTCAGTCATCGACGGAACCACATATCCTCGCCTCCTTGCAGGATGTTAATGTGTTTGATGCACTAGGAAGTGTGATTTCTCACTTGCATTTGCTTTGGGAGCTAGTGCTGACTGCCCAACCCATTGTAGTAATGGCTAGTTCTCCAACCGAGTGCTCAGCGATGGTTCAAGCTCTAACTAATTTGATCCAGCCCCTTTCATATTCAGCAGAATTCAGACCATATTTTACAATACATGACAGTGAATTCAAAGAATTTACTAGAAAACAATACAACCCACCGTGTGTCATACTAGGTGTGACCAATCCATTTTTTACAAAGACATTGCAGCATTGGCCGCACACAATCAAACTTGGTGATGCCGCATCAATAAAAACAAAGTTGAGAAAGGTTGGGAATTTAAAACTATTAGATACAGCACCTGGAGTGTACACGCAGTACAAGACATTCCTTGAAAAGGACAAGGCAATAATAAAAAAGCTACACAATGGCATCAGAACTGATAGACCTTCAGAGGTACAAACTGCTATGGTGAAAAGGCATCTACTAGAACTTACGCAGAGCTTCATGATACCACTTGAGAGGTACATGGCTTCACTGATGCCATTACAGAAGAATATCTCACCCTTTAGAGCTCCACCAGTCCCAAATCCATTTAATCCTGAAGATTTTTTCTCTTCACTGCAGCAAGCAGGGCCTCAATTAACATCTGGAATCAAAGGCGATTGGATAGGCTTATACAGAAATTTCTTTAGAACTCCAAACTTTAGTGCCTGGTTCCATGAAAGACATAGCAGTCTTACAAGCAAACTGCATGCTTTACAACTGGAGGCGTTAGCTGAGAGTGATCTCAAAAAGTGGTCTTCTGGAAAGAAAGAAGTTGAGATAGTTGACATGGTGTTAAAACTAAAAGAGGTTCTCAAGACCGACCCTCCAGTTCCCGATAACACAAAGACATTATTGGCGCGACGATTAGAGGACTTAAACTGTGTTCTGCCAGAGGACATGAAGTCAATAATAAATCCGTCAACGTGACAAATAAACTGCTGCACCTCAAATGGTGCACTATGCAGCAATGCCGGCAATATTCCTCTTGGAATAAAAAAATATTTGCCAGTAGCTTGTATGTGAACATCATCAGCGGAAAGATGTCTACTGCCTGGACATGAAAATTGCCAAAATTAATTACTATTTTCTGACTGTATTTTACCAGAGAGAAGGTAAATCACTATGTTTTTGTATTATAAATTTGACTTGTTACATAACTGCTGTTACTTTAGAGAGTATGCTCACTGCACTTGAGTACAGTAACCCAGTGTGCAGGGGCTCGAACTATGTGCTCACATACTGCCATCTTTGTGCCTAAAAGCCTACGCGCTGCTGCCTCAACTCCTATTTATTGTGAGCATACTCCCCAATGCTAATCATCAAAACTTGTTAACTCATGAGATGAGACTTAATCTGATCGAGGTACATGATGTTGTTAAGTTGAGGAGATTATGGCCAAAGTGGTCGCCAGATACTCAAAATGATAAATCAACTAGAAAAAATTGTATTGTTCAGATTCTTTGTCTCCCATTTTTTCTATCTGGTGAAGTCTTGGCTGAAGGAAGTAAATAAAAATTAAAAAAATCATTGCCGTTTCGACCGCGCAACCAAGATCTGAAATAAAAAAATGATTACGCTCAGATTCTGTCGAAATTTGTCAAAACTGAATGGTGAAAACCAGGAATTTGTCAAAGCATAAATAAAGAAGTTATGAAGGTTTGATGGTGTCCGCGCGAACGAAACAGGGAGAACCGCGCGGACATTGAGATCTAGACTTCTGGAAGGTTTAGAGATCTGTTTTTTTTGTCAAAGCAAGGTTCAATTTGTCAAAAAATGACGAAGTAATAAAAGTTTAGCTACCTCTAATACTTGACCAGATAATGACCCTTCAGTCCCATGGCCGCGCGAACCTCCAATTAAGATTCCTTTAGGTTCAATTATTTTCGTAACTATGTGTCCAAAACAGCCGGAATCGGTGTTCAGACCTTTATCTTAATTTGTCGAACCCTATGAAGGCCGAAAACCGCCGATGTCTGTTGTTAGTCACACAAAATCCCTGAAAAACTTAACCTTCTTTCCGCGCCAACGAAACGCTTCTTAATATGGTGATAATTAGATAACTAAGCTAGACTAAGATATGTTTCATATATCAAATTCTTTGATATTTAAGGCTCCTTCGAATGACACCTAGCAAGACCGCTCAAGCCCACTGCAGCGAGAGAAATTTAAAAAACTTTACCTCCTAAATTTGTTAAGTAGGGTGGCTTTTTTGAGTAGGATAAAGTTTTTTAAATTTCTCTCGCTGCAGTGGGCTTGAGCGGTCTAGCTAGGTGTCATTCGAAGGAGCCTTAAATGTCAAAGAATTTGATATATGAAACATATCTTAGTCTAGCTTAGTTATCTAGTTATCACCATATTAAGAAGCGTTTCGTTGACGCGGAAAGAAGGTTAAGTATTTCAGGGATTTTGTGTGACTAACAACAGACATCGGCGGTTTTCGGCCTTCATAGGATTCGACAAATTAAAATAAAGGTCTGAACACCGATTCCGGCTGTTTTGGACGCATAGTTACGAAAATAATTGAACCTAAAGGAATCTTAATTGGAGGTTCGCGCGGCCATGGGACTGAAGGGTCATTATCTGGTCAAGTATTAGAGGTAGCCAAAATTTTATTACTTCGACATTTTTTGACAAATTGAACCTTGCTTTGACAAAAAAAAACCAGGTCTCTAAATCTTCCAGAAATCTAGATCTCAATGTCCGCGCGGTTCTCCTTGTTTCGTTCGCGCGGACACCATCAAACCTTCTTAACTTCTTTATTTATATGCTTTGACAAATTCCTGGTTTTCAGTTTTCACCATTCAGTTTTGACAAATTTCGACAGAATCTGAGCGTAATCATTTTTTTAATTCAGAACTTGGTTGCGCGGTCGAAACGGCAATAAAAAGTCATGTGTTGCTTTCTTACCCTTACTAGACTTAAAGGAGGCTTGACTCAACTAATTATATACTTAGGTAATAGTTTTAATCTTTTTTGTATGAATGAAGAACTGCTGTAAAAATTATTATGTTTTAATGTTTACTTAAGTTTTTTTTATGTAATACTTTATAATTATGATAAGAGCCACACTCAATCAGGCATAATCAAGTGTTAGTTACATAATTTATCTACTTATAATAGATAATAATAATAATAGTTATCTACTATTTTTTGTAGATTTTTTTATTATTTTGTTTTAGGTACAGTCACGGACTAGGAGGCCGTTACAGAATTGTCTATGGTTTCGTCAGCCCTAGACTGTATTACCAAAGAACAAGAGCTATTTTGCAATACAGAAAAACTGGAAGTGTTACGCCGATCGTGTCCGCCACTGTACCTAACTAATTCATGTTGGCATCAGAGGGCCTATTAAGGCCGCATTTTGCAATATTGCTTTTTGTCCTTCAAGTGTCAAATTCAATACAAAAAACGCAAAGCAATATTGCAAAAGCGGCCGTAATAGCCCCTCAGTACTACTATTGCCGTTGACAATGGATATGATATGGGTACCGTAAACTGCTGCAACTTTGCCAATACGCTTCAAGTTTGCCTAATTTATTAAAACTGAAATTACTAGACAAGTGCTCACTATTTTTTACTTTCAATAATAGTAAAAATAGCACCGTTTTATTGGCAACCCATTTCTTATTATTAGAAATGGCTCTTTCTGTCTCTTTTTTTTATATGAAATATCAACAGTCACTAGCGGAGCGCATGGATATTTAGGGTTGTGCAAACTTTTTGTTTTTACTTGAAAAAAACGAGAATTTCAACTTTCTTATGAATTACGGGGTAAGTCAATGAGCCCTTTCTCCTATTTATAATGATGTTTCTTGTTAAAATGATCACTTACGACTCTAACGATGCTAGGCAATGTTGCAAAGGGATTTTTAGGCGGTAGTGGTTCAAGTTTGCCTAGGCCTAGGGTTGTCACTAGTGTCTCAACTACAGTGAAGCATTCTGAGGGTTGAGTTGTGATTTTACCAGTATAAGTATTTTTAAGTAAGTTATTACTTATTATTAAACAGTGTGAATGTGACTGTATGTAAATAATAGACAAAAACGTTTTTTAAGAATTTCATAAAAATACAATACCCAAAGGGGCTATTAACAAATAACATTTTAAAGTTTTTTTTATCATCAATTATGACCTTCTTTTATTCTTTATGTGCGCTTTTGCCAAGAACATTATTATTAGTTATAAAACATAACTAACTTATACTTATCAAAATGGGCAAACAACATAATATAAAAAAATATATATTTTTTATAATAATGTTGTGTCTAAATGTCTAAGATATTGAGTAGGTACAGGTACGCGAATAAAGATAAATATTGAAAAGAGAAGAAGACAAAAACTTGGAGCTCGGCTATACGCTGATTATTCGCAAGAAAACATTATACGTTTCTGTAGAGTACGCAGCAAAGCACTATCGAATTACAAGCCTGATTAAAATGATGATGCCATTAGATTACTTATATAAAGATTTTTTTAATAAATAGTGTGTTTTTAAATTGTATGTTTTTCAATTTGTGACAACCCTAACTCTGCTTAAAAGTTACTATGAAAATATTTAAAGATGAAGCTCAAAGTGTGCCCAACATTGCCTGCTACCCAGATAAAAATAAATATGAGTATATGTGCTAACCCATGCACATCTCGATGGTAACTCAATTGTTACCGATCTGTAATTAAAATCGGTTTTTAAATGCGACCCATATTTTTGATAATAATCTACTAGGCAAAGTTGAGTTATTTCATCACAACTTTGCCTACAACTTTGACAGTCTCTGGAAATCTATTTATCAACAGTTTCGGCAAAATGAACCTTTATTCGTATGGCATTAATCTATAATTCGCTTGCTATTGTTTACAAAAGCACAGATAACAAATACTTTAAAAGATATTTAAAAAAAAGCTTAAATTTCGTGCAAAGTTGCAGCAGTTTACGGTATTGAAAAAAGAAAGATGGCGCTATACAGACTATAGAGCGCTGTCTCTTTTTTTTAAATGTGAGGGTGGTTAGATTAGCATTTATGTTATGTTAGTTAGAATCTCGTAAAAAGCTATCAATTAAATCAAAGTCCATCCAATCTGATGTAAAACTTTATTACGAAAACCAAGTTAAATAAGTAAAACTGTTTAATATTGTGTAGATTTTATAAGTGCGTAGTGTGAGAAATTCTCATTAAGTGTCAGCAGTACCTACAAGAGTTGAGATTGTAAAATGATATTTTTTAAAAGAAATTTGGTCCTTTGCTGTATTAAATTTTAAAATCTTAAATTAAATGATGCTGACTATACCTAATTTCTTTTTATACTTAGCACATGTGACACGTTAAAGGCTACTTGTGCAGTCTATTTTGAGCACACACTACATATTTTTGTATAATTTGTGTGCCAATTTTATTGTTTTATCATAAACTTGCTCAATATCATGCTCCATGTTCCAACAAATCCTACCCACCCCACACCTGCTAGAATTAATTTTAAATTAATTAAATATCCATTGCATTGTACAAACATCATTTACATTTAGAAATACAATGTGTATTGTGAAATAGCATGTATATTTCAAAATAAAACAATTGAGTAATTTTTGAGTTTGGATTTTTATTAAAATTTAACAAGCGTACATTTAAATTTGTGCTAGTTCTGTTTGAGATGGGGAAATAATCATTTTCAGAACTCCACAAAGAAACCTTGATAATTCTATTGTGACCTGGCCAGAGCATGGGTAGAGTAAACTCCGACCTAGATCCTTTGGCTAAATTATTATAAATCAACTAACATAGTCTATTTACAAGTTAATTTATAACTAAAGGGTATCAGATTCGGCTGTATCGGGCTTTACTCCAAATATTATCATTATCTGTCACCAATGTGTAAACTCCAGCCAGGGTCAGGCCGACAGCTGCTCCAAGGCCCATGGATCTAAGGCCACTAGTGCTTTTGTATATGAGTCCGGTAGTTGCGGCAGCAATGAAGGTATTAGTGGTGTCTTCCTTGTCTCGCAGCCAAGTGACTCCGAGGGCTATGCAGGAATAGAATGAGGCAATGATACCAAGTGTGCATCCGGTGGTGGTCCCTGGAAGAGTAAATTATGCAGACGTAAATAACAGGCCTTATATATCCTTTTGATTTAGAAAAAGTTTTGTGTTTTGTAAATATATTTACACCTCTATTACTATTTGCAATAGCTCACCTTGCTTCATTATGTAGTTGACAACCTGTGTTCTCCGCACCTTCCCAACCTGGCCTGCTAATGTAGTTGCCCTCAGACCCTTGTACAGACCTGTTGCACCACCAATTCCTAAAAATATATCAACGAGTTAGGAACAGAATTTTCTCAAGTAAAATCAAATCTAAATAAGAGCCTTTGGGATCTAGGGACGTATTCTTTATTCAAAACCAGACAATGGCCACATTCACAGTACATAATCAAGGTTGAAGTCCAACAAAATCAAAATGTTACAATTTTTGTCTCTTTGTAGGTTATGTTACCTATGTAGTTGTTGTAATCACCTGAACCGGTCATGAAAGACATTCCAATGATAGGCAGTGCCACATTGGACCTCCTGGCTGTGGTGGCCATGTGGCTGTCGTCAGGGTACAGGAATTCTGGCTGCATCTTCGGGATGTAGTTGGGGTCGAAGTTGAGGTAGGGTGATAGGCTCGCGCCGCCGCTTGGCGAGGGCTTCTCATCTTGCTTGCCTATCGTTGGTAATATATCACTGAACAGAGACATTTTCGTTCGTTTCTAACGCTAAAAGTACTACTCTACTTCGGCAATCGTGGTTTTAGGTTTTTTTTACGTCAGTTTCAAGAAAATTTCATTTTGAAGTTCATGTTTAGTTTGACATTGACATTCATTCATTCACTTTAAATGTATAATGTTGCTAGAAAATTAATTTTAGAAAGCCTATATTTTGTTTATGTTTTTTTTTTTATTGCAGTGAACTGAGAACTTCCGAGGAAGTAAGGAAAATAATAAAAACTGCGAAGCTGCACGAATCGGAATTAACCGAAGTAACACAAATTTTAAGATATCCGGATGCTGGTGGGCAAAACCAAAATCTGAGGCTAATGTTACTTGATAGTAATTTAATGAAAGAGATTGAAGAGGGAAACAAATTACTTTTCAAAGGCATGTACTTAAGTATTTTTAAATTCATTTCCCTTAATGTATAGGACCTTAATACTAAAACGACATCGTTTTACAAACTACTGTGTAAATGTAAAGATCATGTTTAGTTCACAAACTAATTTCAGGTGATCCAGATGAAAATGTTGTCCTCTGCACACACAACAAAACCTATGACGTCAAAGAAGCGGAGACATCTAACAGCTTGTTACTAGTACCAGAACTAAAGTTTGCAGATGCTACGGGAATGGATGAGACGATACGAAACGATTCTTTGGACGGTGATTCAGATACTTCTTTCGACAAATCGAATAATAGTCTTAATAAATCCGCTGATTCTGACGATGGGAAGCCACCTCGAAACATCGAGCACAAAGATATTATCAATACATTTTTTACCTACTATGAACTAAAACCTTGTAAGCCTCGTTTGTCAAAACTAAGAAAATTATTAGAGCAGAGCAGATATCGAGGGCCAGAGCTCGAGTACGCCGTGGAAAAAAGTTGTCTTCTAACATATGATCAGATATTTAATCAAGTGCAAGCGTCTAAAGTGGAATTGGATTCAGAACTTGAAAATATTCAAGCTATAAACATTGAGGGGCACTATCGACTACTGGAGTTCGATTATGAGTTTAGGGTATTATCGTATATGTTGGATCTTATAGAAGAAAACTCTTGGGCTTTAGACCACATTTCTAAGGAGTCAACGTTGGACAGTTTAAAAGACCTTGTGCCTCTTCCTGTTTTAGAGTCTACATTTAGATTTTATACCACTCCTTCTGTGGAAGAAAATGATGTTCAGTATTATGAGTATGATCAAAAAAAAATCTGCAGGTTCTTAGCAAGAGTTCTGTTAAAGAGTGCTGGCAAATTCAACCTCATAGAGTTTTTGCAAGCTTGGAAAGACTCTGTACCCGAAGGAATGGTCACTGATGAATCGTACCTTTCTGGTATTGCTTTAGTGGACAAGTCTTCTACGCCGCAAGTTATTTGGGGATTCAGTGAAAGTGATCTGCCCGAAGAAATAAACGATAGATTCAAGGTTCTGTTTCAAACCAAACCCAAATGGACTGTTGACCAGATATCGCCATATATTCAGTAAGTATTCTTATGAAAGAAAGTAAAAAGTCGGATTTAAATTTGAATCAAGTTAAAGTGTGCATTGTCTTAAGCTCTTTAAATATTCAAATCTGTATTGGGTAATTGGGATTCTTAATTTAGTTATAATTTCAGGTGTTATGCCACTGAAAAGTTAAACGTCAACGCGCTATTAACAAAATACGCAAGGGCATCAACTCTGGACGGCGTCAGGGTGTATTCATCAAAGCACATGAAATGACAATTTGGTTCGTATCACATTTTTGATGTACTAACTATGTATAAGCTTGGTTCATTTGTTTTATTATGTACCCATAAATTTACTGTAATATTCGCTTACTGTCATTTATAAAAATAAATGAATACCTAAATTATATTTTGAAAAAAAAATTGACTAGATTATTTTAAAAATATTTTATTAAAAATAAAGTAGATATAAGTTGCTAAACGTCATAAAATTAAGTTTGAGTCACACTTACAAACTAGCACAGCCATATTCGCTTTTTCAACAAAATAATTTGATTTTCAATAATTAATTTTGTCATTCTTTACTTACTTTCACATTATACAAGCTTAACAATAAATGCACTAAAAGTAAATCTTATATCTAAGCTCATCTTGATTACACAGAAACGACGACAATGATAATAATAATGAAATCGAAACAAGATAGTCTAATCATAGGTTAATCTAAATTGGCAAGTGATTAAGAGCCAGTTTACCGCGATGCTACCGCCATTCGCGAAAATAAAATCTTCTAAACTATGGCAAATATCAAAAATGTGGCACAGTATGACACTAGATAATCTTTATTAGTATTTTTTAAGCCCAGTAGAGTAGTCCTAACTTAAAAATAACAAAATTATAAACAGATTGTTACTTAAAGTGGCCACTTTTAGCAACACTCTGTAGCTTTATTTGGCCTTCAACCTAAAAGCTATAGAATAGTGCCCTAAAAATACTAGACTACATTATCTAGTGTCATACTGTGCCCGATTTTTGATATTTGCCTTAGTTTAGAAGATATTTTTTTTTTCGGGAATGGCGCTAGCATCGCTCTAAACTGGCTCTTAAAGCTGATTTCTTTGGTTTATGATCCTTGTATATTTTTTCTTAGCTTCTTAAGCTCGTCCCATAACTCTTGCGGTAGATCTTCACCTACTTCTTCTTTGAAATACTTTTCGACGGCGTTGGCCTATGAACATAATAATAGAGGTAATTTTTTTTAAAGCTTTAGTTAAGGTGGTCCCTCTCGGTATGGCGCGAAATTCAAAAATTTTCGCGTTTTTTATTTATTCTGGCGAAAGTATTCATTTTTAATAAAGTTATAATGAATTCGCGTATGTAAAAAACCTTCTTCCACATTGTAATACAACGTTTTTGGAAGACAGACCTACAAATTTTGTGTCTTAAGGGGTAAAAGTCCAAAAATCAAGTTCCTTTAATATACACAAAATCGGTAACTCTGTCTTTCAAAAACGATATATCACAATGTGGGAGATTGGTTTTTACGTACGCGAATTCATTTAAACTTTATTAGAGATGAATACTTTCGCCAAAATAATTAAAAAACGTGAAAAAATTTGAATTTCGCGCCATACCGTGAGTTACCACCTTAAGTGGCATTGTTTGTTATGTGATTTTATTTTTTTAATGCTTCAGAAATTAGCGTAAGCATCTCTGCTTACACCACAACTCCATAAAATGCACATTTATAAGAACATGGTTAAACAGCAATGCTTTTACTTTAGAAAATTGTCGAATTACCTCGTTAATCCAAAAGTCTTTGGAAATACTGAATAACTCCTTCATATTGATATCGCCTAAGCCGTCAATGTTAAGCGCGTCTTCCTTGGGCACAAATCCGAGTGGTGTCTCGCGGTGACAGGGCTCACCGTCGCAGCGGCGGAGCACCCAGTCAAGCACACGTGAGTTCTCACCGAAACCAGGCCAAAGGAATTTACCCTGTAAATGCAAAAATAAATTAGTTAATGTAAGCTCAAAACAGTTTGAGCTAAAAATAACCTTTTCGGCTTGTTATACAAAAAGTAAAATTTACCTGTTCGTCCTTACGGAACCAGTTGACGTGGAATATCTTGGGCATCTTGCGGCCAGGCTGAGCCATCGACAACCAGTGGTTGAGGTACTCGCCAAAGTTGTAACCGAAAAATGGACGCATCGCAAATGGATCGTGCATTATTACTTTGCCCTGTTATAAATAAAAAGTTTTAATAGTTAAATCACGTCTTCGACTGGAGAAACTGCGGAGTTAAGGAACTTATTTTATGAGTTTTAAAGCTTTGCCCACTATCAAAAAAATTACAAAGCTAAAACCTACACTATGCTCAGCAGCAGCCGTTGCCTCAGATCGCATCGAAGCTCCCATAAACACGCCATGGTTCCAATCCCTGGCCTCAATAACAAGCGGCACGCCGGCTGGTCGTCTTCCTCCGAGGAGGATGGCTGAAATCGGCACTCCTTCAGCGCTCTCCCACTCGCTGTCGATTATCGGGCACTGTTCCGCTGGAGAGCAGAATCTGTAAAAAAAGTATTGTCAAAGTTTATTTGTGGATGTATTTAAAACACAGATAATATCTAAAGAAATCATACATTTATTTTTATGATAACTATGTAAGTATTTACTTTCTCTAAAAATATGAAGTTTCAAAAGTTTTCTTAGTAAACTTATGGCGGTAACTCACGGTATGGCGCGAAATTTTTTCACGTTTTTTAATTATTTTGGCGAAAGTATTCATTTTTAATAAAGTTTAAATGGATTCGCGTACGTAAAAACCTATTTCCCACATTGTGATATATCGTTTTTGAAAGACAGAGTTACCGATTTTGTGTATATTCAAGGAACTTGTTTTTTGGCCTTTTACCCCTTAGACACAAAATCTGTAGGTCTATCTTCCAAAAACGTTGTATTTGCAATGTGTATTTTTACATACGCGAATTCATTTAAACTTGATTAAAAATTTATACTTTCGCCAGAATAAATAAAAAACATGAAAAGATTTGAATTTCGCGCCATAGCGAGAGTTACCACCTTAAATCGAATAATCTTGTGAATATTAAAATGTTGCTTTTGTAAAAATTCTCACACTGGAATATTATAATCGTGACATCAAGATAAAAAAAAGTGCAAACTAATATCAAATAGTAGGAATTAGCTAAAACGAATTTCGCCAAATTTCCCCAATATTCCTTAACTAGCAACACTAAAAGCCATAGACAAATTACTTTTTATCATCCCTCCAGTCCCTACAAGCTATGATTTTTAAACCATTCAGCCTTTACCTAGAATTAGGATGAGCAGCGGGTGTTTTCGAGCTGGGACTCCAGGGCTGGCCCTTCCAGTCAGTGATGCCTTCAGGGGCAGGTCCCATACCTTCCCACCAGACGCCTCCTTCCTTAGTCTCAGCTACGTTAGTAAAAACCGTGTTCTTGACTATTGTTTTCATTGCTATTGGGTTCGTTGCTGATGATGTGCCTGGTAATATTTTAAAGTTTAGTTTAATGTATCTAAAAGAATATACAGTTTAAACGCACGTAGATTTATTTAATTTAGATATAACTTAAAATTAGTACGTGTATTGTGTAATTTATCAATCAATACATCATCAACATCATCAATACATAGTATAAAACAAGTCGCTTCCCGCGTCTGTCCCTATGTATGCTTATATCTCTAGAACTATGAAACTGATTTTGATGCGGTTTTTTTAATAGATAGACTGATTCCAGAAGAAGGTTTATAAGTAAAATACATGCACAAAATACTAATATGCTAGGCGGTACGAAGTTCGCCGGGTCGACTAGTATTCTTTATAAACAAACATTAATTGCTGTTCTTTTGTACTGCTAAAACTCATGAACGGCTGGGTTGATTTAGCAAGTTTTAGTTTAGAAATGTTTCTAATAGTCCAAGGAAGATTAGAGAACGGTGAGAAAATATTAAAAAACTCACTTTTCCACGCGGCCGGATCAGCGGCCACAAATACAAATTTAGTAGAATCAGGCGTATATTATAGGCGTAGTAGGTATCATAACTTTAAAACAAAATAGACTCAAAACTAACCAGGAGCGACTCCAAAGAATCCATTCTCCGGGTTGATAGCCCGCAGCACACCCTGGTCATCAAACTTCATCCAGGCGATGTCGTCCCCGACGCACTCCACCTTGTACCCTGGCAGGGATGACGTCATCATGGCAAGGTTGGTTTTCCCGCAAGCTGAGGGGAAAGCCGCTGCTATGTACCGCTTACGACCGGATGGGTCGGTTATGCCTACGATCTGGGTAAAAATGAAATTTATACGAGTATATTAGATATATATATATATATATATATAAGATAATGTTTGGTGTGTAGATTGGATATGATGGTGGCGAAATGGCCATGGCATGGCACTTGAATAACTTTTTACATAGGTATTGGGGTTAATAGTAATCGATAAAAAATCTAATTATTGGGTTGAACATTTTGAGCCAATATTGATTTTCAACGTTTTGAAGCTTTATCAATACCGGGACAAAAGCGTTTTTAAGATAAAGATGGAAGAAAGAGAAAAGGCTTATGTCCAGGTGTCTTATGTGTAGCTGCTCTATTCAACAGATAGCAACTGCCTATCAAGTCAACCTATCTATGTAATCCCTGTATAACATAATTTTGTTCTGCTCACGTTGAAAAAATAATAATACAGGATACAAAGGAAAAGAAAGAGAGAGAGAGTCGCAGAGTAGGTAGATCCCCCATAAGCTGGTCCAGCGACCTGGTTTAAGCTGCTAGAGTACGGTCGCTCAAGACTGGTCGTTGTGGCAATTTATAAGGGAGACCTATGTCCACGTCCAGCAGTGGACGTCTTTCGGCCGAAGTGATGATCATGAAAGATTCAAAAAAAAAATATTAAAATTTACCAGCATATGCTCAGCCAGCCAGCCCTCGCGGCGCGCGATGACGGAGCCCAGGCGGAGCGCGAAGCATTTCTTGCCCAGGAGACTGTTGCCGCCGTAACCACTGCCTGAAGTTCGAACAATCTTAGTGTCAGAGAAGTACCAAACAAAAGTACTTAATACATAGTAAAGGGTTCAAATGTTCAGTTATTTAGTCTTTATTATCAAGTTCTATATAATCTGCTTTGGGGGTGTATAAAACTTGGAAGAGATTTAGAAAGAATCATTGAACAATAAGTAAGTACTTACCTACTTTTTTGAAAAAAAAAAAGAATGTTAAAAATATTCGCCCAAAAATCTTTGTTTGGCCACAGCAGCTACTATACCAAACTGTTATTAAACCTTTCTTGTGAGAATCTAATGATATCCTATCGCATCTTTAACAATACATACATGCTTGTTATCAGAGGCTAAGCCGAACTTACCATAGCTGACGATCTCATTATCGCTAGGCTTATGCAGAATAATAGTCCGCGCTGGGTCGCAGGGCCACCCGGGCACGCCCCGGCCGCCCGCCGCGTGCAGGCAGCGGACAAACTCCTCGCTGCTGCGGAGCTGCTCCAGGACTTTGCTGCCTGAGGTCATAGGACGTATTTTTATGCATTAATTCTATTTTTTCTATATAAATTGTGTCAACGAGGTGAAAAATACGTTATAATTTAATCCAGTGCAGGTTAAATGTCTATGAATGCTTCCGATACCTTAAAATTAAGTACCTACCTACTACCTAAGAAAATTTACTAAAGTAAGTTGACGAAGGAAGACCTTAAAAAAAAGTATTTCTTGAATTAGCTTGTAGTCCAACAAGTACCTTACCTTAATAGATGTAAGTAAAGAGTGGGTACTTTATTATTATCATCATCATATCATTCGAAAGACGTCCACTGCAAGAAATTTGCCTGTGTACTCAGATCGTCACAATCACACGTCACTATGGGGTTACCACCAATGATCTGAGCTACCAACCGTCACCGTCACCACACGGTCAACCAACCATCCATTAAATACTAACAGCTACACTAACTAGCAGGTTTAAGGGTCAATTTCCTCGATGACAGCCAGTTGCGAAGGAAAACTGGTCTAAATTGGCATCCCACTCAAATAAGCCGTAAGGGTTAGGTATCAATACATAGTATAAAACAAAGTCGCTTCCCGCGTCTGTCCCTATGTATGCTTATATCTTTAAAACTATGCAACGGATTTTGATGCGGTTTTTTTAATAGGTAGAGTGATTCCAGAGGATGGTTTATAAGTTTATAATACATGAACTATGTTAATAGGTTAGGCGGTACGAAGTTCGCCGGGTCGACTAGTATGGAAATAATCTGAAGTAAAGACTGAGGAAAATAGGTGCTAACTGCTGCTAATATCCCAGAGAAGAGCTGACCAAATAGTGTAATAAAACTTACCAATTCTAGTCATAACCCTCATGGAGTAGACCACGTAAGGGGAGTCGGTGATCTCGACGCCGATCTTGGACAGAGGCGAGCCCACCGGACCCATGGAGAATGGAATCACGTACATTGTGCGACCTAGAGAAGATGAAATTCTTAATTATTTAAGATATCATCAAGATATTATGTGTAACTCTATCACGAGTTTGTAAGTTAGTCGGTGATTGTAGACCTAGGGATCCCCACGAATTCGATTCTCGGCGGGGCCAAACATTGTTATAATGAGTAACGTAGTTTGTTTTTCGGGCGGGTGTATTCTTCGTCTCTGAATGTGTTTCGGACACTAGATAGGTACAGCAGGTTCTTTCTAGTTGGGGCTCTGAGTGTCATGCGTTTTTATAATTATTATTACTGGTAGGTACATTTTGTGTGGCGACAGATAGGTTTATAATTTAAGTCTTTTTATACTTCGAATGTTACCACCATTGCTTCCGTTAAGCGGAAGTCACGTGAAATCGAATCCTATGGCACGAATCAGGTACGTTATTCCGCTTTTCAGGTTTTATAACCGACTTTTTATTTTTTACTTAGGTAGGTAAGTAGTATTAAATGGTAGGTAGACAACCTTTCATGCAGCCAGGGAAGCGCTCCGCGACGGCGGCTTCGTAATCTCCAGGGGTGATGTAGTTGCCCAAAGCAGACTTCTGCCCCAGCCTGGCAGCGGGCACCACGTCGCGCTCATGTTCCGAACAAATGAAGGTTTTTGACTCCACACGAGCCACGTCCGCCGGGTCGGTGCGGGTTAGCCAACTGTGAAGAATGTAGTTTCTTTCAGTTTCAGGTTGCAGGTTGTGGACCAAAAGAGTAATTTTGACTGCTCCGTAGCTCAGTTGGCAGTAATGTGGACCGAGTATGCGTGTGCACTTGGGTTCGATTCCCGGCGAAGCGACATTTTTATAATGAACGAGCTTTCCCGGCTTACTTCGTTACGCCATAGAATATAAGATACTACAAAAGACTTGGCTCTATAGACTTTGTTCTTTTGACTGCCCAGAATGGCCGAATAAAAATCAACAACATCCACCTGTCAAAATATATAAACAAAGGAAAAAATGTTGCACCTTGGGTTATATTATTTGAGTTTAGGTAAGGATCCCTAATTTTTTTGAAAATCTAATATAGCCTATGACACTCGGGGTTAATGGAGCTTCCTACCAGTGAAAGATTTTTTTAAATTGGTTCAGTATTTCCGGAGCCTATTCGTTACAAACAAACAAACAAACAAACAAATCTTTCCTCTTTATAATATTGGTATAGATATCGAAGTTTATTTCTGGTCTGGGTGTAACGTTCGTCTCTGTAATGTTTCGGGCACCCTAGAATACAGGATCTTCCTAATTCTGAGTTTTATGCGTTATTTATTTATTAATTTTAATGAGTAGGTGTAAACCCTACTTAGGCTACAAAACAGCCTCACAGTCAATGTTTTGAGTTACAAATCAGTTCTTGTGTACCTACAGATTATTATGGCTCGAACCGTTTATACTTCGTCGAGCGTAATGCTTACGTAGTGTTAAGGTCGAAACTTTGTGTATATTTTCACTTTGGAGCGTAAAATTAAATTCAATTCTGACAGTTTGGAGTACGAACTCAAACTCCGAATCGCCTGTGAATGTCAGCTCAAGCGCAAGGGGCCGTTCATCGCCGGTGTAGGCACACATGCTAACAGATTGTTTAGAAATAAGCATTCATTATGGTTGTATGGGGAGCATTTCTCGCTGCGCATCTGTGGTTGAGGCGTACCCTTAGTTGGTTAAGATTTTAAGAAAATATTATATTATAGTGTCGAACTATTATCAGTATTATGTAAGAAAATGACAAAAAAAGTGATCTCAATCTGCAGATAAACTTAAGAAATGTTTGAAAGTACTTACTTGAAATGATCAATAAAACTAAAAAAAAAAAATTGGTGGTACTTCTAACATCACGGGACATCACCTACCAGTTCTCATAAGCCGTGAGTCTCTTGACGGTGCCCTGCTGCTGCATGGTCCGCAGCAAGGCCGCAGCCTCCGTCTCGGAGCCGTCGCAGACGTGCACGTGCTCGGGCTGGCAGAGCACTGCGCTCGCCTCTACGAATGCTCGGACCTGGGAACAATGTTTTATGTAAGTAATGAGTGGTGCGATTGATTGTAGGGTTCTTCGTGTATAAGTTCCTAAACTACCTACTACTTATTTGAAAAAAAATAAATAAAAGTGAGTTTACTATCAGTCTATACTCTTCTACCATCCCAATTCCGTGTTATCTATGCGTAGGTACCAGGTATACCTTTCACATCTATTCTGGCTGCATCTAATTCTATAGAGGAAAGATTAGAACACTTGTTTGTATTAACATTTATGATTTGATTGCATGTTTGAATCGAATAGGCTTTGAATCTACTTTACCGATTTGATAAACTCTTTCACAAATAAGAATCTTATATTATCCCTGATTAATAGGCTTAAATATATTTGTATTTACATAAATATAAGAAATCTATAAATAACGACATTGTTAGCGGTACGCTGGCTCCGTAATGCCAGCAATTCGTTGTAATAAATAGCAGCAGGAAGCGGCATACCTAAGAATAAACGGCCGAAGATGGCCCTGACATCTCTGCTTAAATAACTCAGAAGTGGGATAGTCTTTGGCGATGATGAGTACCTTCTCTTCTAATAAAGACTTCTTTGTTGGTACCAAATAATTCAATCTTGATAATACATAATACGTACCTTAGGTGTTAAGGTAGCGAGCTGTGGTCCGAGCTTGTTAGGGCGGACGGCGGCGGCCGCGGCTTGGTGCGACAGGCGCGGGCACCCGAGCGCGGACTGCGCGAATCTGTGGGTGGAGGTTTCATTATTAAACTAAGGAGACTTGTTAAATTGTTAAGCCCAGTAGGTCTAAGAATAGGTCTACGGAATGCCCTGCCTGTCGTACAAGTTGACTACAAAGGGGTCTTTGGGGTAGTGTGCCTAGTGGGTGTGCAGGGCAGGGGCGTGACGGCGTGACAAACTCATCAAACGGGCCCGAGACGGGCGGCGGCACAGCTTGTGGCACTGTGCCGCCGCAGCTCCAGAAGTGAGTTAGGGAGGACACATAATATACATGCCCTCCCCGAGCACGCAGCTATATAGATCAGCTGAGCGTCAGCTGCTCTATACAGATACATATACCAAACCCTGATGATCCTCTCCGAAGTCCTTCCACTGCTATGAGCGACGGTAAAGGCTGTAGGAATTGTCTGCTGTTACCAAAAAAAGTATTGATAAATGGATTGGAATAGGACCTTCTTGGTGTGACAGAAGGACACTATAGTAAATATATGATAAGGCTATTAATCAATAATCAAATGATAAAACACTATATTGTATAAAAGTCGTATAAGCGGATAGGGAGTTTTGGTACCTAGGTACCAGGTTTCAAGGTCCCATTCAGCTTATAAATATCAGAAGGCTACCTATTTATTGACGAAAACAAAAGCTATGTGGTATTTCTCTCAGCCTTCGCGTGCTACATTTACGAAACAAAGAATATCCTTTGTTTTGCAGTCGCACGTCCAATAGTTGACAAACTGGTTCAACTATCTAGAATCAATGTTTACTTGAACTGGCGGCGAACCCGGTAATGGAAAACTTTACACATACTGGGTTCCTGCTTTATTTCAAGTTCTTTAATAAGTATAATGATGGTAAGTACCTACTTACTAACTTTATTCTACTTTTATTTCAACTGCGTATAAGTTACTGCATTTTTTACTTTGATCACCGAAGATTTTTCATATTTTTATGTTTGCTTTTTTTTTAATAATTATCAAATTTACGTTGTACGTACCGGTTTTATCAAAATGTGCCAGATGAAAGAGATTATATTATTTTTATTGTGGAATTAATAAATAAAATTAATTTATCTATAATAATAATTAGTTACGATATTTAATGACTAAATCTCAATTAAGTACTTAAATACTTAATAATAATCTTAAAACACTTACTGCGATGGTGCTTTGTGGGCAAAGTTCACTTCAGTGATTGATTTTATGTGCAACATTTTGACAGTTAACTTTTCAAAACGTACAAGGATGATCTATGTTGTTAAATTTTAAAATAGGAGCTATAATACTTTAACTGGTATTAAAAAAATCTAGGTTTCAAATAATAAAGAAACAAATTTAAAAAAAGGCAGCTAAATAAATTCCAAATTACTGAAACTGAAGAGAAATACTAGCCACCTATAATATGCGATTGTATTTAATTTATCACCCATTTAATTAGAGAACCTAATTGTTCCGATTTCAAAAATGAAGTAATCAAAAAGTTGCGCCTGTGCACAATATATAGCGGGGGAGTGTGCGCACTGCGCGCTGTGATTGGCTGAATACGCGGGCGGGTCACCTACGTAGTGAAATTGCTAAATACAGCATTATTTTAAGTTTTTATTTTGAGTAGTTTTGTTTTTCAAATTATATTTGCCACTGCTGCTAAGCTGCCTATAACTTTATGGACTGTTTGTGTACACTATCGAATACTATCGATCGATATTCTCTTATTTACTGACTTTTGTACTGTAGTATTGTAAGAGTGAGCTTGTATTTCGTCATGCATTTCGCTAGCTAGAGCTACCATTAGCTACTTGTGGCTGGTTGCTCCAAGGTTCCAGTTGCGTCATACATCTACTGATCTTGGACATTTTCTAGTACCATTATGAAATATTGAATAATATATTGAATCTATCAGCCAAGCATGATAATAACATATGGAATCAACAAATGTTATCTTAATTTTCTTAATCTGTTACATCGATTCCTCATTGAAAAACTTTCTTCGTGTGCTAAAAAGTAATTTACTTAAATCTGACTCTTACCTATAAGTACCTTCTATTCTTATCCTTTTATTATGTTTTCTGTGCTTTTACTGCGGCACTCGTCCCGGGACCTTATTAATATAACCATTCCGTCCGTCCGTCCGTCTGTGTTTCTATATGTCAAAGGCGCTTATTATGTTAATGACATGGGAACTAGAACTACTTTCGTTAATAGCTCAATCTAAATTCGGTTGTATTTGTATCGAAATATCATCAAATTGAATATGTTACCATATTAAATAATATAGATAGATAATATAGATGATTTCGTGCTTCGGAAGGCAAGCCGTTGGTCCCGGCCGCAGTAGTGGTTGACAAGCTGGCCCCTTGTCACGTTGGTAATAAAGCATAAACTCGGCTAAACGTTGGTCCGGCTCTTGAGCTGGTGCCTCCGCCTAACCCTTCGGGCAATAAAGGCGTGAGGTTATGTTTTGTAAATAATATATTTATTGGTAAGTAAGTAAAAGTAAGTATATAAGTATTTAGAAGTCAGTTTAAAAAAATATGACCTAGACTCTCATTAGTGAAAAGACAACACGTGTTGAGATTTCAAAGCGTTTCCTTGAAATAGATAGTAGGTCCAATTAAGACTCGAAGACATCTCAAAGGAACTATGAATTTGGGCTGCGCTGATTTGGGTTATCAAATTAGGTGTGGGACTGGGTGCGGGGTCCGTGGTTCACTTTACACACAAATCATGATAAAGACTTTAAGTAGACAAGTAATAGGGAGTCACGGAAATGATACGTGTGAACCAAAAGCCAACCGTAATACTAACTTACCTAGGAACACAGACGGTCTAGGTGGGCGTAACAGATTTGTCTATGGTCTCGTGCGCCCTAGACTGTATTACTAAAGATCAAGAGCTATTTTGCAATACAGAAAAACCGGAAATGTTACGCCGACCTAGACCGCCACTGTATACTAAGTAATTTTTCAGCGACATTTTGACTCGTCATAGCTGTCTCGTAAAAGGAGATTAAGGCAATATGCAACACCATGGCAACGCCCGAAGGACGAACATCACAGAAGCATCCTTCGTTGAAAACTGAAGAGCTACACAGAAAGATAGATTTAGTAAACCCTTCTTCCCTAATGTATGTCTTTCTTGTGGCAATCTGAAGTATGTATCTATATTTGCAAATGATGCTCTTAGACACAGAACAAGGAAGATGCTCTCTCTCAGATGATAGGATGATCACTCATCGTTATCAGTATCGATCCGTTCAGTAATAATTTCCTGTAAGTAAGATGTTGCACTTTAATTAGGTACTTAATAGGTAATAAAAATTTTAAAATACCAATGAGCACTAAGTAAGTATACTTAACCAATCAATCTTGGTAAAGATTGTCCTTTGAACATGAATCATTCACTCGTCTCTATGTACAAGGGTTAAAATTAAATAACCAGTCAACCGGGTCCGAAGGCCGCCGCATAGCATACCTAGTCAGTAACAAAGAACTTTTTATGCGTAAGAGACTACTCTGCCAATATGTACATGTGTACATGCATAATGTTTAAGTATTTATTAATGTTAACTGAACTGCATGCATACAAGTCTATGTCGAATATAGTGGTTACTATTTATTTACCCACACACTTTTCTTTAGTGCTCTATAAATTATAGCTGTCCCGGCGAACTTCGTATCACGCCTTACAATTTGTATGGAAAAAATAAGTATTTATTTTACGAACTTTCTCTCAATTTTTCTATATTTTCTCACCTTTTAAACCTTCCCTGGACTACGAACATTTCAAAACCAAAATCAACTATATCAGCCTGGCCGTTCTCGAGTTTTAGCGAGACTTACGAACCACGATTCATTTTTGTGTATGTACTAGACGTAGATAGATTATAAATAGTTGGATTGATACAGTTCGGGTATTTCTTCACCATTGACCTTTTCCTTGTTGGCGCTGATGGCTGGCCGCCATCGTTGCTCGCTTGTTTTGTTTTGTCTACAAGATTATTTTGCTCTATAAAATAAAAGTAGTCTGGTCTATCGGTATACACCTTATCCCCTTCACGCTACAGTTTAAGATAATATTGATTTAAAATAAATTAGCCAAGTGCGTGTTAAACCACGCTCAACCTTGGTTCCGTAGTAAGTGTACCCCGTAACCTTCAGGCTGCTTCAGGTGTCAAAAACTCAAAAAACTAGCGCCATCTATTATCGAAAAGAATGGGTGCCTAAATAAATAGTTTCTTGATTGTTTTAAATTTGTATTTTATTCCCATGGGATTCATATCGGGATAATTTTGTTGTATTTATTATTGCTATTAAATAAAATGAGAGACTATTTATGTAAAGTGATTGATGGATAGTAGGTGAAGCTTTTAAACTTGTAATCAAGTAAATCAAGAATAGAATCAGACTGAGGTTCCTAAAATCAATTTAATTTAATAATTATAAAACATGAAAATATTTAAAATAATCCACAATCCACCCTTCTGATGCAGTTAAGGTCATAAATGTCATTCAGCTTACCGTTGTAACATAACTACTTTCCCGAAGTCGAAATCTCGAAAAAACACTGTCCCATACACCTCGTCAGACCAGCAAACAAACATGATAGATCATTATCATAATTTCAGCCGAAAGACGTCCACTGCTGCCACATAGGCCTCCCCCATAAATCGCCACACCGACCGGTCTTGAGCGACCCTCATCCAGTGTACCCCGCAGCTTTCACCAGGTCGTGACCACCTTGTGGGGGGTCTGCTACTGCTACTACACTACTAATGTGTACCGTTAATGGTATAATGTTCTTTTGCATCTTTTGAGTGCAATCAAGTGTTTTTTAACTTTAACTTTAATCTGCGTTTTCCTTCCACTCGAGAACTTTTCGGGCCCCAGCGACCACCTGTTCTTCGAGCTATGTGCCTAGCCTACCCATGGCCACTTTAGTGTCGCAATTCTTTGGGGCTATGTCGGTGGCTTTAGTTCTTTTGCGGATCTCATAATTTCTGCGCATTAACGCAGTGTAACTCGGAGCATAGCCCTTTCCATTGCCCATAGTTATATAGATAATTTTTGATATGGCCCATGTTTTACACACATTTTCAACTTCTAGCGCAGAGGTTTGAAATGTTTGCGTCAGTTATATTTGCATGTGTAAGAGTTGTATCTTAAGTAAGTAAATATAATCACATGCTGATGTAAGCGCCGCGCCTCCGACCTCAGATATCGTGTTTATATAAATACGATAAATAAGTACAATAACAATAATATGATTTATCATAAAATAATAAAAGCGTTAGCGACAAAAACAATCCGGGATCTCACCCTTACATATTTACTCAGATAAGATTTATGCACGTTTTTGGTTCCGCATTGAGAAAATTTTATTCAGTTTTACGAGGCAAACATTTTTATTTCGCTGTGGCCGAATACGGCGGCGATTGTATTGTATTTACACAGGTCTTTCCCACAGATGTCACCAAGACAAATACTGTGAGGGTTTGCCGTAATCGCCACGCTTGGCAGGCGGGTTGGCGATCGCAGTATCTTATAGCAGTCTTCGAGTTTATCAACGAAGGACGCCTATTACGTTTACGAAATCAAAGGCAGGATATTGTCTAGTTGCTGGAATTCTAAGCCGCCACACGGCGATCGTATAGGTAATTATTATTTTTTAAAGTAATATGCATATTTATATTATTGATGTTGTTCAAAAAACGAATAATACAAAACTCTCGAAAGGGCCTCTACGAGTTGGATTCTTCCCCTCGCACGCCTCTCAAAGGACCGGGCTCCGTCCCGTGATACCGCAGAGTATTGAGAAACATAATAATAATAATAAATAAAAGTATTAAAATTTTACTTAAAAATTAAAATAATGTATATTACAATAAACTGACATGGTCTTTTTTTTTGGATATACTACCTACATAACTGAAGATATGTTTTGTAGGCATGCTACTCCGTATCAGTCAGTTGAGCCGCTGATAACATAATTATTTATATGATGTGATCTAGATATGGGTACAATACGACATTGCAATCAGTTTCTTGCTGGTTTCTTGAAGGGTATCGATTATTTTAGATAGTTGTACCTACCTAAATCAGTGCACATCTTTAAAATTGCATATAAAACATACTTATGTATATATTTTTTGACGTGATTATACACAAAATATCGTTAATATAAAAGGTAGATAATGTCTATTTGTCCGTACGTTTATGTCTGAAAAATTATCTCGAATCTTGACTAGGTAAGTACTTGGGCTCTGTATATAGCCAGTACATCCTGTATATAGCAAGCCTTTCCCTTTATTTTTAAGAAGTTCTCAGTGTAATATGTATAATATGATATATATTGTATAGGTTTTATGTATATTATTTATTTATATCTCACCTTGTACTTACCTAATGTACCTACTAATTAAATTAAAATAAACTGTTTATGTAAATGTTTAGCAGCGCCCACTAAATAATATTGTTATCATTTTAAAACTTACATCTATTAGTTGCCACAACACACGCTCACGCTTAGTGTGGAAGCTATTGTAAAAAATTGTTGTGTTATTTAATAATTTTAAAATTTAAATTAACATTTTTTCATTTTCATTTTCTGAATCGCCACTGCCTGGATTTATAAACATTTTATTTTTAAAGAAACTAATTACTTACGGTAAGTAAGTACATTTGAAAAGAGAAGTAACGTTACTTACTTTTTTGTAAATCTTGTAAGGAAGAACACCATGTTGGATTGTCGAATGAATTTTAGAAGTAATTTAATCTTCAGAACTACGAAGCAGAACCTCACACCGCTGCTATTTTACTGCGAAAAAAATTAAACATTTTTATATTCATCTTCTTACATCTTCTGTAGGCGATGTGTTTGTCCTTGTAGTGTTCTGTGGGAGAGCCATGTCCAGCAGTGGACATTATTCGTCTGAGAAGAAGAAGGCAGAGTAAATCCCATTGAATTAAAATTTTAACAATTCAAACATCATATTATTTTGTTGAATGTATAGCACCACCAATCTACTGGACCTATCGCTAAAATCACAAAAATTCATCCAAAAGTACTTGGGTATAAGCATAAAAATTCCTCAATCGCCGCACATGTGTTTTTATTAAATGCTAAGGCTAAGACAAATTTCAATGTGACGAATAGGTACAGTCACTGGTAAAATTCCAGTAAGTTAGTAAACAAGATAAAATGAAAAACAGTCTTTGTTGGTCATGGATTTGTTATACTTATTATTTTTCCCATTTTGCTTTCATATAGCTCTTTAATAAAGTTAACAGATTTACCGTGATAATTCGATTCTGTTCGGTTCGTTGAACGTAAGGTGGAAAAACTAATATTTTTAAAGCAGGTCGGGAGCAAGGTCTAGTTTTAAAGATAGTGGAAGTCATTGGAAGAAGGCAACCGTTGGATTTTAGATAAGCGGGTCAGACAGGCGGCACACTCCCCTTTCTTGCATCATCTTTCCTTCGTCACATTGCAGTAGGTACCTACCTACTTTTCCTATTGCACACTGTAGGTTCTTATATGTTACCTAGTAAGTAAGTATATAAAGTGGGGTAGACAGAAAATGTTCCCATTGTCGTGTAGTCAGTCTCAGCTACGGACAACTAACCTTTAAATGAGTAGAATTCTCGTTAGGTAGGTGATGCATTGCTAGTTTTTAAAGAAACGGTTTTACAGTTTCATAAAATTTAGGGGGCTGCATAACAATATGGACAAAAAATCGGATTACATGCCTCTATCTAGCAGTATAGCTATGTAAGAGTGAACGCGAACCGAACAACTAAAAAACAAAACATAAATACATATTACTTACAAAGTCAAATCGTAGTTGTTATTTTATAAAAATATGTTTTTATTAACTTTTATTATTGTAAAAACAACGCGTGTAGTACGTAAACAGGGCGCTTGAGCACTGACGATAATGCAGGCATCTATTTTTGAATGTTTACTAAGTATATAATATTAGTGTTATTTTCTGAGTTTATCAATCGCTCTATCCTTTATCGCTGCAGCTTCCGAAAGGATCGATAACGGAATTCACTTATAATTAGCTGGAAGAGTAACGTATTTTATTTTATTAGGTAAAATAATATTTGGGTACCGTTACCAAGTTAATCTGAAATGGTAATATCTTTTATATCAAGCTTTGTTTCCGTTAAGGGACAAATTCAGTCGAAAATGCTGCAAAGTTGGTTTTTAGAACTGAAAGGGCCTTTTGTTACTGTCGTTTGTTTTTATTTTGTAACCCCAAAGTGTAACCCCAAAGATTTTGGTAAGAAGAGAGATAATGTGACTGAATTATGTATAAAGCTAATCTAATATTGCTGCATACTTCTGAGAAAAAAATCCTTAACTATGGCTAGTATAATTATACTTTGTTAATAAAAGCTCCTTAAAAATTCTTATAAAATAAAGTGGTGGCATCGGCATCTCTTGCCAGGCTAGTACGAGGGATTATATCTATATTATTACCAATATTAAAGAGCAAAGATTTGATTGTGTTTTGTTTGTTCGCATTGAATAGGCTCCGAATTTCAAAAATTATTTTACTGTTGGGAAGCTATACTATCCCCGGGTGACATAGGCTAAAGAATACTTATTCTGAAAAATACAAAATGCAGGGCGGTGCAGTCGCCGTGTCAGATAGTTTGGAAATTAAAAGATAGATATACTGACTTAGGTCTCTCAGGTTTTTTAAATTGCAGGGACTAATTTGTTGTTGCACTTGCAACTTGCAATGTAACATAAGTACCACCCTACTACTAATTTTACACACAATAATTACACAGTATTAAAAAGTATTATTTTGTTACTTGCCTATTAAATTTTTTCATAAGCTTATCCGTGCTCGTACCTATCTACAGCCATTTCCAAATACCTTTACGGACATCTCCCACACAAATTTCACACCTTATACAAAATAAACTCAATAGATCAAAGAGAGAACATCTAGCGTTATTCTTTTCAGAGTACAAATAGCATGACAAAGGCCGGCTGCGTGTGTCCGATGATCCGCTCCCACATGGGCCGTCGCACGCTCTTTGCACAATACATGTAAACTAGCTGTCAAAGGAGGTGATCCTATAAATCTACAATAGAAAACTATTTTTGCGTTACTGTGTGCTAAAGGGTCTTTGGAAAACGCGGACCAAAAACTAACGGACAACCACTTTTTGGAGAAGGTTACGTTTTATGGGCAGACCGAGAAACGGCAACACTTTACTTGAAGTGTTGGTTACTTTGAAAGAAGCACACCTAGCTTTTTTTTTGAGGTAAGGTCCCATTAAAACTTTTGCACATAGGTAAAACTAGTTGATCTGACCACTGCAGGGTCTTGAAAGAACGTTTACTACTCATATAGGGTTGTTTATGTAAGGAATTAAATACAAAACTTAGCATAGCCTTTTTCCTTTAAGAACACTAACTTGCCTTGAATCACCTGACTGTCTGAAAAGTAAGATTCGTCGAAATTCTCATATCCTTTTTCTTCTCTTCAATGTGCTATTCAACCCAACTGCTCCCCATTACCTAAGAGAACGCTTTGAGTGGTCTTGCACCACACAATCACGTTCTCTACGTACCAACTACTTTATATCTTTAAAATGCCCCACTCATAAGACAAACTTTTATCACAACTCGTTTACAGTTAAAGCCACCATGCTATGGAATTCCTTACCTCCATCGATTAGAAAAATTAGGTCACTAGAAACATTTAAAAGAGCTGTAAAATTACATTACCTTTCAATGTGCTAAATCTTCATACATTCGTTAATAAATATTCTTAGGTTGTCATCATTACAAACAATGTTGCTACTCAATTCTTCATTTCATCATTATTTTTATTTTTTATTTGTATTGTTTCTTCTTTTGTATCGTATTGTATTTATGTGTGTTATATATTTTATTGTTTATTTTTACGTATTATATTATTTATGTTATTATATCAATTATTTAATATTTGTGTTATATATTTATTAAGCATACTAATATTTATTATTTATTCAGAAAAATATTTTTTTAATTTTTTGTTTTGATTAAGTATTATTGTCGTCAAAATACTGAAACGCCCACCCAATTTACTCTTGTAATTTCTCTTAGGGTTGCCTGGAAGAAATCGCTTTTAGCGATAAGGCCGCCCATTGCCCTTTGTAATATCAAAATTTTACAATATGTATTATTTTATGTTATTAATTCTGTGTTTATTATGGCAATACAGCGTTTTTATGTTATGTTATGTTAAGATGATTCCGTGCTTTGGAAGGCACGGTAAGCCGCTAGTCCCGGCCGCAGTAGTAGTAGTGGTCGTTCTTTCAAACCGCGGGGCGACAAGCTGGCCCCTTGTCACGATGGTAAAAAACCATATAGGTACTCGGCTAAACGTGGATCCGGCTCTGATAAGCTGGTGCCTCTGCCTAATCCTTCGGGGAACCTAGGCGCGAGATAATTGAACACTTACTCAAGTTTTAATAAATAGCCACTGTTTTGTTTCAGAATTGTGGCGAGCATAACTAAGACAGTAGATACAGTGACCGCTTTAAAATCCCATATTCCAGGAAAAATACCATACTTCGCCACAATCTAGATATTTTTTTATAATACTGTGTTTTTACTAGGTGCGGTGGGTAAACTTAGTATACTTAAGTACTTAGTAACTTACATTATTTTAAGAATTTTCTTTTTTGCATCGCATCTCAGTTTGTAAGTAATTTACGAGCGCTGCGAGGGTCGGCTTTTACGACGGCGTATTTCACGTGCTCGCACGATCGGACGCATTTTTTTGATAATAACAAAAGATGGTTAGGTTGTACATTAGCTGATGATAACGAATATTGGTTAACTAACGTTTTTTAAATTAAAAAGTAATTCTAAACCTACCTACACACTTAAAATAAAACAAATTCGAACTAACGAATAAAACAACTCAAGAATTGAGCTTAGCCGAGTACGTTGCCAAGCAAGATCTGTATTCTGCAAAAATACCAACCAGGAACTGAAATAGGTGACCTATGGTTATCTGCGGCCTATTCAAATTAATCCGTGCACTTAGCTTGCAATGGCTTATGAAGACTATTAAAATATTATTTTACTTTGTCCACGTTACTTATAAACTCGTGGGAAAAGATCTGATTCAGTGCCTTCTGAAAAAAGTTCCATGAAAATGAATTTCCACATCCAACTAACGGCCGTTTTTAACCGACTTCAAAAAAGGAGGTTATCAGTTTGACCTTATGTATGTATGTATGTTTGTCCGCGATTATATCGCGTTTGGCTCAACCGATTTTGATGCTGTTTTCAGCAATGTATTTGTTACATTCAGGAGAAGGTTTCAGTACCTATTTTAACCGACTTTGAAAAAGAGGAAGTTCTCAGTTTATGTGATTTAGTTTTATGAAGGCGGGTCTCTTTTTGTAAAAAAGAAATTATCAATAATATACTTACGCGATAGATAGCGTATATCAATTCATAAAAAGTCATACCAAAGGCCTATCTTTACTTTAATAAATCTTTCTAAAGTGGCAGCTATCTATCTCTATTGCATTGTGAAAATCACAGAAATTTTAACATGCAAATGCAAGCGAGTTGATTGTATAATTAAAAATAAAAAAGTTTTTTTGTCTTGTTATTTCTAAACTTATTTTTTTACAATATTTTTTTATGTTGTATGTAGGTTGTGTGGATTATCCCGTTTTGAATCAGGGATCGTAGTGCTTAGTGTTGAATATAAAAGGGTGCGGTAAAAGCTCGACACACCACAAGTCTCAGGTGCGTGTGCGGGACGAACCGTCTCTTTTGCGATGTTCCCTATCACTACTAAGTATAGGTGAGTTAGTGATATTAGTAACTTGTATTCTTTTAAATAATTGATCAAATTAATTTTTGGTCAACAAACAAAAATATTTTAATGTGGTAGCGTAGCGGCATAGAAGACTTACCACTACCCCATTTCCTCCCATGGGTGCCGTAAAAGACGACCAAGGAAACAGCTCAAGTACAGTGGGGGTCTAGGACGGCTTAACAGTTTCTGTTTTTAACTGACTTCGACCGAAAAAAGAAGTTTTTCAGTTTGACCTGTATGTATGTTTGTCCACGATTATCTCGCGTTTCGCTGAACCGATTTTGATGCGGTTTTCAGTAATGTATTTGTTACATTCAGGAGAAGGTTTTAGTACATATTTTAACCGACTTCGAAAAAGAGGAAGTTCTCAGATAATGTTTGTGTCAGTTCGTTGAAGGCGGGTCTCTTTTGGTAAAAAAGAAATTATTCTGTATTGTAAAATAGCTCTTATTCTTTGTTAATACAGTCTAGGGCGCACGAGACCACAGACAAATCTGTTACGCCGTCCTAGACCGCCACTGTACAAGCAGCAGCATCCTTCGTTGTAAAACTTAAAAGCCATAGATACTGCAATCGCCAACCCGCCTGCCAAGAGTGGCGATTACGGAAAACTCCATCCACAAGTACTCTTACTGGCTATCTGTGTAGGCTGGGGGCAGACTTAAGTTCAGCAGTAGATGAAGTCTGTAAAAAATATTAAGTAATATTGTGTGTTTTATGTGACGAATGTTTTATGTGGTTCCCACGTGTTTAAAAAAATAAAATCGTTTAAGGAACGATGTCCACTATTGTACAGTGGCGGTCTAAGACGGTGTAACAGATTTGTCTATGGTCTCTGTACCCTAGACTGTATTGTATTACCAAAGAACAAGAGCTATTTTGCAATACAGAAAAACCGGATGTGTTACGCCATCCTAGACATTAGTGTGTATTGTGTTGAACATTAAAATACTAAAAACAAACTCTAAATCACAGAATATAGGTACTTACCTACCTACGGAAGCTGGATGTTTCTGAGAAAGCGGTAAAAATCAAAGATGATTTAGCTCACCATACCTCACAACTTTCCCAAAGCAACATCTACACAGCCGCAAGACGTCGCCTGTTAAACATTGGAGTCCTAAACATTGTAACAAGGACATACAATGTGAAGGGGTTTTGCCGTAATCGCCATATTGGAGACGGGTTGGCGATCGTAGAATTCGCCTTCAAGTTCTTTAACGTAGGACGCTGCTGTCTGTCCTTCGGGTGTTCTCTTACCTTAGTTGCCTTTTACGACATCAATTCATTGGAGAAAATTAGTTGTCTTGTCGCTCACCATACCTTTTTTTTTAAGGCGGGGAAACTCTTAACAAGTACCCTGCGACCCCGGGGGGAGTTGCAGGGTTATGTGGGGTTCGCACCCACTAAAACCCCGCCGGTGTTCATCTCGGCTTTTGGCAAGGGGGTCACGGGTGATCTTTCGATCGTTGTGTTCAACTCCGCGACCCCCTCCCGCTCACCATACCTAACACCATTCCCAAAGCAACCATGTGTCAAAAAAAATACTTACATTGTTTTTTCAGGTCATCAGCCCTGTTGCTGATCTGGACCCTGACCTTGGTGTCTGCCCAGATCACGTTCAGCAGGGACTGGAGCGGCGGGAAGAGGTCGTCCCCACAACTCGCTGTCGACTGCGCGCAGTTTTCCAGGGTTTGCAGGCACTTTGTGGTAAGTTGCTCAAGACTTTCAAGTCATCATCAATGTATATAAAACTCTTCCGTTACTGACTGACTGACAGACAACGCAGAGCCGAAAGTACTGGGCGTAGCGGGTTAAAATTTTGCACGCGGGTTTTTGGGGAGTGTAGAGGAGCACAAAGGCTAAATTTCCTAAAATTCCCATGGGAACGGGAAAAGAAAGGATTTACTTGTTTATGATAAATCAGCACGGGTTAAACCGCGGGACAGCTTCTAGTTATCATTTAAGCCGTAAGACCTCCACTGCACGACATAGGCTTCACACATCGCCATTGAAGTGGCCTCCAGAATTTTAAGTGGTTGTGGTTCAGTTGGCAATGATGTCGACTGTGATGCGAGAGCAACGATTTTTGTATTTCGGTCTAGGTGTGTATTTTTGGCTTTGTATGTGTTTTGGGCATCATAGGTGCAGGTTCTGCCTAGTATGTGGCTCTTAGTGCAATAAGTTATTTTTTATTTTATGTGCATCAAACATTGTTCGCCTGCGCCGGAAATCAAATCCGGACGTCTTAAGTCTCAGACAACACTACTAGCTGCTTACAGAGGTTTTTGGCAAATAAAAAAGAGCAGTCTAAATAAATTGTGTTCCACTGCTGGGCAAAGACGACCACGATCCACGACGAAGTCGATAATATTAAGTTTTTGCAACCTAAAAACATGTAAATAAAATTATACCAATTACTTACCAGCACGAGCTCCATCAAGCCATGTCGTCAGGGCGGGCGGGCGCTGGGCGGCATCCGCCCTCCGCGCCTGACGACCCATCGCCTACTTACGACGACGAGAAATAGACGAACCAATACCAATACGCAAGATATATCGCTAATTTTTAAATCAATTGATTAGATAATTTATTGAAATTAGAAGGTACGCGACAAAACAACAGCAAAGTCCTCTCCGGCCCCCTAATTCCGTAATGTTTGTTTTTTCTCATCAACTCAGACTTAACGCATTTCTACTAAAGAATTCTGTAATTTTAGTTATCCGGCACGTAAATAAATGTATTATCTACATCTAAAGATAAATTATTAGAAAAAATTCTAAAATATTAATAGAAAAAAATATATAAAAGTAAATTACGTTACGGTGTAAGGGGGCGGTCAGATTTGTAATAACACATCACACTCACACTCAGAGCCCCTAACTAGGAAGAACCTGTATCTAGGGTGCCCGAAACACATACAGAGACGAACATCACACCCAGACCGGAAACAAACATCGATATTCATAATATCAATATTCGCCCCGCCCGGGAATCGAACCCGTGTGCACTCGCTTCTCAGTCCACATCACTGCCAACTGAGCTACGGAGCAGTCAAATGTGTGATGTGACGACGAAGTAAGAGCGTCTTTAGAGAATGTTTTAAATTAGCTTGTTATTGTTTTGAGTTAATAATATAGGATTCTAATGATAATCAAATAGTAATAAAACCACCAAAGATAGTAGATTTATACCTATTGTAATTTTACGAATGTATAGTTTTTTTTTGTAAAATGATTTTCATAATTAACTTTTGCATATAAATTTACTAAGCTAAGCTCATTTTGGCTGGATGAGTTTAGCTTAAATTTTACTATATACCGGAAATAGAATAAACTTATATAACATGTAGGTTATTGTGTATCAAATGCGCGACAAACTTATGAAAGGTTATCGTTAAAAAAATGCTTACTCATTAATATTAATGTAGCTATAACCTAGTCATTATAATAAAAAGAAATTTATTTAAATAAAATCTGTTAACTTCGAACCTTGTTTTTTATTTGAACAACATAGTATAAAACAAAGTCGCTTCCGGCGTCTGTCCCTATGTATGCTTTAATCTTTAAAAATATGCAATAGATTTTGATGCGGGTTTTTTTAATAGATAGAGTGATTCCAGAGGAACATCCACATGATAGTAAAACTATAGGCGATACAAAGTTAAGAACAACAGCTACCTAACATAATGAAAAACCTAGTTACTGAATAAAGGAATAAAACAAAATCTATACCATTAATATAATTTTATTATCGTTGTAATTAAAATAAATTGATTTTATATACAAGTTAGTAAAACTCATTTAAGCTAAAATATAAATTGCAGTACATACCTATAGCTTAGGCTATGATATGACTAAACTTAAATGTAATAAAAATAATTAGGATAATATTACAGAAAATAAAATAATGCATTAATTTGCATAAAAATTATAATTTTAAAAATGGAATATCATAAATCAAATCAAACATTATTTCGTCAGCAAAATAACAATCATTTCTTATGACAATGTCTCCGGTTTACTCAAATTCTATATCACTAAATAATGACTAAGGGTGCATTCACGTACAAAGCTGGTAACAAGCGCTTGTTGGCGCTGGTAAGAAAAAATTATATTTAATACCTGCGCTGACAGTCACGCTGGAACAAGCGTCTATATCCGCGCAGGCGCAGGAACCAGCGCCAACAAGCGCTTGTACCATCGTTGTACAGTCAAGGACTAGGAGGCCGTAACAGATTTGTCTATGGTTTCGTCAGGCCTAGACTGTATTACCAAAGAACAAGAGCTATTTTACAATACAGAAAAACCGGAAGTGTTACGCCGACCGTGTCCGTGACTGTACGTGAATGCACCCTAGGAAAGTGTAATTTTTTTAAAGGGTCTCTTTCGTAACAAAAACTACTTCACAACGTATTTGTGAGATTTAGGAGGATAAATTAGGAGTTATTTTTATTCAAATCAGGCTTAGCACGAGGATGAATGCATTTTTCTTTAATTTTAAACATTGTTTGAAAATTCTCGTGCTTAGACTACAGAAGGCTTTAACATTGTGAAAAAAGGAACCGATACTTTTGTCATTGTAAGGGTTAAAATAGAAAGTAATATAAAAATTTTAAAACAAACATAGCGCTACTATAACCTATAGACGTTTACCTAATATAAAAAGAAAACCTAAATTAAAGCCAAACCAAAATCTTCAATAAAACAAATTGCGTTAGTATTTATCTTTGAATTTCAACACTATTTTAATGTTAGTAATTAAATTTAAAAACTAAAATAAATTTAAAAGTTTTTAGAGCAATTACTTTGTCAAAATCTAAAACTATTTGTTAAATATAATACTTTGCTAAAGTTGTTATCAGTTATCTGAAAATAGTTAAAATATAAAGTTAATACGATAATACAAGCATGAGTATTCGGACAGTCATCCAGTTTTCAGGCTAGCTAGCATTTGGTGACCCCGTCCTATATCATCATCTACGTCTGCAGGCGAGTAGAGAGCTCACACCTCAAAACAGACGTCTGACTTAAATTAAACGGGTGATTTAGCTCACCATACCAAACAACATTCCTAAAGTAAAATGGGTTGAATTCTCAAAAAAAAAAAAAACTGTTCCATATATTTGTTCGATCATCCGACGACGAAGTCAATATACGCGACAGCGGATTTGTTTTGAGATTTCGGCCTATGTTTCTAAATGAAAAATGATTAGGTATGCTGTGTGCCGCATCACCACTATTTTTTATTTCCGCTTTGTCAGAAACACATCTTTAAGCGAGTAAACGAGCAGTTACAAGTCGCATCAGCAGGCTGTCAATTATGATGATATGGGTAACATACCGAGCTACCGGCAGTCAGTACAGGGCCTAAGTCAGGCGTTACGTGGTAGTGAGTAGTCACTCGGTGGGATCTATTGGGAGTGGGGCGGGCAGCAGCGCGCGTGCTCGAGCGCGGCGTTGAGCGCCGAGAGCCACTGCTCGCGGTCCTCGGCCGAGTCCGCCGCCAGCAGGTGTCTGCGAAGATATCACGACCACTGTTATATGATCTAGTGATGAGTGGTTTGCTGACCAGAGGGCCCTGTCTTTTTTACCTGAATTGGTAATTAATTAAAGTTTAACGACAGTGGCAATTCGAAAACCATCGCTGCTTTTCAAAAACAACGACGGTACATGCCCTAAGTAAAGCAGCGATGGTGTTTTATTGCCGTCATTGTCATAGAATTTTCATTGTTTATTTTGTAAATAAACTAACTATACCTATAGACCACCAGGTTACCTCAGTCACCACCTTCTTAGGTATAATAAAAACATTAAAAAAACGTTTTGTCACTGTATTTTTTTTATAAAATATTTGTTTGCCTAGTCTGGTTATGATTGTACATCTTTACGTGTGTTTTTTGCAATCTATATACAGTTTCTACAAATTTAGGGGTTCTGAGTGTTGCCTTATCAATTAGTTTAGGTCTACGAACAACAATACTCAAGAAGCATAACTAGCCCAATAAAATGCCCCACGCAATGCACACGGAAAAGAAGCCCCGGTGGGCGGGGCTTAGGTTACGGACACCATGCCGCGTCAGTTCCTAGTGGCACCTTGAGCCGTGTGGCTGCAGCGTCGGGAGCATATTACCGTGTTTTTGGGTATTTCTGACCGTGTTTTATCTTTACAAATATGCCTTCGTGCATTATAAAGTGTTGTAGAAGCCATAAAGACAAAGAAAAACTTATATCACCTTTAAATAAATATTTTGTAAAATAACACTTGACCGCCATCTAGTAGCGATAATATGTACCATCCAAAAGCAGGGGGGCTAGCTCGCTGCTTTGTCGACAGACGCGAGCGAAGCGGCCAATAGCGCGCAAGCTAGTCTATGAGAATGTATGAGAGTTTGTTGCAATAGGATTTACTTTGTGAGCGTAAGTGGAACCAAAATCGAAGCGGTTTTGTAGGAGAGTGACGCTTCCTGAGTGGTGTTGTTCTGTGGTTTAGACACATACCTCCGCACAAGACCGTTGTCAGTCCTAGCGTAGACGAGCGAGTCCTCGGGCGGCTGCAGGCCGGGCGGCAGCGCGCTCTCCAGCAGCAGCGTGTGCGGCCGCGCGCACAGGTCGCGCGGGGCGCGCTGCACCGCGCGGGACACCACTTGCGACAGGTCTATGTCGCCTATTGGTAACTGTAACAAGCGGTTGTATAAGGATACTAGTCGAGTCGGCGAACTTTGTACCGCTTAACCTATTACTATGTTGTGCATGTATTATATATCATCTCATATATCAGCTCATCTTCGGATCGCTACAAGGCGGACATGTTTTTAACTAGCAGCAAGTTAAAGTTAAATTTTACTATCAAAAGTTATTGGTGTCTTCTACATATCAGTGCTAATTCTTTATTAAGCAACACAGCAGTAAGATCAAGTGTTACAGTGAATAATTATACAGTGTTTTACATATAATAATCTACTTTTAAACCTAATTGGAAAGACTTTCTGAGAGAAACGCGTAAAGTGTTCCTCTGCGCGCGGCGCATAGGACCTTTTTGTCGAAGACTTTACAAGTGCAACAAGTCGTTTTGTTTAGAATACAACCATATCTACCAGCTTTGCCGATTGTTTGTCCCTTCAAAAAGACTCACAATGAACTGTATTGGATGTAAAGAAAATCTTCTCAAACAGGAAAAAATTACCTGTGCAACATGCTCGGGAACGTATCACCATCTGTGTGTAGGTCTTACGGTTGCTACTGCTTTAAAGCAATCCAAGCAGTGGAAATGTCCTACATGCCGAGCAAAGGACCCACGAATAGATAGGTCCAACACTCCGGTAAAACCTATTGATGACCAATCCACTTCTAGTAACGTCACCGTTAGACGCAACACCACTACGGAGTGCCAAGAAGAGGACCTCTACGGTATGATGCGCTCTGACATACTCAACGCTATTCGTGAGGATCTCTGCACAACGGTGCGTTCAGTCCTAGCAGAAGAGTTAAAACCTATAAATTTAAAGTTGGTGTCTATGGAAACGTCAGTTCAGGCTATGAGTGACCATTTTGATGCTATGCTAAAGATTACATCCGAGCAGAAGGAGGAGTTGAACAAGCTGAAAAATGAGAATAACATTCTTCGTGATAACATGAAAGCTATGGAGAATAGGTTGGCATCGCTTGAGGAAGTTAACTACAAAAGTGAGCAGTGGTCTAGACTACAAAATCTTGAATTTGTTGGGGTACCGGAGAGCACCCAAGAAAACCTGCCAGACATTGTTCTAAAAATTGCCAAACATGCAGATTGTAACATAAAGGCAGAAGACATAATGTTTGCGCGTCGAATCCAGGCAAAGCGACCAAAGAAGGGACCAATACCTCGCGCTATTGTCGTTCAGTTCCAAAAAAGAGATACAAAGGACTTACTTCTGTCTGCTGTGCGCAAATGTCGTGGTGTTACCTCTGGCGATTTGGGATTGGAAGGCGCACTTTCAAAAATTTATATAAACGAACACCTCACAGTCAGAAACAAACAGTTATTTACAAAATGTAAAAATAAAGTTAAAGAATGTAATTACAAGTTCATTTGGACAAAAAACTGTCGAATTTACGTAAAGAAGCAGGAAGGTGCGCCGTTTATCCTCATCTCAAAGGAAAAGGACCTGCAAAACATTGTTTAAGCGCTATTTGCAATGCACAAAGTAGTTTATTAAGATTTTTAAGTATAGTATTGTTGCACTTTTCTTTATTTTTATCTCTTTTAATTTTTTGTTACGTCGTAAGCAAGAACACAAAACACACTTTCATTATCACTCTATACCAACACATATTTACACACACTCACATAATATTAGGAAGAAATTCACAAGTAGGCCGTCTATTTGTTCTACAATCATCGCTTAATCATACCATCAACAGTTGTCCTAATCATAACAAGGCCCTTACTTTTCAGTTTCAAAGTCGAATCAAAACAAAGGCAATCAACATATTTTTTTCAATAAACCTAACACTCTTTTTTACTACTCGCTGTTTTTGTTGTCAACATAATATTCTGTGTAGTAACATAATATGGCTCAAAACTTTTACGATTACATCTTTAAATGAATCTATTACTTTTTTTTATATTATAATACAACTTACCGTACATGTAAAGAATAGATTAATGTTAATTTCTTTTAATGAAAATTGCTTATGAAAAACTTTTTATAAAAAAATTAAACCGCCGAAAAAACTGAAAAGCATTAAATAATAGGGAAACATTTTCTATTAGGCCTTAATTTACTCACTTCTTAAAGTAATTTTGGATTACCAAGAAATTTTAAGTCGGCGCCACACCACACAAGCTAATTCATTATCTATGTAAAGCGCGATGCGCAGTGTCATACGTTTTTCGGTTATTTCTTTGAATTTCAGGTAATTTAGTGATCTTTATTCGTTGATTCTGTGACCGACTCAAAATTTCTTGGTAATCCAAAATAACTTTAAGAAGTGAGTAAATTAAGGCCTAATAGAAAATGTTTCCCTATTATTTAATGCTTTTCAGTTTTTTCGGCGGTTTAATTTTTTTATAAAAAGTTTTTATTTTTTGCTTTTCAGTTTTTTTTGGGCTAATTTTTTGACCCCAGCTAATCATACTTCACCGGGTGGTCGCACCCCACAAGGTGGCCACACAACCTGGTGAAGGTTGAGGGACTAACAGGATGAGGTTCGATCACGACCGGTCGGTGAGGCGATTTGTGAGGGAGGCCTATGTCCAGCAGTGGACGTCTTTTGGCTGATTTTATTTCATTTCCAAAGATATTGTAAGTAGGTATCAAAAGTTATAATGTAACACGGAAATGCAACCTGTGAGTGGATAAATCGACCCGCCGACCAAAAAGTCACCCCTATTTTCCCACCCTTAGGGTGGGAATTTTATTTCCAAATTTTTATGGGACCAACTTCAACGTATACCCTGTCGATTAAAAAAAGAATTATCAAAATCGGTCCACACAGTAAAAAGTAATGCGTGATCATACATAAAAAAAAAAAAAATATATACGCGACGAATTGAGAACCTCCTCCTTTTGTTTTTTCGTCGGTTAAAAATTAAAAATCTTTTACCAAAAGGTTAGGGGTTTGCGTACAAAAACGCTAGAATTTAGTAATAATGTATTAAATATGGACCAAGATATATTAATTGTCACTGAAACTTGGTCAGGGAATTCTCGACTCTGAACTAACGGACAATATAGGTACAATGTTTTTCGTTTGGATAGAGAGTCTCTTGGGGGAGGGGTAATGGCACTTTGGTTACCACACCTGAATGTAAGGCAGCGAACAGACTGGCAACGGCCGGAACTCGATGTAGAGTGTTTATGGTTGACCTTGGACGGTCGTGCATTTGGAGCATCAAGTGACTTGCATGTTGGAATAGTTTATCTACCACCGAACTTAAAGTTACCATCCCGTATAATTAATATAGCTCACTGGATCACAAGTGTTGTTTCATCTTGCCCCGAAGATAACTTTCTGATTATTGGGGATTTCAATATTCATTGTATTGACTGGAGCTTGGAAGACCCAATATTTCTTAAAAAAGGGAGTATTGAACTACAAAATTCGGCCTTAGAATTAATTAACCAAGCAAATCTTCTGTCCTTGAATCAGCATAATCTATTTAAAAATGCGTCTGGTAATACACTCGATCTTGTTTTTTCAAATTTCTCTTTGAATGTTGAGGTTTGCTCCCAACCACTAGTAAAAGAAGATATTTTATTCCACACTACACTAGTAATTGACGCAAGTGACATTACATTATCGCCGCTGCCTAAGATTACTAAACGTAAAACACAATTTCGCAAAGGGAACTATGACGATATAAATAAGTTAATAGCGGACATTAATTGGTCTGAACTCCTGTCGTCCGACATACCGCTAGAAACTATAGTAAACACTTTTTATGATAAAATTAACAAAATTATTTTATATAATATACCACAAACACTTCAAGCTAGTTCTCATAATCGATACCCAATATGGTATTCACGTGCACTCGTCTGTTTGATAAAAGAAAAAAGTAAGATTCACTCACACTGGAAACGTTTTAAAAATCCTCGTGATTATGACGCGTTTTGTTTACTCCGAAAAAGACAAAAACATATGCAAACTGAGTGTTACAATAAATTTATCAAAAGATCACAAGAGTGCATAAAGAGTAATCCCAAATATCTTTGGACTTATGTTAGCTCTAAGAGAAAAAATAATACTCGTTACCCGAACTCCATGGTATATAATAACGACAAGCTGAGCGTCGAGATACAGATATGCGAGGCATTTAACAAATTCTTTCATAGAATGTTTGCAGATCCTGCTGATTGTTATACTCTGGAAACATCAGAAGACGGCTCTTTTTCTGATTCAATAAATTCACTGCAAGTAAGCGAAAATAGAGTCATGAAGTTACTATCTCAATTAGATGAAAATAATGGGGCTGGTAGTGATGAAATACCACCGTTTTTCATTAAAAAATGTGCAATGACGTTAAGCGTCCCTTTAACAATAATATTTAACAGGTCATTACGAGAAAGCGATTTTCCTGAAAAATGGAAAGAGGCACATATTGTTCCTGTTCACAAAGAGGGCACTAAGGTAAACATTGATCATTACAGGCCTATATCAATACTAAATATATCTGGTAAGGTGCTTGAAAGATTGGTATACGAGAATATCTACTCCGTCATTATGCAAGGTGTTCCAGCTGAACAACACGGTTTTATAAAGGGTAAGTCTACCAACACTAATTTAGCTGTTTTTGTGGGTGACGTTCTTAAGAGGCATGAGCTCGCCTGGTCAAGTTGACGTAATTTATACAGATTTTGAAAAAGCCTTTGATCGTGTTGATCACCGAATTTTGCTCCAAAAATTATCCACACTAGGAATTAAAGGCGACCTTCTTCGTTGGCTTAAATCATACCTATCAAAAAGGACTCAAGCTGTAGTCATAGGTGGTCATAGATCAGACTTTATTAGTATACCATCAGGAGTACCACAAGGATCCATCTTGGCGCCTTTGCTGTATGTAGCTTTTCTATATGACATAGATAAATGTTTTCATCATGCCCGTTTTTTGCTGTATGCAGATGATAAAAAAATATACCATCCTATAAGGCACACCCAAGATTGCTTAAACTTGCAGGAAGATCTAAATAGACTTTCCGATTACTATAGGGAAAATCGCATAAATATTAACATTTCAAAATGTGTTGTTATAAGTTTTACGCGTCGTCAGAAACCGGTAGAACACGAGTATAAATTTAAAAGTACTATCATCGATAGAGTTAAAGTTGTCAGAGACTTGGGTATCTTATTGGATTCAAAGTTGACTTTTTCTGCTCACATCGAAAATATATGCAACAGATCATATAAAAGTTTGGGGTTTGTAAAGAGAGTCAGTCAATCTTTTACTGATCCAGCATGCATAAAAATGTTGTATTTTGCATATGTGCGTAGTATATTGGAATATTGCAGTCCTATATGGAACCCTCAGTATCTTATTTATCAGCAGAGTATTGAACGGATACAGAATCTCTTTATTAAATACATGAATTATAAAACCGGTACTTATATTAACAACTATGAGGATTCATGTGCTGCTCATAGAATTATGTCACTAGAAAATAGACGGAAATTACTCGATATGTCATTTCTGCACGACATCTACTCTGGAGCAGTAGACTGCTCAATGCTGGTCAATGAGATGCTACGGTTATCTGTACCTAGTAAGCGCACTAGACACGCTAAACTTCTGTCCATCCCACCTGCACGAACCAATTATTTATCTAATAGCATTTACCATAGATTACCTAATACATATAATAAGTACTTCACTGAGTTCGACATTTTCTTTCTCTCCAAAACTTCTTTTAAAAACAGAATTTCTTCCTCTTATTTTAATCAATAAAAAGTTTAAGTAGCTTGCAACTATATTATACAACTCTTATACACACATTTACACACACTCAAACACATACATACTCACACTCACACCTTCTTGCTTGCGATCTATTATTATTATTATATTTTACCCTTTTTTTTTTTTTGGACTTGCCAACATTTACCAGTTCGAATTTTTTATTTGTTAAAGTTAAGTGTTCTTGTAGCTAGTTATAAACTTATTAGATACTTTGTTAACATAGTGAAATCCTGTTATTGGCATACATAAAAAGCACCTAAACTTTACTTGTAATACTTTTCTGTAACGCTGTTGGATTTTTGTTTATAAATAAATAAAAATAAAAATATACTTATAAACCTTCCTCTTAAATCACTCTATCTACAAAAAAAAAAACCGCATCAAATCCCGAAGGATAGTTTTAAAGATTACATACATAGGGACAGACGCGGGAGGCGACTTTGTTTTATACTATGTATTGATTTTACAATAATGTTAAGGAAGTCATTTCACAAAGGACGACGGGGGTCTACCAAAATCACTTTGGAAACAATTGCCAACCATTTGACATTTAAATGCGGGAAAATGTATGGAGATAATTGTCAAAAGTGACATCAAGATTCGACAAATCGCACGGTGGCGGCGCGTGTGTACAACAGTGTTGCGGCGCGGTGGCGATGTCGTCTGTTTGAACACTAACTATGTTGCGCATCTACGACTATTAAACATAATATACAACCTTCCTCTTGAATCACTCTTATTCTAAAAAAAAAAAAGCAACAAAAACCGTTGCACAGGTTTAAAGATTTCAGCACATATACTGGGTGTTTCTGACAAGGCGGTAATAAATCAAAGGAGGGATTCTGCTCACCATACCTAACAACATTGGTCAAAATCTCAAAAAAAAAAAACAGCTGTTCTATACATTGGTTCGATCAGCTGACGGGGTCAATGTACGGGACGGCTAATTTTTGTTTTGAGATTTCGACCCATGTTGCTTTGGGAAAGTTGTTAGTTCTTCTTCTTCTTCTTCTTCTCTAGTGGGGGTTGATTAGTGCCTGCACTTAGCTCGCGTAGTTGGAGCCATTGTACATATCCCCACATTGGAGCCATCCGAAGCGTGGATGCTCCCACAGCTCAGTCAGGTGGTCAGCTGGGCCGCAAATTACAATTTTTTTTTTCCACTATCAATGCATTCTGATGTGGATTTTTCATAGACTGAAGCCTTTATTTCTACCTTGGTGGGCTTTAGAGCCCCTGCAGACCCTTGAAGCACCAGAACCCTCTCGAACCCCAGTAATTGCTCACGCAATGAAGGCTGATGGGACCCGCAGTGTCGCTTTGGAGCCCTTACAAACCCCTAGCGGCTCCTCCGAGCCCACACAGACCTCCTGCGCAGTACCAAGCAATACCAGATCGCTGAAGGCAGTGATGTATGAATTTTTGATTGGCGAAAGCCTTTATTTGCTACACTGGTAGGTGCTTGAGAGCCCGTTGCAGACCCTTAGAGAAGCACGGGAGCCCTTTTGGACCCCAGTAGATGCTTCAGAGCCCGCATAGACCCTTGTAATGCAAAGAAGCCTGATGAGACCCGAGGAGTCGCCTAGGAGCCCTTACGGACCCCAGCGGCTCCCTTGAGCCCACATAGACCTCCTGCACTGCTACCAGCGATACTAGATTGCTTTAAGTAGAGAAAGCTCTGGTAGCTTCTTCAGCCCTTTTTCTTAACTCCATTGCAAAAACTTGCAAAATTGTTAGTTGTTAGTTATGGTGAGCAGAATCCATCCTTTGATTTATTACCCTCTTGTCAGAAACACCCTGTAGATACAGCTTCCCGCGACTGTGTATCGCACTATGTATTGAAGAATGAGGCCTCACCTTCTTCTGCACATCATCAGGGTACTTCCAGTACGTGAGCCGTGAGCCTCTCAGCTCGAACCAGCGGCGGTGCCAGGCGCCGAGCCCGCTCACGTCGTCGAAGGCGGTGAGGAAGGCGGCGTGGGGCGCGGGCGGCGGGACCACCACGCGGGCTGAGATGCTTAGGTTTATTGTGCCTTCCAGAGGCGAGTTTGGTGGTAGCTGGGGATGGGGTAAACAGGATTTTTTAATAATAGTTGACACGGCTAAATTCGGGGATAGCGTAGCTTTCTAAGAGCAAAAGAGTTTTTTCGGTCGGCGCAGTACTTTGGGAGCTTATTCAAAGCAAACAAACTAATACATAAACAATATTGTTACAGACATGTTGACCCGAAAAACATTGTCCTGTCTTAAACGACTGACAGAATATTTGACTGGAAAGTAGGTAGTAGAACGAAAATAGGTAGAAGAGTTTCTTTGGTAACATGAAATTATTGTTTTAAATATCTTCCTAGCAGTTTTTGTATTCTCGAGTCAGGATAATCTGAACTCACTCAGGACATTTTACAGTCAGTGTTTGGAATCTTACTCGCTTAAGTTTTAAGTCGTTTACGAGTAAAAACTATCCTGGTTCAAGTAGTCTCATACACCGTCAAGCGTATGCTTCACTATATAGAAGTTGGACCTCAAATCAATTTGAAGCGGAGAACTATTTAAAGTTTTAGACACTTTCGACTATAAATGTCAGCCTTGAAATTTGGGGTCAGCAGCTTGGACGACTGAAAGGGATTCATATACAGTCACATAGTGTAGACGTACCTCATTAGGCGTAAAAGTGCTTTGTTCGGCCTGAGCGAGCACAAAGATGGCGTACCCGTGCAGAAATTAGTTAAATTTACATTTTGACTATTTGGAGTGGAAGCAACTACGATTTGACTGCGAATGTCAGCCTTTGACTTCGGAGTCTGCAGATTTTAAGACTGCGGGTTTATTTTCAGTCATATATGGTATGTATAGAGGTTCAGATCCGGCTCGAAGGACCAGGACCACTTGTGTGACAAGATGGGAGCAGAATGCAGACTTAAAAACTAGGTTAATACTCCATCTTTGATTATTAAATATCATCCATTATTTACGTTGTACCAACCTGTGTACGGACATATTATTGTGCAGGCTTACCTTATTGAGCGTGAAAGTGGTTCGCTTGGCCTGAGCGAGCGCAAAGATGGCGTACCCGTGCGGGGCGAGCTGCGGCGCGCGCACGGCCGCCGGGCCCGCGGGGGACTCCACGCGGGGGGCTTTCAGCGGGGTCCGGGACTTCGACTTGGGGGTCAGCAGCTTGGACGACTGTGGGGTTTATTTACAGTCAGTTATATTAGTCCATATGAAATGTTAGGTCTCAAACAGCTTGTACGCAAATAACACACTCAACTGTTAAAAATTTCCCCCACTGGCTCAAACTTCCATATAATATATACAAACGCGGTGAGCGTAGCGAATATGAATGTAGTCACTGGATGCGATAATTTTTCTGCGAGCACTTTCATACATGTCTGTACATTCATATAAAAGGTGTGTAGATAGGAAGACCCCACAAGATGGTCTGAAGACCTGGTGAAGGTGAGTTCAAATCCGGCTCGAAGGGCCAGGATCACTTGTAAACCAATGGGAGCAGAATGCAAAGACGAAAGTACTCACACCTAATAGTTAATTAACTTTATTTTTATCAAATATTGTCAACCTATTTTGGGAAGGTATTATCTAATCTTGGTTCTACGGAACAAAATAATTTTCTTTTATAGATCCATCAGGGATCCTTATGTAACTTGCCCTTTTTCTCCTATGTAGTGCTAGTAGATGACGATACAAACCTTTTTGTTAAAAATGTGATATTTCACGTTGTGCGGCAGGATTTCTTTGGACGCTTGCAGAAGATACACCTCTATTGTCACCTGGGAAAAGAGTAAAGTTTATAGCAGCCGCTTTAAAAATTCCATACTGTTGTTGTTGCGCCGTCTGCGGTCATTACACTGCTGTATAAGGGTACTAAACTGTCGTAGGTACCTTGAAGTCAGCAGGCAGCCCGTCAATGCGGATCTCGTCGGGGAAGGTGAGCAGTGTGGTGCTGGGCTGCGTGCACTGCAGGCTCGTGGCCAGCACGCGGTCGCGGCATTTCAGGAGGCAGAGCGCGTGGTGGCCCGCGGCGCCATCTGCGGTTATACAAATCCTACTTATGCACGGCTCACTTGAAGTCTAACGATTTTTTTTAAATGTCTTGTAATAGAAAACGAAAAATTATGTACCATCAGAGCAATGAACTAACTACAGCCGATTGCGGTAGCGATAGATGAGGTAAGAGAATGAAAGTGTGTTGTTTGCCTTAATTCAACACCCTTGTATAAATAACTAACTACCCCGTTAAACGAGGGTGTTGAAACAAGGCAATTAGCTGGGACCAAAGTAAGATACAAAAGTAAATTATTTAATCATGGGTGCAGACAAATTAAATTAGCATATAAGGAATGAATTAATGATCTCTTTATTGTTCAAATTAACAAAAAACAAGAATCAATATAAATAAGTGAGGTGACAAAGGGCGGCCTTATCGCATTTATTTCAGGCAATCCACTTGGAACCTAATGCAGGTGATACAGATTAAAATAGTAACCATATATTATTCATCAATATACAGAAGGTTTTAAGTACCTTTACAGGAGGTCCTTCTCTCTGGTTTGTTGTTGTTGTGTGGTAAAAACGTGACATCCAGTCTAAATTTACATACGTCAAAAACTAAAACGCTCTTTAACTTTCTATTGAATAACAGGGTACTCGTGTAATGATGAGAACGTACCAGCATTAAGTTGGCGCACGTAGTCCCGGCGCAGAGGCACGCTGAGCGCGCTCAGCCGCAGCGCGGCGGCCTGCGCGCGCGCCCCGCGCCCCGCGCCCTCCACTTGCAGGCGCTGGATCTCGTGCAGGCACGCCTGGCGACGGTGCGCTGTGTGGGGAGGGCTTTGTCAGTCTCAGACTAAGGGTGGCTTTCTCAGTCTTATACCTACCACGGTAATTCATGCGCCATTTCAATGCAATCGATTTTCGATAATGAACGACGACAAAGAACCTTTTACACAGATGACAGGACACGTCGCACTGATGACGTCGTTAGTGCGATGGTAAGGCGACGTCAGAACTCTGTGTGACATCTTAATACCGTTAATTAAACCTAAAGGGTAATTCTTTTCCAAGGAAAAGCATAAACAGTCCTAAGCACAAATTAAATAGAGATACTGACGATTTAAGCAAAAACAGTCTTACTCAAATATCACATCACGACGCTTGGTTGTACTCACTTGCCAAAAGGAGCAGTCTCTCTCCTTCGGCTTGTTCGGTAGATCCGCTAAATTCAATAGTGGAGGCGCACAGGTTCAGCGCTTGACTTGCCTGCAATAACGAACAATTTGATTTAAAAAATAAAATATACCTATAAATAAGGACGGCAATATGTTAGAAGACTTGAGACTTGAGAAAACAGAAAAGTTTACGTCACTGTATGAATCTAGCGATGGACCGCTCAGTCTTTATGAGTATGACAGTTTTACTGATAGAATTGACTGATGATCTCACTTTAACAGCAGTAAATAAAGGAGTGTTAGGGGATCTGATTGAAGCACTAAAACTCATTGAATGTTGAGAGAACTACTGCGCTGCGAAATCCAAAGGGTGAAACCGCTGCACGCCAAAGAACGTTCTTTAGTTGTTCTAATCGGGGGCGAATTTCACTTGCCCTGACGTACTAAACTGACAGTGATGATCTTGTCTCTTTCACGCGCAGCGGTTTCGCTCTTGGATTCCGCAGCAGGTGTGTGATACCAGCATAAGCACTTATCTATGAAGTGTCTTATGACTTCATACCTGTGATATAATAGTCTGCTGTTTAGATATCTCGGCCTGCAGCTCCCTGATCTTCTCCTTGACGGTGGTGACGGCGAGCTCGGCGTCCGGGCTGCGGCGCTCCGGCGACACGTGCCGGACGATCCGCATCGGCGTAGTCGGGGTCGACGACTGCGAAAAAAAGAAATGTTTTAGTTGCTAAGTCTTACAACGAATTGGAGACATAAAACACGAAATAAGAGGCAAATAAAACAAGCATATTTTAAAACTTTGTTACGAAAAAATGCCTTATTATCACTGACAGAAGACTTTTGCTGCCATTATTGAGAACTACTAAATTTACTTCACAAATGTGATTTTGAAAAGACAGCTTATCATCATAAGTATCTAAGACGAAAGAACTCCTTCCTTTTTGTGAGGGGAATTTTCATAATCTTCCCGCTCGGTAGGCGGTTAGAAAATTGCAGTATAGTAGCACTAAAAATGTTTAGACGCCGTTTACTACACCTCTGTAGAAGATGGGGTGGTTATATTCAATACCACCTCCACTCGTAAAAAAAAAACGCAATGTTAAAACAATACAGAATCAAAGAAACTTATAGCCTTACCGCGCTCTGTACTCGTCGATAGAAGCTGACACTATGCACGAGCTCGTTGGCGCGATCACGCGGCATCTGCTCAACTTTGATGGGCGATTTGAACTTGTTCCCCGCAGGCGAACCCTTGTTGCTGCCCATCTTCGACTTGGCTGGGGAACCCTGCTCGTATGTGAAGCTCTTTGAGGAGAGGACGTTTCCAGAATTCTGTGAATTAGGTAATGATAGCTGTGGCATGAAACACATAGAATTTCGAAAAATACAATTTAAATTCGAAGGCAGTGCAACATGCCCTCCACGAGAACAAAGCTGTATAGCAGCTGAGCGTGGAAAGGACTCCGGACGCTGATAATAACATAATAATATAATAACATAACAAATAAAATAATAATAACACATCACACTCAGAGCTCCTAACTAGGAAGAACCTGTATCTTGGGTACTCGAAACACACACAGAGAAGAACATTACACCCAGACCGGAAACAAACATCGATATTCATCAATCAACATTCACCCCGCCCGGGAATCGAACCCAGGTGCAAACGCTTACTCAGTCCCCATCACTGCAAACTGAGCCACGGAGCAGTCAAAAGCTGATAGTCTATGGTTCCCGGGGTCCTTCCCAAAAACGCCAAGACGGCCACCGGGGGGTTTAATGGGTGCGTGACAAAAAAAAAAGGGTAAGGGAGGTTTTAGGTGGTAGAGGGGCGTCCCTCATCTGGCTCTAAGCAACCATACCTTCTGTTTAGGCGGCGTGGGTCCCTCGCTATCATCTAATGCCTCGTCCAGCATCTCGTCCAGCTCGCTGTCATTGTCACTATCACTGTCCGATTCTGCTACCGCTTTCTTGTAGCTAGAATTGTTGCGTTTTACAACCTGAAAAACATTTTTTTTACTAGTTGTTTCTGATAACAAAAGATGTGATGACGCCTTGTCAGAAATACCCTGTATAACTGTTAGCAGCTTACACTAAGAACTTCGAAAGGCTAACATTATACATTTTACACGATATCATTAAAAATATCAGCCTATGTGCTATTCTGATGTAAAAGGTAAAGCTTATATAGTAAGTAGTAACATTTTGAATTTTCATAAAAAACCGAAAAGCTTTTTTTTTGCGTGAAAGTAGAAAAAGATCAAAACACTGTCACAAACATTCATATTTAATTTATAAGGTAGGATTAATTGTTGACGGTTAAAGTTCGTAGTGACTGATGTAAACATAAACAAAATCACTTATTTAAGTTTCTAAACTTTAAATCTTCTTTGAATAAAGATACTTACTTTCATAACTTCCCGACTGAAGGAAGTCTCAGCCCACTCATCTGATTTGTTTAGTTTGTCGACGATATTGTCGCTGAAATTAATACAATTAAATATTAGTTACTAATTCATAAGCTAAGAAATTCAGACTTAATAATGTTTAATAAATGAGAAGAAATCATTTTAATTTGTTGTATTCATTCCCGACGTTTGCTGTGTTTATTGAAAAACTATTTATTTAAAAGGATAATTAACAATATCTACTTATAATTTAACTACTTCTTATTTTTATAGCGTGTGTCAATGGCTAACCCAGGTTTATTTCACTTTGCAAAAAGGCAGAATATTTTTATTTGAAAGGGCGCAAGTAACTATAAATCTTATTAACGTAGACATGACAAGACTACCTGCCTACTTTTACTTATTTATTCGTTAGCATTCCTATCATCGAGAGATTTTATTTACAAATATAAATTTTATTGTATTTTACCTACGACTATTTACAAAGAAAAGGTTCTTCCTGTCTTTCTAACTACATAACATACCTATTATTTATTCGTTAAATCCCTATTAATATCAAAACTACATATGACACCGGCTTTAAACCTCTGAAAACTTACTTTTTCATAAGTTAATCATCACTTTCTTTCCACTGATAAGTATAGGAAATATAGGGTTCTAGCTGTGCCCCGCGGTATTACCCTCTGTTTATTACGGAAAATAAATAGCCTATGAATTAATTCAGGTTTTCAGCTAACTCCGTACCAAATTTTATTAAAATCTCTCCATCCGTTTAGACGTGAAGAAGTAACAAACATACACACACACTTTCGCATTAATAATATACTAGTTGACCAGGCGAACTTCGTACGGCCTTACCTATTACTATGTTGTTCATGTGTTGTACTTAAAAACCTTCCTCTTGAATCACTGTTTCTATTAAAAAAAACCGCATCAAAATCCGTTGCATAGTTTCAAAGATATAAGCATACATAGGGACAGACGCGGGAAGCGACTTTGTTTTATACTATGTATTGATATTGAAGTGTGGTAGTAGCTCACCGCCAAACACCTAGATTTGGCAAACTGTCTGAACAAACGAACAAATTTCTAGTTTTCATCTGCTTTTCTCTTTTGAATACGTCATGCTATATTTAATTGACCACCTTTGTTGTTTACTTGACGTTGACTGGGATTTCGGAGATATGTCTTGTCGCTTATATACAGGTTTTAACTAGCTAAGGGCTCTGCGTGTGGTGCGTTATTATTATTTTGGTAATAAAAGAGTGGTAAAAAATATGCTTTAGTTTAGAGCCTTATCTATCTATATACCAAATTTTATTTAAATCGGTTCAGTAGTTTTCTCGTGAAAGCGGGATAGACAGACAGAGTTATTTTCGCACTTATATTATTAAGAGTATATTAGTATGGATAGGTTTTCAATTGATGACAAAACTATTATTATTAGCTGGCCCCTTGTCACGTTGGTAATAAAGCATAAACTCGGCTAAACGTGGGTCTGGCTCTTGAGCCAGTACCTCTGCCTAACCCTTCGGGGAATAAAAGGCGTGAGATTATGTATGTATGTACTATTATTTGCCGTAGTGAAATTTCATACCTTACTTTATCATAATAGCTTTTAAATTTTCTAGCTTGTATTTTAAGTTAGCATTACTACTTTGTATTAAACGTGCCTTCGCATGCTTAGGATATATGGAAACCTCTAGGTAATCTGCTTTGTGAACCTTAAATAACACTTGTAGGGCTATGTAGTGCTACAGTATAATAGTATCAGAAGCAGGAGTCGAACCTGGGCCCATATAAAACAACTGACATTCACAGTGTTTGGAGGCTACTCGGTCCAGTATGATACTCGGACTAGTAGTTCTCGGGTACTGATTATCCTGGCTCGAGCCATCTTATATTCCGTCGAGCGTATGTTTCACTGTCACGAAGTCGGAACTCAACTATCAATATACATAGTTTAAAATGAAGTCGCTTTCCGCGTCTGTCCCTATGTATGCTTAAATCTTCAAAATTATGCAACGGATTTTGATGCTTTTTTAATAGATAGAGTGATTCAAGAGGAAGGTTTATGAGTATAATAAATGCACAAGAAAGAAAGTAATAGTTTAGGCGGTACGAAGTTCGCCGGGTCGACTAGTGTTTAATAATTTGTAGCGGCGTTCTCCGCGTAAATTAAATTTTCACACTTGCGAGTGCGAGTTCGAGCTGCGTGTTTAAACAAAACACAGCCTACTGAGAAAAAGAAGCTCTCTTATCCTTTATTTACGAAGACACAGCAAAACGTAGGGAATGAAAACAACAAAATAAGTCATAAAACATTTTATTCTTACAAAAAAAATCTCTTAAATAAATTTTCTTGCAACTACTATCACAGATAAAATATTAAACTTATAATAATTTAGAAGCACAGGCCTGAAAGATAAGATTATTAAGTAGGGTTTTATTTATAAGTTAATATTTTATACAGATCTAAAAAAAAGTATTCTTAGCAGGCGACCAAATAATATCTTAAAGACTTGAAACTCTAAGGCAATTTTTAACTAGCCCTGTCGCCGTAAAGCCATTAGCTGCAACTTACAGCTTGTAAGTCAGGTTCATTACAGTTACAAGCAATATACATAGGTATTCACTATAGGAAGTTCTCACGTAAAAAGTTGTTTCAATAGTGACTTAGTTTTTCATATGAAAGTAAGTATTGTGGGTACAATACTTATTTACATATGATAGGTATCAATAAAAGTCACAACCAAAAAATTTATTTAGTGCATTATAAATACTTATTTTTGTATTGGTTGTGACAATGCCTGACATGCTTGAAAATAAGGCTTGCCAATTCATTGAAGTGATAAAAGCTTTTAGGCCATTCAATTTAAACCTAAACTGTATATAAATCTATATAAAAATACTTAAAACATACAAATCTTAAGTAGGTATTTAAAATGTAAAGTATTTAAAATGGTAGACCTGAGAAAATGCGTTATTATGTCACTGTTATTGTGCTTTATTATTATTATTATAAGACTAAAATTTTAAAATGTTAATCTGGAACTGTAAGGTTTACGGCCGTTTATAATATACTATCAAGCTTGTTGATTCATACAAAATCAAATGGCTAATAAATCGCACACAAGTAACTCAAGTGTCAGCTATTTCTCTTATAAAAGCCAGGTTTAATCGTATACATTATATGCACAGCACAGGGTACAGTATCGATAATCGATGTCAGACAGATACAGATAGCTTGGCAAGAATGTCTGGAAACGGAAGCATATTAATATTTTCAGTTGGAAACACTAAAAAAAATTTGAACGTCTTGTAAAGAAACAGATCTGGAATTTATAATTCCTCTTACACAGTATTTTCACGACTTATGTGCCAAGCTGTAAGTACGTTAGTCGTATTAGAGACACAGGCATAACTTTATTCACACACACAACACTGACAAACAGATTATACAAAGTTTTAATAACAAGCAGGAACTAAACTATTAGCACAGATACTAAATGTAAGTGCTGTGGGTGTGAAATGGCTCTGACTTAGCATATGCTGCAAGCTATGCCATGCAATGCAATGCAACGGTGGTAATTCTGCCAGAACCACGATTGGCAGTGTTATAGAAACCTCGGTGAATACAATTTCACCTACATTAATTTCTGACCACTGCACAGCAGCCGTGGCTCAGTTGGCAGTGGTGTTAACTGTT